>CM062230.1:23251995-23625369 GCA_031216235.1 Syzygium jambos | reverse complement strand
CTGTCCTTGGATGTTAAAGGTTTTAATATATTGGTCATCGTCTCCTGAAGAGATTTCCCCGGGCTATCTTGAGGTGATCGGATTGGCGACCGAGTCGTATAGCCTGCAAAAACAGAGTATAAAGTCTAGATAGCTGTTTTCAGGGTTTGCTAGGCTAGATTAAGATGTGATTCGAGAAGAAAAATCGGGGATTTATTAGGTCAATGATGGTAAGTTTACAAAAGAGATAATGACACAGATAGTCTTTGAACTTTGGTCCAATGCATAATGTGTTCTTTGGATTTTAAATTTTTTCAATATAGTTCATGAATTTTTAGCCTAATGTTTAATGTGGTCTATGAACCTTTAATTTATTTAACGCCATCCTGAGCTTTTGGTATCCTGAATTATATGAAAATGTTCAATGTAGTCCCTGAACTTGAATTAATGGAAGAATTATAATTCATGGATTAAATTGAACATGTACCAAAAATTCATATACGACATTAACAAATTAAAAATTTATGGATCACATTACACATTGAATCAAAGTTTAGGGACTATATTAAACAAATTAAAAATTTATGAACCACATTGTATATTGAGTCAAAATTTATAAACTGTTTGTGTTATTTTCCTTTTACAAAAACTGATGTACACGAGTGATATGATAACCTGCCATAATATGCTTTTTTTCAATTAGAACATCCACTTGCAGTTTTGCCACGACACTCCGAATCATTTTGCAAATCGGTCTCGAAAAAATGCAAGAGATTACTTCGTTTGAGCAAGGCTTTTTAATACCCAAGTGGCCTTAAACGCCATTGATTTGAGAGAGCCGATGGCAACAATCTTCACATCAAGGGCGATTGAGGCGTTTGTGTGAATTTTCTTCTACATTGGCGGTAATTTATATGCCCTGTTTTTTCGAATATAGATCAATCTACAACCATCCTCATTCCTAGGAATCCAAAGAAGTTATCAATGTCAAGAAATAATCTTCATGGTTTCAGCAACATCGTCAACTTACAATCCGAAACTGGAAAGAACAAAATGCAGCAGCGATGCTTCATTTAAATTCAAAGAAAGAGTCATCTGAATATGCAGAACTAGCCGCTTGCCACAAAGCGTCAACGAATCGTCTCGGTACGAAAATAGGTAATAAGGCCGAGTGTGGTTCGAAAAATGGTGGGATGTGGCCGTGGAAACCTTCTAGTAACAATCTGGAAACCAAGACACCGATTGATGAAACACAACTACTGATTTCACGTCTCCGTCAATTGTCTAAGGCTCGTCGTGATGACCCGACTAAAGATGAAGAAAATCATTGACTTTTGAGCTTGCCATATGCTCTGGAAGTCTGGCCTAATCAGTAACATCTAAGCTGTGCTAACAAAATGCGCAGTCGGAGGTGCAATGCGCCCGAGTCCTGGAAGAATGAGCTGAACAATTTTTATAACACATGATGGTGGCGGAAAAACAGAGACGACGATATCACCTCTTCTGGCCGGTGGAAGTTCTTCAAAGAGTCACAGCAGGGAACTTGCAGGATCCGCAACCTATCAACAGCAAATTAAGACGACCGTCAAAATCCACCCATCATGTAGCCTATATTCAATCATTGTTAGTATCAAGTTTTGTCGGCGCGGTTGATTTATCAGATGTAAGCATCGACATTCATTGACAGGAATTCAGACTAGTTGATTTGGGAACAATGATCAGGGGAGAGGATAAAACACAACCACAGAAGGAGAAACAAAGATCATTGAGGAACATCAAAATTCGACGAAGAAAAGATAGCACACGATCACGTGTCAATTGGGTGGGTCGGGTATGACAAATTGTCTGATCATCCTATTACTTCCTGATATGAATAGCTGATTGTCATAACATAAGTTTAGCAAAACATGGTTAGATCTTCAAAACTTACATAAAACCAAATAATAAAAAAAGAGAAAATATAAGTAAAATTACGAGTGTGTATCCTTGTGCACTTCACAAAGAAGACAAAAATCATACGTTCATTTGAACTCTAAAAATATACTATTCTAATTGACTTGCTACACCAACTCATAAAGCATCCAATCCATAACATCAAAAGCTTGTAAAGTTTGAGCAAGATTCTCCTTCTGAACTCTTTAATGGTCAATGACTATCAAACTACAGGATTTCCGACAGAATTAACAAACAAAACTATTAAAAAGAATAAGAGAAATATCATAGAGCAATAACTAGACAATTAAGGGAATAATCAAAAGCCGGGTTTGCTGAACCTTACTTGGATCTTTGATGGTTTGCGTGGCCAGCCCATTGAAGTAACAAGACCCGCCCGCCTTCCTGAACTGGGCCCAGTACGAGCTGAATGCGTAGCTCGCCCGCCGGACCAGCGAACCCGGTCTATAACACGCCTTGCCCGGTTGGATCGGCCCGCATGTCCCGTTCCCTTGCGAGCATGCGTACGACAAGGCCGACCCCAATGCGCTCCGGTTCGCTCCCCTCGCCACCACACACCATATCTTCCCCTTGTATGGTTCGTTGTTCGTCGGCGCCGGCAAGGGCCCGTACTCCCTCTCCGGCCTCTCCCCGCTGAGATCGATCTCGTACACGAACGACCCGTTCGGGTACAACAGCCCGAAATGCCGCTCCGTGCCCGGACCCGTCTTCTGGTTCTCGTTGTAGAGCGCGAATACGAAGGAAGGCAGGACCCAACCGGGTCGAGCCGGTGTCCCGATGGCCGGTCGGGCCGAGAGCTTCTTGACCACGTTGCGGTTGTACGTGGCGGCGTTGTAGATGTTGGCGCCGATCTGATCGTAGTCGCCGGCGTTGGGCCAGCCCGTCTCGGCGATCCAGACCCGGATGTCCGGGTACCCGAGCTTCTTCATCGCGAAGATTACCGCGTCCACCATCTGGTCGAACAGGTTCGTGTAGACCAGGCCCGTGACCGGGTCTGTGAAGGTCACGTTCTTGGACTCGAACAATGCGTAGTCGAGGTCGATGTTCTTCGGGTCGGAGGACCAGGGGAAATACGGGTACACGTCGAGGAAGAAGAACGACTTGGTCCGGTTCAAGAACTGCAGCATCGGCCTCATGACACGGTCCGACACGTCGGGCCTGAACGAGCCGCTCGACGGCGGGTACGACGACGCGAGGACGTCCATCGCGTGCGGGGTCCCCACCTTGACCTTGAGGACCCTGTGCCTCTTCAGGGCCTTCTGGACCTTTCGCATCGCCGGCACGAGGTTGAGCCGGGTCGTGTTGTCGGCGACGCTGAGGATCTCGTTGCCCACGAGGAGGTACCGAATCTTGGTCGCCGGGTAGAAGGGCACCACGTTGGACACTACCCACGAGTCGGCGAGCGTCTGGTTGACGGCGATGGCGTTGATGAGCTCGTTCGGGACCATGACCGAGACCCGAATGCCGGTGTACCGCAGGGCTCGGAGAATCCTCGGGTTGGCATCGTAGATTTTGACCCGCTGGGCCTTGAGCCGGTGCTTGATGAGCCGGACGGACCGGGCCGGCGACGGGAGGTCGTTCCCCAGCTGGCCGTAGTTCACTCCGACTTTGCTCGAAATCTCCGCACCTGCGAAAACGGAACCCACAAGAGTGAGGCTCGAAATAGACCAAACCCATGTCAGCATTGTTGAGATTCCACAGGAAGAACAGAGGAGACTCACCGCACAGGGCAACGAGCACAGAAGAGAAGACGAGCAGATGCAAAAGACCCATTTGCATCGAAATCAACGACACGGGCTGTCACTAATCAAAGAGCCCTCCCTGTTTTCTATCCACCCCCAAAGGCTGCAACTTTTTTTTGGGGTGGGGGAGGGTCAATGATAGTTGAGACCGAGAAGCGAGAGAGAAAGAGAGAGAGAGAGAAACAGAGCAGGGTTGGTGGAGATTGGTGATTAGGGAGGTTCGTAATAGATATCTATGCTCAGATGTTGTGTCAAAAGCTGCAGAGATTTATAGAGATTTATCTGCGGATATATAATAGGATTTCGAAGGAGATAAGAAGATCGGGGCTTCAATGGCTGTGCCTGTTGGGGGACTCGGGAGAGAGGGAGAGAGACTCGTGTAATCACATCATCTTTGATATATTCTGTCGCAGGAAAAATCTAGTGAGAAAGAGAGAGAGAGAGAGAGAGAGAGGGTGAGGTCGGGGTTTGGAAAGAAAGAAAAGTTCAAAGATGTGAAAGAGGAAGGAGGAAAGAGACATGAGTGGGGGCCATTGCATTTGGGGTCTCGCTTTTTGATATTGGTTCTGTGAGAAGGAAAGTGGGAAAAAGAACAGGGAGTGGTGACTCGGATCAAAAAGAGGTACGACTAGCCGTTTCGAGTGGGGACAGTTCCAGCGTAAGGGCGACAAAGACGTGCCGCGGATTTGAGGACACTATTATTCTTCATAGGTTAGGGCTTCGGCTTAGGGTTACAAGTAGTCTCCAGATTAATTGTATGATCTATGAAGCATGTCCAATCAATTTTCTGTTCTAATAGATGGATGTGAGCATCATTTAATTAGACCACCTTTATGGCGTGTTCCGTCACTTCGATTGGCTCGAACTATTATAATGAGTACAAATGATGTGTTTTTTTTTTTGTTGTTTTTAATCCCATATGTTCGTTCGAGACAAATAGATAGACTTGGAGCGCCGAAAATTGCTATTCTCTATGGTTATAGAGCAATTACAAGATGTTTGATGATTGGCACACGGGGGAGGAGCAAATGCAAAAAGATTATGGAGTAGTCTCCTTTTTTCCGATTTAGAATCATTATCAAAGGGATATGGCCTAAGAATTATCACGGTGGTGTGATAGTAGCGTGTTGAATGAGCGACCATCCACCAACTTGAGATGGTGAAGTGAAGTTAATGATATTTCAATATGACAAATGAGAATTTCTCGCCTAGATCGAATCTTCACGTCAGGTGCACCATAGCTTTTAATTATGCGGATTCTATGCAAGCCTCCTTGTCACCAACTATCGAGATAGACAATTAGATACGGTCCAGTGAATCCAAATCCACGCGAGTATTTCCCTAGCAGAGATGGTGGAATGTGATCGGTAACAATCAAGTCCATCTAATAACACTGATGAAGTTTTCTTCTTGAACGTGCTAAGCTGATTAACAGGGGTTGTTGGTCTAATGATGGATGAACGCTCCATAAAAAAAAAACAAAAGTTAAAGATTTGTTCCCTCTGTCGTCGGAGAGGATTTATTGGTGACATCGCTTAAGACACACAACGGCTCCTGATAATGTCATGGGCCAAAACAAAAAACCAGGGGCAGAAGAACAGAGAACCGGTCCGAAGTGGACCTTCCATCACCGAACATCATCGTAGAAAACGAAAGAGACGAGCTCCCTTAGCGCTCTCCAATCCTCCATTGGCGCTGTATGTGGATTTGACAGAGAATGTCTAAAACCAAGGCTGCTTCCTTCGCACACCACGTGGCAGCGTCTTCTTCCTTGGCATATCCACATCAATCCCTAATTTCGTATTACCGATCATCATTATCGTCGTTATTATATCGCGGAAAGTCCTAATCTCCGCAGTAGGGACGGACGATGTCACAGACTAGGATCTGCCCATGACTATTTAAAGAGACTTTGTTATTTGTTTTTCCACTTCACATCAGTGACGAACTCCCACCCCACGTTTCTATACTGTCATTTTTCCTTCCACGTTTAATTATTTCGTTCTTGTCTTTCAGGCCAATAATTTAATTCAACGGACCAATTCTGGGGTCAATGCAACTGACATGTGTCGTACCGATCCATGTCATTATTGTACATTTCCTGGGCGTCGACAGTTTTCGCCAGTTCTTCCTTAACTTCACTTGCTTAGAAAAGAAAAACATAAACAAAAACATCGATTGCAACATCAAAGATCCTGGAAGGCACGTTCGATAAAAGATTAGAAAGTGGGGAAAAGAAGAAAGCAAGAAAGTAAAGAGAGATGCCCGAATGGCTTTGGAAGAAGAATCCCAACCCGCCAAGCCCTTTTACTTTCCTTATTGGGTAAAGGAGGAAGGAAGATGGACTAGAGTGGGAGAATCGTAGTACACCACAGAGCCTCCATCTTCGTCGTCCTTCAGAGAGTAACACTCGGAAACTTGCAAGATCCATGACCTGCAATCGAGAACGTAAACATCCAAAAATCTGTTATTGTCCTTTCGGCAAGTGTCTCTCGTTTGCAGGATCGAATGGTCATATGTGCGCGAAGATTTCTTGAATGAAGGTCGCGTTTGTTCGACGGAAGATGATTTGCAAGAGAAACTATTTTCCTCTTTTTTTTTCCCTTTGTTTGTTTGCAGACAATTGGTTAGGGAAAACGTTTTCTCTTTATTGAAAAACCCAAGTTAAAAGATAGGGAAAATGACTTCTGAGATTAAAAAATCGGAAATCGTTTTCCTATGCACGAATGCCTTTTGCATCCTCTTCCATGTGACTGCTGCTTCTCCTTTCTCATTGAATTCTCTCTCTCCGTGACTTTAGGTGCATCAAAGTGGCTAATCCTATGCTGGAAAGTGTCTTCCTCCTCTCTCTCTCTCTCTCTCTCTCTCTCTGCCTACAATCTCCCATCTGAGTGTTGTTCTTATGGGGAGTTTGTTCTGGGTTTGTTCTAGAGCGTTGGTCCTATGAAGATGGCTGAAAAGATGTCTGTGATGTTCTCAATATTTTGCTCACCAAATGTTTGTGTAAAGTACTCAAAGAAACTCGAATGCAAATCATTGTGACCTTGCTAAAGTAATTACATCCCGTGAATGAGAAAAGGCAGCAATAACAAGCAACAGATTAAAAAAGGATAGTATTGCTTTTGCTAGAAATAGAAGTGGATTTTCCATTCCAAACAACGAAACCGATTTTCAACTAGTTTTAGGACTTTAACCAAACGTTGCAATATACTACCATTTTCCCTGAATATAATTTTCTAGAAAATATACTCTAACAGTATCATATTTTTCGCGAAACAAACAAATTTATATGATAAATTTATATGATAAAGCAAGAATAGAAACAGATTGGTGAGGCTTACTTGGATCTTTGATGGTTTGAGCTGCAAGCCCATTGAAGAAACAACTCACGCTAGACTTCCTAAATTGGGCCCAGTATGAACTAAACGCGTAACTCGCGTGCAATAGCAACGAATCTGGTTTATAACATGCCTTACCCGGTTGGATAGCCTCACAAGTTTTGTTCCCCTGCAAGCATGGATGATTGAACATAGGTAAATTTGAATGTGACATGAACTCCAAAGAAATCGTAAATAGCACATCCCATGTAAGTCATGATGTCTACATGATCCGAATTTCGCACACAATGTTCAATTGTTTACGAGCTTACCTGCGAGCAACTGTAAGTTAAGGCCGCCTCAAGCGCTGTCTTATTGTTGGATCCTGGCGCCACCACACACCATATTCGTCCCTTGTACGGCTTATTGTTCGTCGGTACCGGCAATGGCTTGTAATTCGATGGCGCAGTCTTCCCGCTCAGGTCGATCCCGTAGACTCTGGACCCATTCGGGTATAGCAACCCAAAATGCCGCTCCGTGGTAGGGCCTGGTTTTTGGTTCTCGTTGAAAAGAGCGAAGATGAATCCCTGCATGGCCTGCCCTGGTCGGGCCGGAGTCCCCACGGGTGGTCTGGCTGTGAGCTTCTTGACTAAGTTGCGGTTGTAAGTGGCGGCGTTGTAGATATTCGCCCCGATCTGGTCGTAATCTCCGGCGCTGGGCCAGCCTGACTCGGTTATCAGGATCGGAATGTTGGGGTACCCGAGTTTCTTCATAGCGAAGACCATTGAATCTACTGTTTGGTCAAAAAGATTCGTGTAAACCAAACCCGTACCCGGATCTGTGTACCTGATGCTCTTGGATTCAAACAATGCGTAATCAAGATCGATCTTTTCCGGGTCCTTGGCCCAATCGAAATATGGATACGCATCCAAATAGAGATAAGATTTGGTCTCGCTCAGGAACCGCAACATGGGCTTCATGACCGAACCCGAGATGTCAGACCTAAACGACCCATTAGAAGGCGGGCACACCGAGGAACCCCCGAGCACGTCGGTGGCCATCGAGGTACCAACTTTCACGTTCTGAATTCGATGCTTTTTTAGTGCCTTATGGATTCTTCTCATGGTGTGGACGAGCTTGAGCCAAAACCACCTGTTGTTGGGGTCGCTGAGGATCTCATTGCCGACGAGGAGGTGTCGGATCTTGGTATCCGGGTAAAAGGGTACGATGTTGGACACGACCCAATGGTCTGCTAGGGCTTGGTCGGCAGACATGTTGGCAATGAGTTGGTTGGGGACCATGGTGGAGACCTCAAGGCCTGTGTTCCTGAGGGCTTGGAGGATTTGGGGGTTGGCATCGTAGAGCTTGACACCCCCGGAGCTGAGTTGGTTCTTGATAAGTTGGACTGCATCGGGCAGCGATGGGAGGTTGTTGCCTAGTTGCCCGTAGTTCACCCCCACTGCACTTGTCGCCTCAGCCCCTACAAGTCACACCCAAAACCATTATCTCGCTCCATGAGAAGAGTGCTTCACCGTCGAAATATAGTAATGGCATTCGTTACAAACGTGAAAGATTGCAACCATGCATGTTTAAGCAACTCTATGACAACCGAGTGTCCCACCTGGTACAGTCTAGACTAGCCATGAGGCTTTAACTAACTTCAGAGCTTTCTCAAGAGAGGAAGAGGAACTTACTTGAAAAGTAGAGTACAAATGAGAGGACAAGCAAGTGAAGAAGACCACCCATTTGACGCTCGAAACCCCTTATCAGCTGGGGAAGTAGAACGCGCAAAGAAGAGTTGAGAGCGCTGAGCACTCGATTGGTAATATGGAGAGATCAAAAAGTGTGGGGCGTGAACAGGGAAGTTTTGCTTCATATAGAACTCAGAATCCATCCTGAGTCCTTTTGATTGATTTGACTTAGCCCTAGATCGATCCAAGGATAAATCCTAGATTATATTCGAAAGTACTAGAGGAGTTGCGGATTAATTTAGCTTCAAGGACGGAAAATTTGCAGATCTCCATGAATTTGGTAGTGACACTTGCAAGAGGGGTTTAAAAAAAGGTCGATAATAGTTGTCGTTAGCGTTCAACTTGGTTAGATATGTCAGTTTTATTCGTCATCGAACGATGCAACATTGAAATTTAAAGAGAGTTGACAGCTTACTTTAAGTCTCGATGAGGGGCTAAGGTCTATTTTCTACGCCTGAATGCTTAAAGAAAGCACAACTTCGCTTGGGAACCTCGGGACGTGAGATTTTGACGAGGAAAAACATCCGTCACGAGATTATACAATAATTGCTAATCCTTCACGTGTGGACAGACACTTTTAAATACACACCACTAGGTCTTTTTTTTTTTTTTTTTCGAATACACGACACTAGTTAGTTTTCTTGCAAGCAATAACATAGTGTTTGCACAAAAAATTAACCAAGTCCTAAATATGAGTGAGCACGTGACTTATGTATGACTTGTTATCAACACTCACGTAAACTATTGTCGATGACCAAAAGAACGGTTATCGATATTGATACACATCGATGATCATAGATCAGCTGTCAATACATGATAACGTCTGGTGACTTATTATCATGATAGAATTGATCGACAAAGATATATATCAATTAAAAGTGATTGATAAATTACCGATTGATAAACTAAATGAAGAATGAATGTATGAAAGAAACTGATCTCAATTATGGTATTCAAATTTGAAGTCACTGACGGATAGGGCAATGAAGTCTAGCAAATCGTGGAAGAAGATTAAAGTTAATTCAAATGCAATTCAAAGTGGCAGCAAATAAGAGCGAGAGATCAAGGCGCGATTCTAAGGGAACAGCCACCTGTAGGTAAGATCATGACGACTTGAGACCATGGAACCAAGATTTTCAGAGATGTGAAAGCATGGTTAAAATTGTGGAAGAAGTGCTCATAGGTAGCTATGTTGTGAAAGCTATAAATATTGGTGTTTGTCTACCGAAGACCCATCTCCCCACGCACGACACACCAAACTTGTTATCTTTCGATTTCTGCGCTATGGTTATGGTTGTAATTCCCAGATACTTGGTCGTCAATTAAATTCCGGCATTGCATCTTTATATTCTCAAGCTTTATTGTCATTAAATTCCAGTAAAGTTTGTGTGCTTTCAATTCCATTTGAGGTGAAATTATCAATTTCACTGTGTACATGTGATATTTTCTGTCTGAAATATCCAGAGAAACTGTTTCCTTTAATAAAAACCAAAAAATGACTTTTGATGAAAGGAATTTCATCATGGAGCAAATTCCGGCGAAACACATAGTTACACTATTGGTTGGATTTCAGGTATTGATGATAGAGGAAGCAAAGTGGTTTTTTATGCGTCAATTGTACCGACATTTCTCTTGGGGAGTGGGTGCGGTTGGATTCCAAAATGGGCCACTAACTTCGGTTCCGTTCACTTTGTGAAAAATTTAACATTTATGAAAATATTTTTCAAAAGGTTAGTTTCTAGGAAAATGATAACATTTTTCAGTATTAGCTGAAATATGAAAAAGCGCTAGAATTATTTTCCATTGTTTGGAAAAGAATAGTTTATTTTATTTGCTCAAAGAGACATGCATGATTCTAGTGCTAGTGACTTGGGCATGGGGAGCTGGGGAATCAAGTAAGGGCACCAGGGTCCAGGGCCCAACCTCTGTGGACCAGGGCTCGACCTCGGTGGACCTTGGCTTTAACGCTAGGGAGCTAAGCACGCACACCTAGGTCTCGAGCATAAACACCAGCACCAATTCAGATCCACATGGCTCCCTAATGCCTGGTGCTCGAGCCTAGTCTTAGGAACCCGGTCTAGGTCTATCGGGGCTGAGGTAGCGCCTAGGTTCATCAAGGTTGGGCTCGAGAGGGGTGAACAATTTCAAGGTCGGTCCAATTTCCTTTGAATAGGGGTGTGCAAAGGAATGGGAAATCGCCCGGACCGCCTAGAACTGGACCAAGCCGGTGGTTTCCATGGGAACCAGTTCGGTTCTAATGTACTCGAATCAGTGAGTATCAGTCTGGTTCCTAGTTTTAAGCGTGAAATCGCCCACCCGGACCGGTATATATAAATTGAAAAAAATTCCAGCTCATTCTTTGTTTCTTACCTTTTGTCATTTACCCTACTTTCCTACTCATGTTTTGTAGTCCTCAAAATAGAACAAAAGGAAGAAATCATAGCCTCATCTCACTCTCACAGTGAGGAGAAAATATTTAGTAGTTACTAACCATCATGTCATCCGCCTATGTGGCATGCTTGAGCTTAGTTGACTCCACTCAACGGGAGACACATACCGTCTAAGTTGGACTCAATGAAAAATGAAAAAGTCTTTCCTTTCTCTTTGTCTGAAAATTAAAATCCCTCGTAAAACACACACCCACTCTTTCTCCTCCTTTCAATTTTCAAGGCCTTCTTTACCTGCTCTCCTTGGGAAGAATGGCCAAGACACTCTCTCTTTCCACGGCCATCACCTCCGCCTCTTGCAAGAGCACCATTGGTCGCGCCAAGCTTAGATCTGCACACAAGAGAGAGAGCCTTGCGTCGCTCCAAGCTCAAATTTGCGTCTAGCACATTGCCTCCCCTAAGAGCCCCTACGTCGCGCATGCTGGATCCCGAGCTCCTCTACCTCTACTGCGGCCTCCGGAGGCCATCGGTGGTTACGATTTACGATTCATCGACTGACTCCTCTCTCTCTCTCTCTCTCTCTCTCTCTCTCTCTCTCTCTCTCTCTCTCTCTCTCTCTCACGCACCAAATTCCCAATTGTTTCTGACGCAGCGAGCGAGCACAAGGTCTACACTCGCATCGGTTTGGGGAACCCTAACGACATCTACCTACGGCCACGCCATCTCTCTTAGCCTCGGCAACTTCTGGGCCTCCGTTTGATTGTGTCCCTCCAACAAGCTTGTCATCATCTGGTAAGATTTGTCTCGATCTGTGTGTGATCTGGGTTTTGGTTCGATTCTTTTGCAATGGCGTCAATTAATGCTGAGAAGTTGTGTGGATTCCTATTTTACTATGATCGCGTCATGAATCTAGCTGCATTTTGCTTTGTTGTGATCTCGGTTTTGTTTCGATTCTCTTGCTCGTGCTTTGTTTTTGGAAATGTGGTTGGAAGTTGAGCTTTGTTAAATTGATAACTAATGTGAGAACAATATTGTGTGTATAGTCTCGCAAGCAATAGAACAATTTGTAGCTCAATGAGTTTATCTTCACTGAGGTTGAATCTATAGTTCAATTGATCGGATTTTCTTTGTCGCAAGCAATGAGAAAGTCCTTATTTTTAACTGTCCATCTTGTTGCTATGTCGAGAAGAACTCACAATATCAACATCTGTAACAAACCATCTACTGCAAAACTAACAGTCTGATCATGGAGAAAAGAAACTAAAGAAACGAAATTTAACAAAAGAAACGAAAACTTTAACAGATTGGACAATGAAAGCTTACTGATGGGTAATGCTCAACTAATCGTTTCAACGGAGGAGGATTCTCGAGCACAGACGTTGTGGCCGGCAGAACGAGTCACCACTAGTGACAAAATAGCATCACAACTTTAAATCATGGTACTAATTCGAAAGAAAAGAATGTACAGAAACATAAAGCCTAGTGAAGATAGTTTCATTGAAGCTACAAAATCTTTGTTATATTTTGTTCCATTCTTCTCGCCACAGCAACAAGATGGACAGTTAAAAATGAGGACTTTTTCATTGCTTGCGACAAAGAAAATCCAATCAAACTAACTATAAATTCAACCTTAGTGAGGATAAATGATTGAGCTGAAAATTGTTCTGTTGCTTGCGAGACTGGACACACATGTTGTTCTCACATTAATCATAAACTTAACAGAGCTCAACCTCCAACCACATTTCCAAAAACAAAGCATGAGCAAGGAAATCGAAACAAAATCAAGATCAAGACAAAGTAAAATGCAGCTAGATTCATTTCATGATCACAGTAAACTAGGAATCCACACAACTTCTCATTGTTAATAGATGCCATTGCAGAGGAATCGAACCAAAACCCAGATCGCACACAGATCAAGACAAACCTTACTAGATGATGACAAGCTTGTTGGCAAGACGCAATCGAACGAAGGCCCAAAAGTTGTCGAGGCTGAGAGAGATGGAGTGGCTGTAAGTAGATGTCTCTAGGGTTCCCCAAACCAACGCAAGCATAGACCTTATGCTTGATCGCTGTGTCGGAAACAGCCAGAAATTTGGTGCATGAGAGAGAGAGAGAGAGAGAGAGAGAGAGAGAGAGAGAGAGACAGAAGAGTCAGCCAATGAATTGTACATCATAGCCAACGATGGGGCTCCGAAGGCAACAACAGATGCGAAGGAGCTCAAGATCCAGCATGCGCGACAGAAGGGCTCTTGGGGGAGGCGATGTGCCAAACGCAAATATGAGCTCAGAGCAACAGGGGGCTCTCCCCCTTGGGGGCAAATCTAAGGTCAGAGCGACCAACGGGGCTTTTGGGAGAGGCGGAGGCGGTGGAGAAAGAGAGAGAGAGTGTGTCTTGGCTATTCTTCCCTAGGAGAGCAGGTAAAGAAGGCCTTGACAATTGAAAGGAGGAGAAAGAGAGAGAGTGTGTGTGTGTTTTACGTGGAATTTTAATTTTCAGTTCAATCCTTTTCTGCCAGACAAAGAGAAAAGAAAGCTTTTTTTTCATTTTTTAGCAAGCCCACCTCAAACGACATGTGTCTCCCATTGAGTGGAGCCAACTAAGACTACGCGTGCCCCATTGGTGGTTAGTGACCACTGAATATTTTCTCCTCACCGTGAGAGTCTCACGTGGCTATGCCTTCAAC
Source organism: Syzygium jambos (assembly GCA_031216235.1). Lineage (NCBI taxonomy): Eukaryota > Viridiplantae > Streptophyta > Magnoliopsida > Myrtales > Myrtaceae > Syzygium > Syzygium jambos. The sequence continues at coordinate 23,611,556 of CM062230.1, read as the reverse complement.
TCTATCACTGCATGGCAAACTCGCAATCGCCTCATGCTTTGCCTCCCTGCCTTCCTCACATCTCGTATCTCGCTCTTGCCTCTATCCTTCCCTCGCATCTCGCATCAGGTTCTCGCTCTCGCTTCGTATGGTTGTGAATCTGTAGGGATTAGGGATCGATTCCATAGACCCACCTAGGAATTAGACTACCAGTGCGGTCCAGTTCTTAGCTGGATCCATGGAATCAATGGATAATTCCTGATTCCAATTTTTCAGAACCAATCCTCAATATGCAGTTTCAGTTTTCAAGGTGAGAACCACCCATTTAGACCATGCTTACCCCTACTCTGGAACTAAGAATCTACCTTATCAGGATCGGTTCCCAAGTTTTTGGAACTTGAAACCTACAATGCATGTCTTAGAACTTAAAACCTATCCTGTCAATCAGCTTTAGGGTCTACTTGGGAACCAACCAATATTTTTTGGTTAGATTTTTTCTTCCTTTTTTTGTTCATTTTTAGTTAAATAAAATGAAAGTGAACACAACAACAAGAATCCCCATTTGTCAATAGCACAATCAATAAAAGATGAACACGTAAAATAAAATAAATAATAAAAAATTTAAAACACGTAAATGAAACCTAAGTTATAAAACTTAATTCCACAATCATCCATGAAAAGTTGCTCCAAATTCTAATCACCCAAAATAAAAAGAAACAACAAGCATGGTTAATCACTTAATAATACTTTTAAATTAAAATTACTATTCATTAAGCTAAAATAATTATTAAAAAACCTCATCACATTTATTCATTCCACTTTAAACTCTATTTACCGATGATAATCTTCTCACTACAATCCATATCTAAAGAAAAAAGAAGATATTAAAAAAAGCATTCAACCATTATATATATAAAGGAATTACAATATAAAAAGATATATATACACACACACACTTACTCAACTCAAACTTTTTTGCATGCTTGATGCACTCTTCAACATTAATCGGCACACGAACAGCTCTCAATCAATCTTAAGTGCAAATCAACGCTTCCACTAATTTATGAGTCAGAGAACTTTGAAAGCCCTCAAGCACACGAACTGATGTGCTAAAAGATGACTTTGAAGCAACAAAACTACGAGATTAGACAAAACATCACAAGCCATCAAAAATAGGATTTCATAGTTCGAGCCAGTAATCTTAGATGTCAAGATCAAGAACATCTTTACTTTTAGCTTCAAGACACCATTCAAGCTCAGATTTTTTGTCATCATATACTTTTTTTAGTGCAAAAGGGTTTTTTGCCAAGCTTGGACGTCATACTTACTATTACCTTTACTATCATCGGTATTGAAACCACGATTATTAGCACTCAGACTTTGACACCAAAATTTCGATTACTTGAATTAAGAGAAAATTTCTCATAAAATTCATACAAACACAATCAACATCACCATATTCACTTTATCTAAACTCTTATAATACTTGTTAAATTTCTCTTTCATTTTCATACTCATAGCTTCAAGCTTAGTGTCTGAAGCACTTACTGCATCTTTCAAATATTGGGGGAAGAACAGCAGAAGTGCCAAAAGTTATGTACGGAGCTCACTTTGGTGCCAAAAGTTTCAATCGAATCACTTAAGTGCCAAAAGTTGTGAAAAACAATCACTTAAGTGCCACTTCGCCGGAAATCCGACTTGGCATTTTTTTATTAATTTCTCAAGCCGATGCGGCTCAACGAAGGCTGATGTGACATTTTTTCTTTTTTTTTTCCTTTTCTTTCTTTTCTTTTTTTTCTTTTCTTTTTTTTTTCTTTTCTTTCTTCTTATTTCCGATGGCCGGCCTCACTAGGCATCGCCTTCCTCCGGGCGAGGCTCGGCGAGGCCGCCATGGCCTCAGCGAGGGCCGGCCTCGCCGGATTGACCCTTGCCTGGGTAGGGTGAGCCCCGGCGAGGGCTCGCCTCGCCAGATCCGGCGAGGCCGGCCCTCGCCGAGGCCACGGCTGCCTCGCCGGGTATCGCCTTCCTCTGGGTGAGGCCGGCCATGGCCGGTGGCTGGCCTCCGGCCACCAGCCATGGTAGAAGAAGAAGAAGAAAGAAATGAAAAAAGAAAAAAAATAAAAAATATATATATATGTAAAAAAATTGAATTATTCACATGGAAATGCTATGTGTCATTAAAATTTAAATATAAAAGCCACGTATTAAATTTGATCGAAATTTCTCGACGTTGGCACTTAAGTAATCGTTTTTTCTCCGATTTGGTAATTAAGTGATTGCCGGCGTAAACTTTTGGCACTTAAGTGATCCAAATGAAACTTTTGGCACCAAAGTGAGCTCCGTACACAATTTTTGGCACTTTTGCTGTTCTTTTCCCTTCAAATATTTATACAAAAGAAATATCTCCTCAAAATAATTATTTGAAGCAACATATAAACTCCCCGATATTCAATTGGTAGCATCATAGAACTATTTTAGATATTTTGAAAGAATATTGGTATTTTCCCAATCTTCATTTTTAGTAATATCATAGTTAAGTTCGCTTATGAAAGATGAATCATCTTCTTCCATATTTTCAAAAGCTTTTTTGAACTTTGTGGTGGTGTCTAACATGAGGTAAGTGGAATTCTTATCTAGTTGCGACGTCAAGACAAACCGAACCCTTGTAAGTGATCCTTTTCCACTCAATGCAAGATTGCAATGTTTTGGCATTCATGGGAGAACTCCTCACATACCTAACCACGTTTAAGATACGTGCAATGGATTTATGTATCTTAGTCAAGTCATCTCTCACAATCAAGTTTAATGTATGAATGGTGCACTTCATGTGTAAAACATTACCATCTAATGTCAACAAATTTTCCCAATTTGCCTATCCTTGTGACTATGCATCACCACAAAATTAATGATTCTTTTATGCAACTTTCAATTTTCGTCAATAAATTGTGTGGTGAGACATAAATGATTTAGGTTTTGAATGAAACTCCATATATCAGTTGTAGGTACGATCCTAGACTTAAGCTTACCAAAGTAGGTCTTCAAACAAGTTCTTTTACTAAGATGCAACTTTATGCAATCTCTAGCCACTGTAAATTGCGATAAATATTTGAAGAGAGGTTGTGACCGAGTGACAAACTCACGAAATCCAACATGCTCAACAAAGGAAAATGGTTGTTCATAACTACGATGAACCGAGTAAAGATGTGCCTACAACGATCTTGATCGGACTTTTAAGCAAATCGTTCGGGATAATCGGACTTAGTATGTCTAACGTTGCTCTTTATCTAATTGTCAAAACTTTCTTGCAAAATCAGCGATAAAAACTATGAATATGAGTGTGTTACCCGACGAGCGTGTGGGCCTAAGCGAGAGGGTTTTCCACTCAAACAATGTTGGTTTTTTTTTGTTTTTTTGTGGGCCTGGGAGCCCTACAAACAAGATCTTGGGTCGTTGCTTTGGGCCTGTCCATCTGACGCACGAAGAAGCTTGTGACATGTACCTTAGTAGGAAAAACCCCATTTGCCCGTGAAAACCGAGGTAGTAAGTATCGAATGATCACGTGCAACCACGACTTCACTGTTTAGGTTACGCAAATTTGATCACCTGATAGGAGTCGTTGAGAATCTCTTGACTTTCCTACCCGATTTCGCCCACTCGTGTTAGAACTCTCGAGGAGTTTCCCGGACACCCATGAATGTCTTGAGCGGGCCATACAATGTGGGACTAGCATCGACCGCACCCTCGGAGGGTGCTAGCGAAACAGGCTCGCGAGCCATATGGGGATGGCGTATCATTCCAAGTCCCGCATGCGAGGAAACCGTCTAATATTTCCCTTTTTGGCATGTGGAAGCTCTCTCGTTCTCGTGGGCTTATCTCCCTGGATCTCCCTAGAAAGAAAGAGGGAAAAAATCATTAAGAACGTCGGCGAGGTTCCATTGTTTTCGTCCTCGCTAAATGGTTTGCTATGGACGCGGAAATGATCACCCCAACTCATAGATCCAATCCATATCCTATGATAATGCTGCACAGCTGTTCTATCGCTCATTTGATCGCAAACCTGGAACGAACTCCGGCCCATCCTTTCTCTCTCTGTGCTTCCCACACCGATTTCCTCCTTCTTTTTGCAGCTTCTTCGAGGGAGCCATTTTTAATACCGAGTGGGTAGCATATAATCGGCGAGAAATCGAATCAAGGATCATGAAAATGGAGGCGTGCTCTTGTAGATATGCCCGCGAGATCCGACGGTGCTATGTTTAATAAAGGGACGATGGAAACGAACGGTTCATGAATTTTGACACTATATGTAACGTGATCCCTAAATTTTTAATTTGTTCAATATGATCAATGAACTTTAAGTTAATAGTTCGAACTTTTAATTTATTCGATATGATCTCAAAAATTTAGCCCAATAGCCTCCGAACTTTATTTTAATAATGAGATATTATACATAATATTAAAAATTCACAAATCACGCTACATGTTAAATTAAAATTGAAGAGCTGTTTACGACATTTTTCGTTTTGATAAAAGTGCACCAGCATCTCTCTGTCTCCGTCTCTGGCTGCGTTTGGAAACACTTTGGGGGAAAGTCTTTGGGAAAATGCAAAGGACTTTAAGCTAAAGGAGTTTTTCAAAATGCAAGTTATGTTTGGTAAGTTATAATTTAAAAGTCCATTGTAAAGTAACTTTTAGTAAAATAGTGTTTGGAAAAATTATACTTGCAAAGTAAATTTTTCATTTTTTTTTATAAAAAGTTAAAACACTTCGCCGGCCGGCGAAGGACGATCTGCCGCCGGCGACCTAGATCCGGCGCCGGCAAGCGCGAAACCCAGGCAGCCGTGGCCCTCGTCGGTGGTCGCTCGGGCTGCCCTCGTCGTCCGGCCTCAGACGAGGGCCGCGCGGCGTCAGATCTGGGTCGCCGGCGGCCCTCGCCTGGGTTTTGCGACCATCGTCGGGGGTCGCTCGAACCCAGGCGGCCCTCGTCGGTGGTCGGCGGGGGCTGCCCGAGGCCGTTCCGCCTCAGCCGACGGCCGCCGGCGCCGGATCTAAGTCGCCGGCGGCCCTCGAGGGTTGTCTGCGTTGCACGACCTCAGCCGGCCCTCGCCTGGGTCGCGTGACCCATCCCGGCGGTCGTGCAACCCTAGGCGACGGTCGCTGGGTTGCGCGACCACGCCGGCCCCTCTCCAGCCCGTTGCCGTCCCCTCACAGTCACGCCGGCAGAGGTCATCGAAGAAGACGATGAACAGTGAAAGACCAGGCCAAAATCGGAAAAACAAAAAATAGGTGAGGGCAGTTTCGGAAGAAATTTTTTCACTTACCTCGGCACTGTTGCATGCCGAAAAAGCCAGAAAGCCAAAGCAGGTAAGGGGGAGCCTTGGGCTCAAGGCCTTTTAAAGGCTTTGAAAATGCTAGCATTTGGAAAATGGGCTCCCAAAAATAAATGCCAAACACATTAGCATTTGCCTAAGGACCTTTAGAGGTCCAAAGAGCTTTGTAAAGCAGTTCCCAAACGCAGCCTCTATCTGGAGAAAATATTCAGTGCTAACTTAGCACCACGTCATCGTCCTACGTGGCGTGCATGCTCCATTCAAAGTCCGACACGTGTCGGCTTAGCTGGAAAATAAAAAATTTGAAAAAGCTTTCTTTTCTCTCTCTTCGCGAGCAAGAAAAGGACTGAGCTGAGCAACAGTACATGCCAAAATTTAAAATCCCGCTCCGACTCTTTCTCTCTCCTCTTTTCAATTTTCGGCTTCCCCTGCTCCTGAACGATAACAACGAAGAGTCGCTCCCTCTCTCTTTTTCCCTCCGCCTCCGCCTCCGCCTCCGCCTCTGCCGTCGCCACCAGAGCCCGGCTCTCTCTCTCTCTCTCTCTCTCTCTCTCCCTCTAGCAATCCCCCTCCGCCTCCGACGCCGACGCCTTTTGCACCCTGAAAAGTCGCGCACCCTCCGACGCGACGCCTCCGACGCCGCCTCCGACGAAGGCCCACGGCCCTAGCCCTAGCTGACGCCGACGTCGACGGCGAAGCCCGACGCCCTAGCCGCCGCCCTAGGCCTAGCCGACGCCGACGCCCTCCGCCTCCGCCTCTGCCTCGACTCGCTTTGCACCTCTCGACGCCGACCCAAATATACTGTGCTGCGGTCAGATACTCGCCTTGTACATTATATGTCACATCTTCCTTTTGTTTAGTTCATCGATTTGTGGTTTGGATTTTGAAGTTTGGGTTTTATCTTTTTTGAAACTTTTTCTTTTTTTCACTTGATCGTCATTTCTTGTTTACCCCTCCTGGTGATGAGAATTTTGCCGTGATGTTATTAAGGTTTGGATGATATTCTTGCAATCAGTTTATGTTAATCTTATCTCGTTATTTGTTTGTGTTCCATATATTCCCGACTGCCTCCTGCTTCTGCTGATTTAATCAGTAACGACTTCATGCCTCGCTCTCTCGTAACAAGTGTTTGTTTTTTATTCTTTTGTTAGATCACGTCTCTGTCTTGCGAGTGAGGTCGTATCTGCGGAATTTATGTGACGTTCGAAGGCCCAATGCTGTTAAAATTCACGAGTCACCGGCGAATGTGAGGGTTTTGGTAACTAGAGGCTCTGTTGGCTCGCTGAGAAAATGCAAGGATAGGGAAGAAGCATCATGCGGTGGCCTACTTTGAATGAACTCAATAAGTTCAGCCATGTTTTCGCATTCGTCGTGTCGCCGGCTTCGTAATCATTCGATGTTAGAGTCTTGTTTGAGTGCAATCTCATGTTTTTTTGAAGTCAAACTTGGTAAACGGAAAAAAAGAAAAGAGTTATGTGCTTCATTGTCTTATGGGCTGAAGTCACTTCTGTATTTGTAGTACTCATGAGCGTGATTCTATCGGATTGGGCTTCGGCAGACATATTCTACACAGAGAGCTTGTCCCCAATTACGGTCAATTCATGGGAATGATTGTTCAAGGGTTCTTGCCTCTCTACCAAAATAAAACAGAGCTCATTGAAAAATTGATGTGCTCGAACACTTTCTTGGCCATGTCAGTTCCGTTCTTTCATGCAAGATGTTCCTACAAAACTCTAGCCAATATCATGTTAAAGCTTTAACATACTCGGAATCAATGTCAAGCGTATCTGAATATAGCATTCTTGTAAGGCTTTCTGAGGGAGAAAAGAAGGTTTGTTATTGTCCGCTAGCTTAAATGTATCTTGATTGAACTCATGCTTCATATACCTTGTTTTTTTATTTTAATTTTTACCAATCTAAAAGGGACCTTTTAATTTTATAGTTTCTCTACAAAATCGCACTTCACATTTAGAAAGATCATATCAGGCGTTGTGGGTATTTCTGTTTCTACTAAAGAGTTAGGCCTTCAGATTTAGTTATAATATGATAATGTTGATTGGTGCTCGTTGATTCCTCATGTTTGTTAAGCTTTCTCTTTTCTTGTCATGTTGATTGAATGTACACCTAGAGCTTTTGAGATTTAAGCCACATAAATTTCTGCACATGCCTGCATGCATGAAACTTCATATATTGTGTATATTTATTTACTTCTCTGTATACACCCTTCCATTTTCAAAGACAATGTCATGCCTTTATAGATCTCTATGACATCTTTTGAGGTTCGCTATTGAGATAGCCAGTAGGCACTAACAAAAAAGAAAAAGAAATAGATGTACTGAAGTGCAAGTTATAAGTGTGGGGCCTTTGTTTATTAATCTCAAATGTTGTTCTTCTTAGATGTTGAAAGTCTCTTGTTTCATTGGTGCTGAAGCTCATCTGAGTGGCTGTCAGTATGCAAGCTATTGTTTAGGTATTAATATGGATAGGCTTTGGCATATTGTTTCTTGAGAAAATGCAGGCCCTCCTGGATCTGGAAAAGGTACCCAATCACTGATCATCAAGGATGAATACTGCTTGTGCCACTTGGCTACCAGTGATATGTTAAGAGCTGTTGTTGCTGCAAAGACCGCTCTTGGTCTCAAAGCCAAAGAAGCTATGGACAAGGTATGACTTCTTTTACCTTAATTTTGACCTCTTCACTTGGAGTCCTCTTTTTGTTTCTATGATGTCTTACGGTATGTAGATTGGTGTGCAAAACTGCTTTCTAGGGAGAACTCGTTTCTGATGACTTGGTTGTTGGCATTATAGATGAAGCAATGAAAAAACCTTAATGCCAAAAAGGTTTCATTCTTGATGGATTTCCAAGAACCATCATGCAAGCGCAGACGGTTATGTATTAGTACTTTGGTTTATCAAATATGCAGTCTTTTATACATCAACTCCCTGTATTGTCTCATTTTACTCACAGGCTGCTTTGTTTTTTCTTTGACAGCTTGATAAGATGCTAGAAAAGCAGGTGCCAAAATCCATAAGCAAATTGAACCGGTATGTACAAGTTTTCCTATTAGTGCCTTCTTCAATTTCATGTGCTAGATGTTGGATGAATTATGAGACAATCCATCTCACAAGTTGCAATTCATTACTTATTTCCATTGTTTCTCTTTTAGTTTAGTTAGCTGTCTAATTGATGCACTTTGGATACAGGTGATTGACTACTTACTCTAAAAAGGGAATAGTTGCAAATCTTCATGCTAAAAAACTTCCTAAGGATCTGACGGTCAAGGTTGAGAAGGTTTTGTCTTCTTGAAGATGGTGCTCCCACCTGAGAATTCCAACAATTATGCTGAATTTTACAGGATGAACCTTTGAGTTGCTGGTTCCATTGTTGGATAATTGAGTGTGGGGGCTGTTGTCAAATTGTTGAGGGATTTTTCTAATGATCCCGAAATAAAGTTCAATGCAGAATTACTCGTCTTTGGTCATTTCTTCTGTAAATGCCAGATTGGATAAGCACCGATGACAATAAAGTAGGCCTTGATTTGCTTGATTATGCCTTCCCTTGAAATATAGACTCCATACTTTGTGAACTCTTCTGATTTTCCATCTTTTCCTAGTCTTTATAATTCGAGTTAATTAATATTCAGTTTTTGGGGCTTGGATAGGTTATGGATGGAGAGAGAATCACGAGTTTGTCTAGTGAATCAATTGAGAGCTTCTTGAATCGCGAGAGCCTTTTTTGTGAAATACCACTGTTTGACTTTGAGACGAATATATTAGGTAATGGCGGTCTAGCTTGTTATCTGAATATATACTCGCCAAACTGATGAATGTGTAGTGTTCTTATTCATTCTGAGATTTTTAGGGTCATCCCTTAGAATATATGATCATTAATTCGGATTGAGTTGCCCATAATTGCAGCCGATTCCCTTTAAAGATCATCTCATCTGTGCAGTGCCAATGCCACATGATACATCCAAACTAAATGAGGGCAATCAGTTACAGTGGCAATGGTGAATTATTGAAACTCTTCAAATTATTACAGCACTAGTCCGACAAATTACAATCCTCATGGTAATGTGTACTTCCAAAGAGGATATCACTCTGATAAACAATAGTACAATTCACTATATGATAAGATAAAACAGAATATTCAGACAAAGGCGACAACAGTTGAGAGCAACCAATTATGGTTGGTCATTGGTTATCTTGGAGAAAAGCCTTGTACCACTTGGCAGATGCTTTAGGAATGCATTTGAGGTTGTCCTTATAGCCAGTGTAGTAGAGCCTGGACCTCAGTACGAAGCCCGACGCCCATTCCCAGTTGTCAGCACGTGACCAGTGAATGTATCCTTGCACATTCACCCCATTCCTGCATTGCCCAAATTGATCAATTCGATAAGTTGTTACCGGGGGTTGGCTTCTAGCAAAGCTAAATTAAGAGTTTAAACTATTCACCCTAGTAAAAGTGGATCAAGCCACGACTTGCCACACATATGCAATCACGAATAGCAAATACCTTGGTGTGAATGCAAAGAAATATACCTCTCATCCTCTTTTGACACGTGTAGCAAATCCAACACATGGTTAAGAAGATGCTGCATTGCAATGGCAGATAACCGAAGTAGTGACGATCGCAAATGTGATGGAGTTGAGGACTTATTTCATCACTATAACGAGAAGTGCGAGATGCTACTTCAAGCAATCAATCCTGTGAGGATCATTCAGCGCATTGGCCAGTGGACAGCCCTCTACCTTTGCTTCAGTGACACCTGTAATAAAACATGTTTCCCGAGTAAAATGTGTTACTTCTATATGGGAGGTCCAAATATATAATCTGGATGATATGTCACTAGAAAAGCGACTCCTACCATTCTCAGTAATGTAAATCTTTGGGTTTTGGTACTTCTGCTTTATATAGTCCAAAATTTGCACCAGACCATCTGGATACCTATATATCCACTCAATCCCTTCAGCCTGAAAATGAAGATTCATTTATTCTGGTAATAAGGTTCAACTATCATGTGCTGCAATGAGGTTGTAAAAGCATATGTACCTTTGCACCAATTGGTATGCTGTTCTTGGTTGCTGAAAATCAGAGAAGTGTGTTAAAAATGATGGATATTATCATATCTACTCGTCCAAATACATCTTTCATGATCTTGGCATGGTAAAGATATGGCTCGTCTTACCAGATTCCTTCACGGACAAGTCGGTAGAGTAGCTAGTTGGCACTTTGTGTTCATCTTCTAGGACGCTTTGAGCATAGGTCGATGAATAGTAATTGATACCGATGAAGTCGAAAGACCCCTTCATCAGCTTCTTCTCCTCTGCAGTGAAAGTGGGTAATCTGTCCTTCACCAAGCTTCTCATTATGCTTGGATAATCTCCATTCAACACCGGATCAATGAACCTATTGAGAAAAAATGACTTTTTGTCGAGCGTCTCCGAAAATGAACTATTGAATGGGGAATGAACTAGCACAAAATTCATGTGGCATCTATTTTCTGAAAGGCCTCTGGTTGTTCAACTTATATCTAAGTAGTACTGTCAACATGGATGCCCAGAATAGGACAAAAACAAGCAGAAAAAACGTTACAGATTCCCCCTAATTCAAAAGGAATTGATAGAAATGAAATAATATATCCCCTAGCCAGCAAGAGCAGAAGTAGTGGTAACTCTGTATTGATTCAATTTGCAAAGGCAATTCATCAGGCAATAGTGAGGGCCTTTTGTGTTCTCCCTGATATGGGTAGAAAAAATTGATACACAACCCATCCTCTATCGAATGATTACGAAGCCGGCGACACGACGAATGCGAAAACATGGCTGAACTTATTGAGTTCATTCAAAGTAGGCCACCGCATGATGCTTCTTCCCTATCCTTGCATTTTCTCAGCGAGCCAACAGAGCCTCTAGTTACCAAAACCCTCACATTCGCCGGTGACTCGTGAATTTTAACAGCATTGGGCCTTCGAACGTCACATAAATTCCGCAGATACGACCTCACTCGCAAGACAGAGACGTGATCTAACAAAAGAATAAAAAACAAACACTTGTTACGAGAGAGCGAGGCATGAAGTCGTTACTGATTAAATCAGCAGAAGCAGGAGGCAGTCGGGAATATATGGAACACAAACAAATAACGAGATAAGATTAACATAAACTGATTGCAAGAATATCATCCAAACCTTAATAACATCACGGCAAAATTCTCATCACCAGGAGGGGTAAACAAGAAATGACGATCAAGTGAAAAAAAGAAAAAGTTTCAAAAAAGATAAAACCCAAACTTCAAAATCCAAACCACAAATCGATGAACTAAACAAAAGGAAGATGTGACATATAATGTACAAGGCGAGTATCTGACCGCAGCACAGTATATTTGGGTCGGCGTCGAGAGGTGCAAAGCGAGTCGAGGCAGAGGCGGAGGCGGAGGGCGTCGGCGTCGGCTAGGCCTAGGGCGGCGGCTAGGGCGTCGGGCTTCGCCGTCGACGTCGGCGTCAGCTAGGGCTAGGGCCGTGGGCCTTCGTCGGAGGCGGCGTCGGAGGCGTCGCGTCGGAGGGTGCGCGACTTTTCAGGGTGCAAAAGGCGTCGGCGTCGGAGGCGGAGGGGGATTGCTAGAGGGAGAGAGAGAGAGAGAGAGAGAGAGAGAGCCGGGCTCTGGTGGCGACGGCAGAGGCGGAGGCGGAGGCGGAGGCGGAGGGAAAAAGAGAGAGGGAGCGACTCTTCGTTGTTATCGTTCAGGAGCAGGGGAAGCCGAAAATTGAAAAGAGGAGAGAGAAAGAGTCGGAGCGGGATTTTAAATTTTGGCATGTACTGTTGCTCAGCTCAGTCCTTTTCTTGCTCGCGAAGAGAGAGAAAAGAAAGCTTTTTCAAATTTTTTATTTTCCAGCTAAGCCGACACGTGTCGGACTTTGAATGGAGCATGCACGCCACGTAGGACGATGACGTGGTGCTAAGTTAGCACTGAATATTTTCTCGAAAATCTGGCTCAGTCTTCTTTTTCATCTTTCTGCAACCCCAAAAAAAAGTCGCAAGGCAAGTTCAAAAAAAAAAAAAGGAAAAAAGAAAAGGAGGAAAAAGCTCTCTGGAACCATCCTGACTCTCATCATCACCCTCCACCTCCTCAGTCATCGCCGCTCACGCCCAAAACCCTCGCTTCGAACTCTCTAGAACCCCCGCACCCTCTCCGTCGCCGCCCTCTCGACTCCGTACAAATCTCTTGCCCCTCCCTTCCTCTCTCTCTCTCTCGCTACACTCCCTGTGCTTCGCTCGCTTCTCGACGCCGCCGAGATCCCGGCCGCTTCGCGAATCGTTGCAGGCTCGCGGGTCCCGCCGTTACCCCCCCCCCCATCTCCGGCGAGCTCCGGCGAACATGGCCGATGACTTCGACACCCCGCCCGCCGACGAGATGAACGAGGACTTCGACCTCCCCGACGACGACGGCGCCCCCGTCATGAAGCCCGGCGAGGAGAAGGAGATCGGCAAGCAGGGCCTCAGGAAGAAGCTCGTCAAGGCGGGCGAGGGCTGGGACACTCCTGATAATGGCGACGAAGTCGAAGGTAGGCGTCCCTCCTTTCTCCTTTTCGGGATCGTCGTTCGTCTGGGACGGCCGCGTCGCGTTGTTAGCTTTCGTCGTTTTCGTTTCTGGAGGTGGTTGAGCTGAATGGTTTTTCCTTGTGGGGGTTTGTCTTGTTTTCAGTGCATTACACCGGGACGCTCCTTGATGGTACTCGATTCGATTCTAGTCGGGACCGCGGGACTCCTTTCAAGTTCACTCTCGGCCAAGGTGAGGCTCCCAAGTTTTGCATTAATCGTGATTGTTCGCTCGGTGAATTGAAATCGTCCTCAGTATGCTCTGCTGTGATTGTGGAAGTTCTTCAGCTGCTTAATCTTGAATCTAATTGGGCTGTTAAGGTGAAGTGCGTAATTTCTGTTCATTGGTTCTTGGGAATGCGAATGAGTTGCATTGAAAAAATGGGTTATACGCTACGGACGGGTAGGCAAGATAACGCCTTAGTAGGTAGGAATTGGTTTTCTTGATGGGATGATATTTTGCTGATATTGAGTAGTAGTGTCCGAAAGGAAGGTCCTAGTTGAACGGGTTTGTGTGTGTGTGGCATGTATTTGAATTTGAGTATATTTCATCCTCTGTATGGATCCTACACGTGTAACTCTCTGGAGGTCTTAGACTCTCCTCTGACCATTTGCTTCTTGCTTTGGCCTCAAAGACCAAGATTTTACAATATTTGGCTAGGCAATGGTGTTGTGATTATCCGACGAAACTGGAAGGGAAAGGTTTAACTCTGAGAAGTTCTTTATTAGCTGACGCGGGGATATGTCGTGGCTATACCCACTACTCAATGTGTGTTTTATCTACTGTCTCTAGTCCATGCAGATGCAAATTTTCCTTCTCTACTATTGTGGCTGGATCGATGATGTTATTAATTACTGCGTTATCTATCTGCAAGCTTCTAAAGAAGAAGTGGAGATAACTTTGTATATGCTGAGATCCTATTAGCCTGGATGTGACTCTTTGCTTAGCATGTATTGGAGCGTCTCCCTGTATTGGAAGTGCCTTCCTAATTATGGTGGTCACAGGATTTATCTTTACGGTCCATAGTGAATATCAGTTTGACGTGACGCTGAAATATCACGAATGTCGGTCTGTAACTGCTGCTGACAAATGCATATCATTAGTTTTTCTTACAGGACATGGAGTATCATATTAGTTCTAGTTTATGTTGAAAATAGATGCCTGACTAAGATTCTAAAGTTTCCTAGCCTGGGAGGTTAATCTAGCGAGGAAATATGACTTGCGGACTAAAGTTCTCCTCCGCCTCCTTGTTCTTGAGTGTGTCTGGAGATGGTGAAAATCTTGTATGGATGTTCTGCTGTTCATTTATTCACTCTTATCTCGTTCTATCATTTTGAATGCTGGTCTTTGTCATGCTCCAGCTTTCTTTGATATCTGTGGTCTTTTTCTGGTCATACAATGGTAAGCTGGTTAGATGATGGTGTTAGTAGTACATATTGTTTTCACATTGTTTGAGAAAGACAATTTTATGTACTTAAATCTTTTGAAGTTGATTGGGAATATGTCGAACAATTTAACATCCTCTTCCATAGGTCCTGAGCCTTCATTCTTACTATATAATCCCAAATGATGGATTCTGCTACCGGTCTACTGCTAGTTGACAGATGTAGCATTGGGTGATGCAGAAATAGCATGAATGAATGAATGAACAGGTTTAGCTCATCCACTAGCAAGATCTGAAATTGGTGAAAGGATTGAGAAGAAATGTGACGATGAATAAATGGAAAAATAATGAGAGATATGGACGGACATAAATAAATCCTGTGTAATTGACTGGTCATCATTGGCATGGTTCTCTGTTATTTTTTAGTAGACTGTGTTTCCAAGATGCTTTTACGCCAAAGATATTACTACTTCTGTTAAACCTAAACTGACCATCTGATGAATCGCGCAACAAAGCTGAGTCATCAAAAGTGATACTCTTGGACAATATGTCTATCAATAGTATGATGTCTGTGGACTTAGAGAATTCTCTTGACTGTATTATTCAATTTTTGATCATCTTGTGCTTCTTATCTTATGGAGTATCATTTATTTTATTTTGGACAAGGGAGTTGGCCAAGGAGGGTGTTGATTTTGGAATGAATTTGTTGTGCTTGCAGGGCAAGTGATAAAGGGATGGGATCAAGGTATCAAAACAATGAAGAAGGGGGAAAATGCTATTTTTACCATACCTCCAGAGCTAGCTTATGGCGAGTCTGGCTCACCTCCAACCATACCTCCTAATGCAACTCTGCAATTTGATGTTGAACTGCTTTCTTGGACAAGTGTCAAGGATATTTGCAAGGACGGTGGCATATTCAAGAAAATTCTGGCGGAAGGCGACAAATGGGAAAATCCTAAAGATCTTGATGAAGTATTAGGTGTTTATTTAATTCTTTCTCGTTGATATTTTTTATGGGGAATTTATTAATCGAAAAGATACTGATGGGATTGACTTCTTGTTTTTATGCAGTCAAGTATGAGGTTCAGCTGGAAGATGGTACCACAGTTGCAAAGTCTGATGGAGTGGAATTCACTGTTAAAGAGGGTGAGTAAATTTTTGCAAAGAGTGTACTCTTTTTGCTGTCCTGTGCATTTGTATAGTGTTAACCCTTGTATCTTTCCTGTAGGACATTTTTGCCCAGCAGTTACTAAAGCTGTGAAGACAATGAAAAAGGGAGAGAAAGTTCTTTTGACAGTCAAGCCACAATGTAAGCTGAACTTTTTTCCTCCGTCTCTTTTTTCTCGTGGTGCATTCTGCTGGGGTGCATTTTGTTAATTTTAGATCTTGTTTGTAGATGGATTTGGTGAGAAAGGTAAGCCGGCTTCTGGTAATGAGGGTGCTGTTCCACCTAATGCCACTCTTCAAATAACGTTAGAGTTGGTATCGTGGAAGACTGTGTCTGAAGTGACTGATGACAAGAAAGTAATAAAAAAGATCCTCAAGGAAGGGGAAGGGTATGAGAGGCCGTCCGAAGGAACTGTAGTTAAAGGTATTTCTTTTTGTGCCCAAACTTTTCTTACATCCTATGGGTAACATGATCGACTTTGTTATTTGAGTAACATAAGAATTGAAGTGTAAAATGAAAGTGACTTAGGTATGATTTGCACAATGGCCTATGTGGTTGCTGATTTGTGTAATTCTGAGTTTGCAGTGAAATTGATTGGGAAGTTGCAAGATGGTACAGTATTTGTGAAGAAGGGCCACGATGATAGTGAGGAGTTATTTGAGTTCAAGACCGACGAAGGTAATTGAACTTGTTGGATGTGTTACTTGTCTGCTTTACTTTAGTCTATTGGTTAGCTGAAGGTTATTCTCTGGACAGAACAAGTAATCGACGGGCTTGACAGAGCTGTGATGAACATGAAAAAGGGAGAGGTTGCTTTGCTGACAGTTGCACCTGAGTATGCTTTCGGATCTTCTGAGTCTAAGCAGGATCTGACTGTGGTACCTCCTAATTCAACTGTGTATTACGAGGTGGAGTTGGTCTCTTTTGTCAAGGTATGTTAGCATGCTCTTGTTCATGTGCTGTTATTGCACAATCCTCATTGTAACCTTCAGGGCACTAATGTATATAAACATTCAATGTTTAGGACAAGGAGTCGTGGGACATGAATACTGAAGAGAAGATCGAGGCTGCAGGCAAGAAGAAAGAAGAAGGAAATGTTCTATTTAAGGCGGGGAAGTATGCAAGGGCTTCCAAGAGATATGAAAAGGTACATCTGTCTATTTACATGGTTAGCTAGTTATTATGGGTGCTAATGGTAACATTTCTGTTCCCGGTAATAATTTCTGTTTAGAAATAGTTTTTTCTATTTCTATACCCTGGACGAGTTTCTGAGCAAAAGAATGCCTTTGGTAACTACACGAAATTTCTATTCCTAGAATAGAAAAAAAAAACAATAATGCGTTGGGCATGACCCTAAATTTCTATTCCCAATTTTTTTATTTAATTATAAAAATGTCAGTGAAGACTTAATAATTCATGTTTGGATAAAACTGGACTTTTGTAAAGACATAACTGATCAATATATTCGGAGATGGCCTCAAAAAATCCAACGTAATAGTTAGTCAAAGATGGATGGTTGTATATGGCATCAGAGGGTTCCACTGGTTTATAACTCACAATATGAGGAGGTTGACAATAAATTTTTGGGCATTAAAATAAACGAGTATATAGAGCTTTTGAGCTTTAGGGTGTAGGGTGTGCGGTGTAGGGTATGCTAAGCTTGTTCCTCTAAAATGACCTTACTATTCTTTTTGTTCTTGGGAACAAAAAAGTAGATTTTTTTTTATTTCTTGTTTCTATTCAAAATATATTCCCTGGCCACTGATCTATTACTGGGAATAGAAAAATTAATCAATGTACACGAACATATTTCTATTTTTTTTTTGTTTTGGGGAACAAAAGAATAGAAAAACAAAGAAACCAAAATGTTATGAAACAGGCCCTATGTGTCCCATTATTTAAAGCACTTGCAACGGCATATTGTTTTGTTTCATGCTAAGTGGCAGGGCTAATGATTCTCATATCTGACTTTTGAGTCCTGATGGAGCACAAGTAACATGCCATGAGGAAGTTTGCTCAATTTTTTTTTTCTGTTGGAAGGTGACATGATTGTCTCCTTTTTCATGTGTTGCTACCATTTGTTTGGATCAATTTAAGCTCTGTTTAGTTTTTACTTAAATCCTCTGTTGTGTGGCTGGTTGTGTGTGATTTAGGCTTGAGGATGGTTGCTTTTTTTCATTTGACACCGTTATGTATTATATGTAAAAGTATGGTATAATAGGAAATCAGAATCTCAATCACGGGTTTAAATTGAGGTTTTCCTTGTAGTTGAAGGTCTCAGTTTCTTAGTTTCGGTATTTGATGAAATGACAAGCTGCTTGCTGGTCAAAGTAGAGTTTGTCGGAAAAGCTAGAATCTTGAACTGGGCGATTTTCGTGGATAAGCTCTACCTGGCAATTTCTCTTATTCTAGCGGATATTGATCTTGTTTGTAGCTAAGCATTTTGTTCCTTTTTTTTGTAGGCTGTGAAGTTCATAGAGTACGATACATCCTTTAGCGAAGAGGAGAAGAAGCAAGCGAAGGCACTGAAAGTTGCGTGCAATCTGAATGATGCAGCATGCAAGCTAAAACTCAAAGATTACAAGCAGGCTGAGAAACTGTGCACCAAGGTTTGGAAGATTTACTTGTCTTTGCCATTACAAAATCTCTGGGTGTGATGCATGAGTGGTTTCTCATTTTTGATTCTGTGTTTCAGGTTTTGGAGCTGGATAGCAGTAATGTGAAGGCTCTTTATCGGAGAGCACAGGCTTACATCCAGCTGGCTGATCTTGATTTGGCTGAATTTGATATTAAGAAGGCGCTAGAGATTGATCCTGACAATAGGTACTTCTTTTTACTCCTTTTCGTTTTCTGAGATGCTTCTTTCATGGTTTGGGATATCGTGATCACTTGTGTGTGGAAATATGGTGCTTACACATTCAATTTGCCTCGTTGAAAACAGGGATGTGAAACTGGAGTATAAAGTATTGAAGGAGAAGGTCAAGGAGTACAACAAAAAGGATGCCAAGTTCTATGGCAATATGTTTGCCAAAATGAGTAAACTAGAGCCTGTTGAGGTAAGACTCAAAAAGAACTTCCTAATGGGGAAATCCTTGTATAGATAAGACCATAGACATCATTATCTGTCATTACTCGGCATTGCTCAGCCTTTTCAAACTTTGTGGACGTGCAGAAGACTGCAGCTGAGGAGACTGAAGCGATGAGCATAGACAGCAAGGCATGAGAGAGGCGCGCACCTATTCCTTTTCTTTTCTTTCGGTCCATTTGTGTCCTCTGCATGCACGGAATTCACTATTCCGTGGCAATGTAAGTGGGATTACGTTATTGGAATTGGAAAACATAAAATGTTGATACAGTGTCTGGCCCATGTTTTAGATCAGTCCTGTTGCGGTTGTAGTTTTAAAAATTTCCTGTCGCTTTGAAAATTGTCTTGCGCGGTTTTGAGAGCTGGTTCTCTGGCCTCGATCGATCTTTCTATTGACTTCTTGTCCAGCGATATGATTGTCGTTAACTCGGATGACGATGGACTTTGTATTACCGTCATCACCAACAGATACAGGTGCATCTGGGAGACGAGGTACGGTTATTAATCTAATGGGCCGTATAGTGATGCGGTCAACCGATGAATGTGAGAAATTCTCGTCGGAGAGGTGCTTTCTGCTCGGTTTCTGTGGGCAGTGGAACCGTAAATTAAGGTTAATTACACAGAAGAAAGGTTGCTTGGTTGTGTGGAGCTCGAGCCCAAGCCTATAGTAAGGCTCACAAATCTCACGGACCACAACTGACAATGACAATGAAGGCACTGTGATCCTACTGCCTAAGGTTCAATTTTCGAAGGATCCGCCTATCTCCCTCTTCCTGAATGTTTCAAGCATCCGTTGTCCGTTCGGTAGTACTTGCTGCGAAATTGATCGACTTCGAGGCTAGAAAATAACTGGCTGTATGATGAACCTTGACATCTCTGATCATTCTAAGATTCAAAGGAAAATTACTTTCGAAAATTTATTCTCCGACTTTTCGGTATTTAGTTTATGGAAAAGTAATAAATTTCGGTTTTTTTTAAAACGAATCATTTTCCTAAACTTAATCATCAGTTTTCCGTTGACTCATTTTCTTAAGCGAACTAAATGCCAAAAAAATATTTTCCATGAAACAAACGAAGCCTTAAAAGATAAAGGTGAGCAGTTGCAGGTTCTGTATAGGTTTCAAATTAGAGCCTGAAACCTTCCCGTCGAAACAGGTTCTTCATTTTTTAGAACCTGAAACCTACCATGTATATTATAGAACTTAGAATCTATTCTGTAATTGGTTCCAAGATTTATCAGGTTCCACCTATATTATTAATTAAACTATTGCAATGAATCATTTTAATAGCTATTATTTGTTGTTATAATTCACTGATCACAAATTATATTTAAACACATGAAAAATATGAAACATTAATAAAGTAAAAATCTCGATTAAAAAATAAAAATTCAAACTAGTGGTTCCAGATTATATACTTATCATCGGACAACATGCAATACCGTGAGATCATGCGAAATATAGATCAAGAAAAATACAAAAATTTATTCCAGATTCTAGATGGCTTGAACCTGGAAGCTACTCGTCGATACAAGTTCCCCAATTTTTTGAATCTAAAACCTACTTTAAATATCTTGGCACCTGAAACTGAACAGTATCGCACCGGTCCAATTCTTAGGTTCCAGATTTTATTTTGGAACTATTCTCACCCCTATTAAAAGAGGATTCATTACTTGATTTGTTTTCCTTCAATCAAGCGTAAGTAACAAGAAACGAATGAAGAGCATGATATCCCTCTTTTCCTCTTTTTTTCCGTTCAAATGAATCTTTTCATAATTAGGCTTGAGAAATGTACTCACTAAACAGGCCTATGACATGCGGAATACGATCCCCCAAGGCTCTCTTTACCCCCTCCCCCCCTAACTACGCTCGAGGCTTGACTATTGTTATGCGATATCGATCTTCTCAAAAACTCTCAATGGATACCGAAAGAGCCCAAACAGTTCATCAAACATCCCGACCAACATTGTCCGATCCCAGAAAATGTCCGAACCATTCTCATGCAAAAATCAAATCATAGATGTGAAGCAGAACACTGATGTACCCTATTCAAGTGACGAGCATCATGCACGGACAATGCATAAACGCACTAAGGAGGAATGTGAGATTTGAACCTTGACCTCTAACATCACGTGCATATATAATAATGCTTTTGACTTCAAGTTTAAAGAGTGAAAGTAACACAGCATCCGATGAAGTGTCGAAATTGGCGATGCAGGAACACAACGAAACAGGGGGACTCTTAAAAGTGGGATAGACCCCGAATGTTATAATGCAACGGTTGGTGAAACAAATGATGATCCCTTCAATCTTCACCAGCCTGTTCTTCCTCCCTCCCAAAGGCAAATGCCAATTGACCCCTACCCATTCCCCTCAAAAGAAAATCAATTATGAAAGAAGAAGAAGCAAAGAGGAGCCTTCAAATAAGGTGAAAGGGCGAAAAAGGTGGAGGTGCCCTTATTGCAAGGAGTGAAAGAACAGTGACAAATTCTTGATTAGAAGGACACCTACCCTAATGATAAACTCCCCAGTTACCCTACAACACCAACTGCAAGTTGTCATGTGACTCTCTCTCTCAGCTGTCTCTTTTCTTGCTCTTCTAAGATTCAATATCTTCTCCCCTAGGTTTGACTCAATTTGCACTTAAAAAAGTTTTCAAATTGATCGATACCTGTACCGCCATGAAATATAGATATGCAATTCTGCACAAACGATGTGGAAAATTTGATGAAGAGTAGGAATGTTAGATGCGCTAATACCGATTTTCCACAATTAATACACCAAATGACAAGATGGATTGTGAGGTAGCTTTTGAAAAAATAGGCCACATTTAATACCGAGTCATGTCTGTTGCATCATAGTAGTGATGTAACGTGATATCGAGTGAATCACCAACATATATCGAGCGGTCTAATCGTTTGTAGGGTCTCATCTTTTGGTTTCTTTTCGTGGAAAAAACCCACCCAGATGATTTGTGGAGTCTCGATGCTTTTCTTCCACTTACGAAACGGAAAATGTGGGCTAGGTTGCTATTATTGATGGAAAGGAAAAATGCTGGAGTGGACTGAAATACTATATGACTCTGGTGGACCGGTCTTGCAGGCCATTTTTCTTAATTCTTGAAAAGATAAGAAGGAAACGAAATTTGATGGACTATATAAATATCTGAAAATAATGATGTTGCAGTCACAATGGTCAAAATTAGAGATCTATCTCTAATTTTCAAGCCAAAGAGTAAGGCCACATACATAATTGGCATTATGAAGCCTCTCCTACCTCTGACGAAGGCGGAATTTGGTCTGGCCATTAGCATTAATACTACGTATTAGCTGTCATTTCTCCAAAATTGCTCCTCTGCTGATGCCATTTGAAGCTTGACCAAGACTTCACTGTGCCCCAATCCCAGCATCTTAACATTTTCAAGAGGATACTGCGAAAAAAATTTAAGGGTTTCATTAATAAGCTCGTTTTAGGATGCTAATTATGTTAATTAAAATTAGCTAAAAGAAAACGCTTTTGAAGACCTATTAACAATTGAAAAAATGACACATCTCAAGAATATACAAGTGGCCTGGCAGATAGCACATTATTCAGCACATTAAATTTTTAAAAATTCGAAACTAAGCCTATGATATATGCAGAGAAGTGCAATAATTAATGTACAGTTAATAAAGTTCCAGTTCAACGCTCACCAACAGATACTCTGCTGCAACTAAAAGATGGCTTTATTTAAGAATATGCGCAGAAGCATTATTAGCTGAGGAAAAGGTTGGGCAAATAATGATAAGACCTCCGGATAATCAGTGAGTAACAGAGATGCTTCCAAATCTCAAACTAATCCTAGATCATGGAGACTGGTTTACGCGAATATGAGTGACCATTTAAACAAACGTCATCCATTGTTGGGCATCAGGAGATAGCCATGATGCGAATCTGCCAATTGGGTTTTGCCCGCTGTGCGATTTACATCATTTACTTACGTAAATAGACTCGAGTAAACGTGAGGAGGGTCCCAAGTAAATCTTCCTAACTGATTTGATGGATGTGCATCCTACTGTTTGGAGATCATTATGATCTTCATTGAGCATAATGTTCTTCATTGAAAGTCAAATTGCAGAACTAATTGAGCCTTTCCATTGGAACAGTTCTTCCAATTATACGAGGCCAAGTTTTATCATCTACCTTATTACCACGTTAAGATGGGGTCCCACATTCATAAATCTATAAACCTAGAAATGCAACTGGCAAATGCAAATACCAAGAAGCTTGGCCCATGAGTATTGAAGAAGCAAGAACCATGTATTAGCTACTTATAGTTAGAAGCAAGGAAGGATCTAACAAAGAGGTTGCTCAACAAGTCATCACCTTGCTTGTTCTTAACATCAGGACAAGGTTCAATAAAGAAGAGCAGTCTCTTTCTCAAGGCAAAGTTACGGCCTAACACCAAAGGGTTCCTATTTTGTACCAGCATAATGAAACTTTCAATATTCGCAACGTAATCTTATCTTATTGATACATCTAAATTCGAACTGAAGTTAATTGTAGCACCTTTTAAAACTATGTTCCAGCCACACATGCCCAATGACCTAAACATTGTGTCTGTGTGTGAATATTCGAAACAAAAAAGAGACCTCAAGGTACTTTTTCATTATTTGCTTTCTTCAATTTTGATAGGGAAAATTTCGTTTTGGTACCCAAAGTGGGGCTTTTTTCTCAATTTGGTACCCAAAGTGGACATTGTCTCAAATTGATACCCAAAGTGCCCATTCAATCTCAATTTGGTACCCAAAGTGCCCATTTGGTCTCAATTTGGTACCTAAGTTCGTCGGCCGGTCAAATGCTCACCGGCCGACAAGAAATTTACTGTTCCGGCTACCGAAACAGTATTTTTTTAAACTTTTTTTCTTTTTTCCTGTTTCTGTTTTTTTTGTTTTCCTTTTCCTTTTCCTTTTCCTTTTCTTTTTTTTTCCTCTCTTCCCTCCGCCGACCACCGTGGCCGGCGGAGGTCGCCGGCGACAGGCGAGGGCCGCCCTCGCTTGGGCGAGCAAGGGCCGACCCTCGCCGGTGTTGGGCGAGGGTCGCCCTCGCCTGGTGTTGGGCGAGGGCCGCCCTCGCCTGGGCGAGCGAGGGCCGACCCTCGCCGGCGTCGGGCGAGGGTTGCCCTCGCCTGGGCAAGTGAGGGCCGACCCTCGCCGAATCTGGCAAGGGTCGCCCTCGCCGGCGTCGGGCGAGAGCGGTCCTCGCCTGGGCGGGCGAGGGCCGACCCTCGTTGACATCGGGCGAGGGTGGCCCTCGCCTGGGCTGGCGGCGAGGGAGAAGTTGATGAAGATGGTGCTGGACTCGCTGGCCTTCATCGCATCGAGTCCATGTTCGCACCGGAACGATGACTTCTCCTTCTGCACAGCAATTTCCTTCCGAGGGTTTGGAATGGAGGAAGAAGGTCCGGCAAGGGTCGGCCCTCGCCCGACGCAGGCGAGGGCGGCCCTCACCCAACGCCGGCAAGGGTCGGCCCTCGCTCGCCCAGGCGAGGGCGGCCCTCGCTTGACGCCGGCGACCTCCGCCGGCCACGGTGGTTGGGGGAGGGAAGAGAGGAAAAAAAAAGGAAAAGGAAAAGGAAAAGGAAAAGAAAAAAAAACATAAACAGAAAAAAAAAACAGAAAAAGGAAAAAAGGAAAAAAAAGTTTAAAAAAATACTGTTCCGGTAGCCGGAACAGTAAATTTCTTGCCAGCCGGTGAGCATTTGACCGGTCGGCGAACCCAGGTACCAAATTGAGACCGAATGTGCACTTTGAGTATCAATTTGAGATAATGTCCACTTTGGATACCAAATTAAGAAAAAGACCCCACTTTGGGTACCAAAACGAAATTTTCCCATGTTGATATAGTACCAGCAAAACCCCACTCCTGTCCATTTTCCTGTCAATTGTCAAGTTTGTCTTTGTGGATCGGCTACAAGTCTCATCAGCTAAATTTTAAGGAAACAATGTGTGGAGGGTCCTCTCCCTTGGCCTGTAGTCTGCACACAACAACCAAAGATGATGAACAAGAAAACCCCCAAATAAAAAAAAAAGCGTAAATTCATTCCCGTGGCCGTATGATTAAGACTCTTTGAAACTCTTGTGGGGACAAGACCGTCACCTAACCTCTTCCTCCAGTTATTATATTGTGAATATTTGCATATAGTAAATGTTCTGCACACACCAGCCCCATCCAAAGCATCTTTTTTGGCTATACAAATAAACAGTGATGTGCAGAAAATAATTAGTACCATCTCATTTATATAAAAAAAAAAAGAATTCGGTTAAGGCTGCAGCAGAAATCTTTTTGGTGAACCCAATGAAATGGATTTTAACCAACATCATCACTGAGATGGGAAAAATAAATAAACAAATTATTAACCTTTATCTCAAAGAGCATCTTCCATGCCGGAGCCCCTCTTCATTCTTCTTTTTCTACTCTCTATATTATATAAAAAGTTGATGTGATTATGATAAATAAATAAAAAAAAGCTCCATGAGTGATTCATTGGGTCTAGTCAGAATCTCACCACTGCCAACCTGGGATTCTTCTGATGCTAGCTTATAAAATTAAGGAGTAGTTTGTTAATTATTTTAAAGAAAGGGCGTTTGGCATCTATCTTTGCTTGATTGAATGATTGAATTCTCTCGGCAGTAAAAAGGGAACGGAAGCTTCTCTGCTTGGTTAATCTGTGGAAATTACAGGAGCTCTCAGAATAAGCAGAAAAATGGGAAAAAAAAGAAAAAAAAAATCCGGTTGACCCCAGAAGAAAATAACTCATGTCATAATCATTTAAATGTGACTTTATCAGAAGAAAAAGGTAGAAGCCCGACACATACAGCTGGTTACAACATGAGTAAGAATCAAGTACACCAGATTACGCGGACTTAACAGTTCATTCAAGTGACAGGACTATGAGAGCAACCACTAAACAAAGCGTGCAAAATTCAAGTCAATTGAGTGAATGATGACTCATATGTTTATGTGGTGAAATGTCCAAAAGATATGACAATGAGAGGTAGGGGAAAAAATAAATCCCTTCATCTTCATAGAATTTATATATTATGATACATGTATAGCTATCACACTCTGCACCATAAGAAATTGTACAAAGATTTTACAGAGGGCATCCTGAGAAAAAACCCCTCAAGAATTAGCCCGAAAGAAAGGAAAGATCATAGACAAAAATTGAAGGAAGAAAAACAGCTAATTGTCTTCTTCATTTGACCTAATCCTGGAATACTATCTTTAACCGTGGAAAGTCTGAAGCTGGAATGCTGTTTCTTGATCTGAATTTTGACCAAAACCCATTTGGACAATGCTTTGCAGGTCATCTCCACAGAAATTCTGATACTGAAAATAAACCGAGCAAGCAGTCAGAGACAAATTGACAAAACTAAAAGCAAAAAAACAAAAAAAGAAAGGAAATTGATGCAGTTGAATCTCGGTCCAGAGAAGATCTTTCAAGAAGATTTACCTGAAGATCATTCAGTGGAGGTAAATGAGACTCAACGTTGTGACATGATCCCAGATTCAATGGGTCTACTTGGGTCGCTGTGCCACTAGAGGCGTGTCCTTGCAGCGGTGGTGGCAGTGGCTGATTCTGAGGTCGGCGGTGGCTGTGAAAGGTGGTCGCTGATGAATCTAACGGAAACATAGGACGTGGTGCAGAGTTGTGGGGCTGAAACATCTGAAAATGGCGAAAATAAAACCGCTAATTTTGGCAGAAAGTTCATAATCTCGAGCTGTTCCTTTCAAACTCAAGAAGTCATAAAACTTACATCCTTTGACATGAGTGCATCTGGATTAAAATCCGTAGTGGCATTGACAGAGGCCAACTTCATGGAAAGGAACTGTACTTAGCAAAAAAATTGTCACTAACAAAGCACGAGGAATCCTAGTACGGAGGCCAGATTGATGAATGACTGCAACGTTACCTCAACTTGATGCTGCAATGACTGGACATAGTTGATGATTTCATCTAGCATCAGTGCCTTTCCAGTGACCTAAAGTTTTGGTCAATTCAAGTCACGAATTAAAAATTTGCACATTTATGAAATTGAAAATGACACCTTCCAAGTTCGGAATTTTTCTCGAGCACCTTATTGCAACCGGGCACAAGGTCCTGGAGGAGCTTCATTCGCTCACTGATCTTCTCTCTTCGCACCTAAAAATGGCAATTGCTCGGATTGTAAGCCAAACGAATTGCAGCTAACATTCCTTATCTCTACATGAAAGAAAACTGGCAAGCAATTCTTACTCTTTCAGCTAGACTATGACTGTCGGTTGCCTGACCCCTTCTTGCTCTAACATGAATGTAGTCTTTTGGAGGCTCAGGTGGCTTCGCATCGTTCTTGGTACTATTTTCTTTGGCATCATCTTCCCCTTTGGCAGTGCCATTTCCATTTCCATCGCCTTCATTCGGCTTGCATCGCTTCGGACTCGAATTGTCACTAGACTCAGGCACCTGAAAAGGACATTTTCTTTTACTTACCTGTAGGGATAATATGGAACAAAAAAGGGGCGACATTGAAGCTTTCCGTCAATACCTTCATAGCATTGGCGACAGGCGTGGATGGGGCGGATTCCTTTGCTTTTCCCTTGGCAGCCGCCTTCCTTTTCCTGGAATTCGCCTCCTTTGAGGCCTTCAATCCATTTTCGCTGCCTGGGATTTGCTCGGAGGCCGAGGACTCCTCGTTAGAATTCGTCAGTTCCATCCGATCCGACAGTCTCGAATTCACATTCTGCTGAACGGTGGCCACTGCCTGAGATCCCAACGCCTTCAGCGATGGGCTACTCGAGACCCGTTGGAATTTCCCACTCTCCATCAGCGGGTTGGGCTTATAAGGCAGCTCGCCATCGTTCAGGGAAAATTGGCTCGTCCGTCCATTGAAGCTCCGGCTCCCAAAGCACGAGAACCTCGCGGCCCTCTCTGCGAATCCAGGATCAGCAGTGAACTCCGCCACGCTGGAGAATCTCTCCTTGACCGCGCGATCCACTGTCGAGAAATTCACCTTTGGGGGCGAATTCAGAGGGGTGCTATAACATGACGTCTTAGTACTATTGCTTCCGCCAATGTAAGGCATCGCGGCGGCGGCGGCATTCCCCGACAAGGCAAGGGAATGCGGTGACGGCGATGCCTCGCCGGGGCTCCCGATGCTGCCGAGCTTTCCAATCAGCTCCCTGATCAGGACACTCTCATTGGAAAGGCGGGAACCGGGGGCAGCCGGGGAGGACACCACGGAGCCCAGTGCAGACCCGAAATGACCACCTCGGTCCGTCGAAGAATCGTCGCGGTTCGGATGGAAGAAGCAATCGGGGGATTGCTTGGAAGCACAATTCAGGTCGTTGGGCTGAAGTGCCATCCCCGAGGGGAGCGGCTGCCATGGCAAGAAGAACTCATTGTCCATGTTTCAGGAGCGGAGAAACAGGGGTGGGAGGCAGAACGGTGGGGGGATCAGTCTTAAAGAGAGGGTTCCTGGGGTTGAGGGTGAGAGGAGCTGAAGAGGGCGTCTTCAAAGAATGCGAATGAGCCAATCAAGAAATGGCCTGGGGAAGTCCCGGGGGCATTAAGATGAAGAAGCCCAGGAAACAGAGGGAGTGAGAAGGAGCTCGGAGGGAGTGAAATGCGTGGGGCTCAATATGATCGCACTTGTATGGAATCGGGGGGGAGTGGTGGGTGGGAAGTACAGAAGGGCGAGAGAGAGAGAGGGGAATGTGTTTGGTGTGGAGAAGGGGTTGCGAATGCAGAACCCAAAAAGAAAGGCGCGCAGAAAGAGAGAGAGAGGAGGAAAGGGAGGGGGAAAAGGGAAGGGAAAAGGGCAGGAAGGCGGGTGCGTTTTATAGACGACAGAGAAGCGAAATGCAAGAAAATCAAGTAACCCAGGAAAGAGAGAGAGAGAGAGAGAGAAAAGAAAATTGGAGGAGGAGCTGGAGTGTTGACATTTGGTGAAAAATGGACGGAGAGCCACTCCTCCGCCGCTCCTCAAAAGGCGGAAGACGGTGCCTCTGCCGGGCCCTGTACGCCAAGCCGCTCTCACGAATGTCAAAAATTTCTTCTTCTTTCTCTCTCTTAATTTAACCGTCCCGAGAGGGGAACTGTCTTGCGGTTTACGGCGAAAGGAGACAAGTAAAAGTTTCTTTTCCTGTCTAACATATTCTAACTTTCAACTCATTCTGTAGGGCGTGAAAGTTGAAACCCACGTCTGAAACTAAACGTCGCCACCCTTAACCCTTCCGAAAAGGTGGGGAATTGAACTCTCCGTTTCCACCTTCCCAAGTAGGAAGAGTGGCCACTTGGGTTTTCCCTAGGGGTGATCGGTACTCGATTCCCAATTTTGAGAATCGGAAACCAAACCGGCCGGTCCAGTCCGGACAGTTTCCGGTCCGAGGGATTCGTTTTGTACCCCTCTAATTTGCCCTGGTGGTTGAGAAGTAAAGTTTTTGATCCTTTATTTTTTCTGTTTTCTCATATCAATATTTCTGAGAAAGTAAGCATGTAATGACGTCATTTCGAATTATTTTTTATTGCTAGAAATATGTATAGGTTTGTAAGAGTCTGTACCATTTGATGATAAAATACCGGAAAGAAAAAACTATAATCAAAGCCAAAATACTATGATAGGTGACGACAACGTACAGTCGCCACGTGCGAATGACGTATTTAACTTTCTCAAACTTTGTAACGTCAACTTCTTGCACACACGCAATGTCGTGCGTATTTGCTAGTATGTAAAGACTTTAACCCTTTCTTAACGTAATTTAGACTGTGGTACGGACAAGATGAATGAACATATTAAATACTAAACCATTCTTTTGAATTCAAATTAAAAATGACCAAGACATCGATTGATTTGCTTGCCAATCGTTTTCATAGTTTTGCTCCGTCATATTAGGCCCAAAAATTAACATGGGCTGTACAAAATCCCGCTCAATTGAGCCACGAAAGAAGTAAAAAAGAAACAAAAACGCATGCTCGCGCGCGTTCTCTTCTGGCCAATAGAACTTCAGCTAGATTTAATTGCTCACAATGATCGATTTCCTTTTTGCCTTATCATGTTTTTGAGCATATTATTTCTTTTTGGTTTGATGTGCTGAAATCGTCTATTGAGCTTATTCATATTTCTTATAGTAAAATTCTGAATTTTCGGACTTCATAATCTAATCCTTAAGTATCAAAATAATGACCAATAATTGTACTCGATGCCTAATGTGGCGAAAATGAAAATATTCGCCTTCCCGGCTAGTGAAAATATAAACATCGCGCGAAAGAAACATTTACCAGAGGCGACGAATTATTCGTAGTCTTTGGTGCCAATCAGACTCGGCATAAAACTGGACTTAGGACAACGAATTTTGTCCCTAGGCTCAACAAGCTCGACAGTCGCTCCTCGCCTTCGGTCATTCTATGACAATAGAAGAAGAGTTTTGTTGCCTTTTAGCAAGACGGCTTTGCTTGGCGATAGGATAACAAATGTTACCGCCTTTGGACAAAGGCGACGGGGCAAACGCAACAGAGCCACCAAGCAACCCCCGATTGCCGGCATAAGTTTTCGGTACATTATTAGGCATAGCTTTTCAGTAAACCGATGCGGATCACTAGGGTTAATAGAAATATTGTTCAAATTGTCGGTACCCCATGAGGGAATAATTGATAGGGAACTAAGCTCGTTAGCTCCTAATCTTATTTTATTAAATAAATGCTGCATATTATTTGCTGTAAAATAGCAACTTTTGGGCCAATATTCGAGGAGCTAGGTCACCGCATCTCAAGGTATGTTTTCATGAGTTCATTCAGATTGGACAGACCATCAGTCGAGGTACATGATTGGTTCGTTTTGCACGTTATTAAACTTAACCACTTTGATTCTTATATCTATGGAAAAAGCCACTTTTTGCAATATCTTTTTTTCCTATATGCTTCGTGTTTATAATACAATTTGGATCAAACAGATATGGTCTGTCATCTTATTTATATATAAGTACTGACCAAATAATATCTGACAAATACGAACACGAACCCATTACTTTTGGAGTGTGTGAACTTTGGTTTTGAATGTTTGACGATTCTTCTCTTTCAAATATATCGTTTCGGCACTAATTTGCATTTAATGGCCCAATTCATACCCAAAATTAAGAATATAAATCCAAGGGATAAAAAATTTACCCTAAACTATTTTTCGCAGCGTGAAAAATCTCAAATCGGTACCTCCCCACTATCTTTCTCCACGTCAGATCTATTTTACAATCGTCTGCCACGCGTGTCGACAGGTATGCATTTTAACGGGACATTGAACGAAATGCTAATGGAGGTTAGATTTGGGTCCAGGGTACCATATATTGATTTATTGTGCGACGAAAATTAATCCGAAGTAAATATTTTATTTGGTATTTGTTTGAGATTCTTAATGATATTAACCCCGGATCCAAAGAAGTTCCTCTGCTAAATTACTCCTCCCACTTTTAACATGTTCCCTTCCGCAAGAAGTGGGTAAAAACAAAACGCACAATTAGAAAATGCAAATTAAACTATTACTTGTGGCAACCAAACCATTCAAGTCAAGTTAATCACATTCAAAGCCCCTATCAATGCTAGCGCAATTAAAAAAAAAATCAAACTATGGCATAAATGTTTTTAACTGCCATAACCTACCTTCCACGCTCTTCACCAAATCACACTAAAAATTATAATTTTGTGTGGCCGGTTGAGATCATCTTAGTGGTCTCGCGGTTCGAAGGAATTGAAGGAGATTGTACAATTTCGTTCTGCCCCATTGGCTGAACATTTGACTTAAAAAAACAAAACCCAACTTGTCTTTTTTAAATAAGGGGGCGAATTTTAAATTAAACAATGATTGGAGCGAGGACAATTAGGAACTTGTCAGGGGGCCAAGTTAAAAAAGAAAAAAAAAAGGCCAAAGTAAATTTAAAGAAAGCAAATAATATATTTTTCTTAGCCGGTAAAGCATGGTCACCGAGGCAATAATTTAAACATTTTCGTGCACGATCGCCGAGGAAATTGGTATTTAAAAAAAGGGGAAATTATTTAACGTGCTCTTGCATAGTCAATCATTGCATTAAATTCTCATCTCCCGGTTTAACCGTGCTCCGGTCGGATTCATATATCGGATCGACCCGCCATCCAGTTACAGAGAAATAAATCAGTTTAATTATAATAAATAGGAAAGGGTTGAGGCAAAAAAGAAAAAAAGGTGAAAAAAAAGGAAGAAGAAACATTCGCCTACGTGCCTATACACCGCATTCCATCACCATTTTTCTTTTGATAAGGTAAGATTTATTTTAACTTTTTAACGCACCACTTTCAAGTAGGGATTAGTCGTACACAAAAACCTCGTATTTAATGGGACACCACCGCATTCCATCACGGTTTGGCTTTGTTTGACCGTTGAATTTTCTCCTTTACGTCTGCGACGTTGTTTTTGGTAGCAGTGATACTAGCATAACTTTTTGGAAAGAAATAAAGAAGGAATTTTCAGGATGAGTCAATTTCGACCTACGGTAAAATTCCCTTTTAAGAGCCAATTGCGTATAGGCCCCCGTTTGGTATAGCTCCGATGCGGGGTGAGTGTGTCCTGACTTTGTTTACTTAGCAATGCATCTTTTAAAGTAACGACCACTTCAAAATTGATTAGAAAAGTTACAAAATAAGCTACCGCGGTTGCGAGTAGAGTTGATCATCGAGTGCATTTTTGCTCAGAGTTTGTGTCTAGTATGTCGATGATGTCCTCCCATAGTCTAAAATGGTCGGTGAAGTGTTCCGGACCTGTTCTGCTGGTGCCGAGGTCAGAGTTGGGCAATGCGGGCCTTTATTCTAAGGGCGTTCCGCAAACGCCCCGTTTACCTTTCAGGCCTAGTAGAGCTTGGCGAACCATCCACCCGTTGACCAGATCTACTTAAAAATTTACCGAGAATTTTAGTAGTTGCCTAAATTTAGGGAAATCATTCTTTGTCCATGGCTCTTATGGGGCATTTGGGCACACCAGAATGAACTATGAGATCGCGATTCCTACTCATGCTTTCCCTTGGCCCCATATTCGGCTTGGCTTACGAAGTGAGAGGCGCGTTTGATTCACGAGGGGGAAGTAGGGCCTCTTCTTTTCCTTCTCTAGTGAAGAAAGAATCAAAGCTACAATTGCATGTACTGGTTTTTGTGTCTTGGTCTTGTATGGCCATTTTCGCCTTCTCCTTCCATCGTTTCTACTAGCCACAAAACCCCAATCAAGAGAAGGATCTATACCTAGGTCAATCCTTTGTTACAGTCAGAGCAATGCTGGATCCTTCTTTCTATTTGATTACTAAATGTTCCTCCATTTCGGGTCAAAGAAAACTCGTTCTTAAACACGTCTATGGTAGGTGGATTATCATTTATGAACATCCCTTGCATGTGAACTAAAGTAAATGTGTGCCACGCCCATGATTGTAACCCATTACTCAGAAAACTTAATGGATAAAGTTTTCTCCGATGAAAGAAAGAGAAAAACACGACCCTATTTTTTACAATTTTGTTTGTTCTTGTCCTCATCCAACTTATTTCCTTTTCTTTGCTAATCCGACTTAATTCATGTTTACCCTTACCAAACATGATAGCTTCTTTTTACTTTGAACATTGCAATGATAAAATTGGTCACGAAAATCTAAAGGGATTGCTCTGATGGTCAGCTTGTCTGTTCTCTCCGTTCTTGGCCCGAGACTGAATCCCCACATCATTTGCGTATTCTCTTGGTCCTGGGACCACTCGCAGTGCTCTGGTAATTTATAACCCGAAGTATCTATGATGAGGAGACTATCACATTCGATAGGGATTAAACGAATGTTCAAAGGGTTTTAAACACTCAATTGGTATAAAAAAAGCATCACCGGTGGTTTAGCACGAGATCAAAAATCAATTTGACTTGAGAGCTTAATTCTTGGTTGGAGAATTAAATTAGAGATCATATCTGACAATGCATCATCTATTAGAATGAAAAAGGATAAGTTGTCCGAATATAAATCTGGTAAATGAACTAGACAAAGCTATAACCATAGGACAGACACATCTCGCGCCGATCTAGGGAAAATTACGAAAAAGGTTTTAAACATATTGTACGAATGCCAGAATGTTGTCTTGCTTGTGAGAATATCGTCTACCACCCAAGTTGAACGTGGAAAATAGCTGACAAAGAAGCAGCTGGATTGAGACTTCACCTCTTCATCTTTCACATTCGTCAAATTCCCTGGCCTTTGAAATTGATGCGTCTCCACTTCAGAGCGTCCTGTACTAACATGCTTGCTTGCTTGCAATGGGCTGTTAACTGGCAAGGATCATAAGATTTAAGGGAGGTGTGGAAAAAAAAACGTGTACTTTGTCTTTGTCCACCTATGCATGGGGCTGATTGGAGCGACAATACCATTTGCTTTTGAGAAAAGAAAACCCCACATACCCAGACGTTCGGTAGAGAAAGGTACACCATATGTTCTTCTGGAAGGATAAGGGGCACCATGTCAAGTTCATCTCATGTAGAAGATCAAGATGAATGAGACGTGACGTATCTTTCTGCCAAATTCGTCGCTCCAACATTAGATAGCACGTAGACGTATGTTTAGGGTAGGAATGGTTAAGAAGCCGACTACTGTATTATAAGTACATAGTAGAGGCCTAAGTTCAAGTCTGAACCTGTCAATATATCTAGTTAGACCGGCATTTTCTCAAAAGTTTAAATCAATGAGCCATTAGTCAATCAGGATATATTAACTATTTTACGCTACATTAATTATTTGATGTAAAACTTTTCGAACACAACTCACACGTGTCTCAATAAATTCCGCCTCACCTATGAGCTCAGTGTTAGATTTGCCACCCTTTAATTTGGGTTATAATGACTCGAATTTTCATAAAATTTAAACCTCGAATGCGCACATACTTTGACTTCACTTTAATCTTCTGATAAAATAACCAACTTATTTTCAATTGAAAAAAAAAATTTAACCTCAAGTAATATATACCAAAACATTTTGTATAGAAACCCGTCTTCACTTTCTCTGCACACTCTGATCCAAACCTTACAAGTTATCCTCGGAAGAGTCTCCTTAACTACGGATCAACAACTTTGTCCATCGACATGCTATCGCCATCGCAACAAAGGGGGACCATTGAAACTCTTTGACGATCCAATCAACTCACCGTCGATATTCCAATACCAAGCAACAAATCGATAGAAATCCACTCTAGTAGCCTCATGACGACCCATACAATATAACTACACTTTGTATATACTACTAACAATTCTAATACAAGCTCATCTTGATATCCCCCAATCAAAATACATGGGAGCTCCAAAAAGTAGTGACGGTGGGAATCCATCCTACATATCTAAAAAATAAAGGAGTGAGCCGAAGCCCAATAAATGAAATCTTTAAGTCTAAAATAAGAGATCCTCTTATCACTCAACTTGGTACCAACAAACAGCGTGAATACAAAATAATCATATTCCACTTATGCAAAAGCAAATGTACTATCTTTATTATCATGATATGCCAATGAAAACAATTAAAAACATTGCATAAGATCATTCACTCAAATGCAAGTAGATAGCATATTATCTCACGATGCAAAAATACCACATAGTAGCTCACCGATATACACAAGTGAGTTCATATTCGTCACTAGCCAAGACCATCTCGAATCACGAGGTATCTCGACTTACGAGGCATAGAAAGACGGAATCATCCATACCCTTTGCTACGCCTCAATCCATTCATCACGGGTATCCTCTACATTAGCAAGGATAAATATGCCACTGTACATTCGCATGATGATTGTCATTTGTTAACATCATACCATGACTATACAAGCCATGTCATACCATGACTACGTAAGTCATATCATCATAGGATTTCATATCATCTCAACCTTGTAGAGAACCGTCTCATACGGTCGAACATCTGACTAACTCCAGAGTCTTATCCACATATTCATACAAAAGAATTCGCTTGGTGGCAAATAGGCTGTGGCAAAAGTTTTAATCATGTGGCATCATTCACATACATTTCATAACAATATAACAATCGCCATGATTTCTCATGCAATTAATGATAAACAAAATTTAGAGCACTTCAACCCATATATCATCACTCTTTCCATGCTAAGCCATCATTATTTAATCGAAAACCATAAATAGGTAACAGTAACTTAGGAACCGATGCTCATAACTCGACACCGTGAACATAGACTACTCAAATGATCGGCCACGTGAATAATCAGCAACACTTAGCTAATCTATCGGTAACTTAGTCGAATTACAAAAAAATATCACTTTTAGCTTTAGTTTCACCATTACTACTTTTTATATTACCGAGTCTTACCAACATCCATCCATCACATACTAAGCATGAGAAAAATAAACTTCTTGATTCAAACATGCTATTATCCTCAAAAGTTATATAATTGCTCCAATAAAGTTTCTCAAATTTCAATTTTCTTTGCTCCCCAAACTTTCAATTTTCACTTAATCAAGCCACACTAATTAAACACCAAAACCCATTCATTTGTTATTTAAGACATGTGAGTATTTTATTTACACTATGAGCATGCCTTGGATTTTACAAAATTACCAAAACAGCCCACTTCCAAATTAATTACACAATTAGGTCCAATTTTGCATAATTAGACACGTTGTCCATATTAAACATTTAATTCTGAAAATAACTTAACCCCCTATCATAATAAGGTTCCTCAAGCTGTGAACAGTGCCCAGAACTTTCAGTTTTTTTACAAATTCGTCCCTCAAATTAGTGAAATTACGAATTTGCCCCTAAAGCTTCTAAACTCATTTTTCATTTTTTTTAACCGATTGGATCTCCTTTAATTTATCTTACTTAATAACCCACTAATTAATATTGAAACCCACAAAATAACCCTATTAACAGCACCCTCTTACTTGTATGAATTTCGAAATTTGCCCATAACTTTGTCGAAAATTATCAAGATACCCATTTAATGCTTAGTTTTACCATTTTCTCATTCTTTCCCCTCTAGGGTGCAACAAAACCATTTGGGTATCCTTTCAAACACCTTCTAGGCATGTATTAAATATTTCAATA
Organism: Syzygium jambos; assembly: GCA_031216235.1. NCBI lineage: Eukaryota > Viridiplantae > Streptophyta > Magnoliopsida > Myrtales > Myrtaceae > Syzygium > Syzygium jambos. The sequence goes on along the minus strand of CM062230.1, from coordinate 23,574,900 downwards.
TAGGCAAGAAATCACTATAACTCTACTTGTAAATCTTGCAACATATTTGCACTTAGGATCAAATTTAAACTAAACTAACAAACATCAACCAACCAAGTCAAGAGTACTAAGCAGATCAATCTAACTTAGCCCCTAGAGTTTTCACTTACCTTGAATTAAATCTTGAACAACCAAAGCCTATAATTACTTTGTAAGACTCTTGAAAGTTGAGCTAAAACCACAACTTAATTGGATAGTTGAAGGTTGATTGAAACTTTGAAATGGAAAAAGTTGATTTGTTTATGGAAGATAGGAAGATGAAGTGATTCTTGAAGTGGAAAATGAAGGTAGCGATGTCTCGACCAAGAAAGGGGAAGAGGGTGTTTTTTTATTTGCTTTTTCTTAACTTTACTTGTAATGAATGCTACGAACCTTGGTTAAGTTAAAATGTCATGAGTGATGATGTCCTTTTGATGACTAAATTCAATGGCACAATAAAAAGCATGTGAGTTAAATACTAAGTCTAGAATGAAGAGAAGTGCTCAAGTGATAGGGTGACAAGCGGTTTACTTTGGGTGATTGAAAAGAAGATAATTGATGCTTCGGCAAGATAGTTTGCAATTCAGTAAAGGTACAAGAAAATCGGTGCCCATTCTAAACACTGATAAGTCAAAAAAATATTTTAAACCCAATGAAATTATCTGCAAAAGTTATCGAATGTTAGGAAAATCTCAACTTAGTGAATTTTAACTTTGAAAATTATTCGATAAGTATTTCGGAGCATGTTGATCCCTGCCAACAATTACTATGGCAATATGTGGTTCACCTCACTCTATATAATCAACCTATGTACAAATGTCCAGTAATTACATCCTAATGGAATTACATTCCAAAAGTCACGAATACGTAAATACATGTTGCTTTTGCACACAATAAAGTCAATAATTCAATTGGGATTTGTACTTGTGACATTTATCGTCTTCATTTCCTACATATTAGTTATTGATGTAGGAATTTCCGGATGTCACATGGGTAACCCATCAGACCAAAACAAAAAATTCAAGTTTTCTTTTGAATCAATATATCTCACCTTGAATCTCTATCATTGTCCACCTTCATCCATGATCTCTTTCTTTAGACCGGATCGGATCGAACCATAAAGGCCGCCATATTTAGTTGGATCCATGAGAAAAGTGTCAAAAAAATCCCAAACCTTTTGCATTGGTGCCAATTTAGTCCTAAAACTTTTTTTTGTATCAATTCAGTCATAAACCTTTTGCATTGATGCCAATTCAGTCATTCTTACTAATAGTTATTCACATGTTGAAGAACTGAATTGGCACTAATGCAAAAGGTTTAGCACTGAATTGGCACAAATGCAAAAGGTTTAGGACTGAATTGGCACTAATGCAAAAGGTTTATGACTAAATTGGCACCAAAAAAAGGTTTAGGACTGAATTGGCACCAAAAAAAGTTTTAAGACTGAATTCGTACCAATGCAAAAAGTTTAGAACTAAATTGGCACAAAAAAAGGTTTAGGACTAAATTGGCATCGATGCAAAAGATTTATGACTTTTTTGACACTTTTCCCTTGGATCCATCAACGTTAAGAAGTAAGCGACTATATTAGGAGCGCACAGCAGAAGCCTAAGTCCAAGCCCAAGCCTGCCTTTACTCAAAAGTTTAAACTAATAAGTTATGGGCGAATCAGGATATATTAACTATTTCACACAATACCAATTATCTTATGTGTGACTTTTCTAACCCAACTCACATGTGTCTCAACAATTACCCTATACCTATAAGCTTAGTGTCAGGTTTGCTCTCCCTTTATTTAGATATCCTTCTACATCAATATATCTCACATTAAATCTCCCTTAATGTCCATATTCATCCTTAGTCTCTTTCTCCGGACTAGACCGAAATATGAACGCTGCCATCGGGACCGCGTTACTACACCACAACCCCACCTTCACTCCATGTCTCTTCTACCAAATCAAACCATCAAGGCTAGCCGATCTTTTCTGCCAAACCGAACCATGAAAGCTGCTTGAAAATCGCGTTGGTCATGAGATTCCTTCCTTGAGATATTCACTAGAACAAATTTGGGATGGGCCAAACACATTCATACTCAACTGAGCCTTACTAGAGTATTTCAATATTTGGTAATAAACACCAGCAAATGTCGGCAATGGGTACTAAAATATATTAACTACTCCATACCACATCAATAATCCGATGTAGGATTTTTACAACACAACTCTCATATGTGTATCTCTTTGCGGTCCATATAATTGACTCCTGATATCACCTAAACAAATGACACGAAACGGATACAAGATACTTTCCGCACCGCACTAGCATTTGTCGGAGTTCCCCTGTAAAAGTGGACTTTCCGTGTGCATGCGTGTGAAGGGGAAATGTGGTTTTTGATATCTACCAATCTACCTTTTTTGACAGCTTGAAAACTTCGTTTAGATGAGACGAACTCAAATCCTATTAGGTATTGGATTCTCAACCTCCAATCTCCATGCATGCATCACGTTGTGAGAGCATGGGGAAGCCATCAATGCTCCAAAATCTCTAGAGAGAGAGAGAGAGTGGAGATGAAGAACAGACAAAGATCAGCCGCCTGCTGCACAAAAGAAGCTCAATGACGTAGGTGAAAATGTTTATCGGACACGACAAGAGGAGATTTATTCAAACGAAAAATAGTAATGAAAGACGACAACAGATGCCAATTATTTCTGAAGCAGAGAGACATTCGCTATGGAAATGTGCGATGGCCAATGGGTTCCATGAAAACACCCACGGTTTCCTACTCCTTTCCCCTTCTCCCTCCTCTGTTTCCACTGGCTGCCTAAGTCTTTCTGTCAATGGTCATATTCTTTAAGGAAGATTTCAGGGGGAAGAACAGCATTGGTGCCAAAAGTTGTGTACGGAACTCACTTTGGTGCCAAAAGTTTCATTTAGATCACTTAAGTGCCAAAAGTTTACGCCGGCGATCACTTAAGTGCCAAATCGGAGAAAAAACGATCACTTAAGTACCAACAGCGAGAAATTCCGATCAAATTTAATACGTGGCTTTTATATTTAAATTTTAATGACACATGGCATTTCCATGTATATAATTCAATTTTTTAAATATTTTTTTCTGATTTTTTTCTTTCTTTTCTTTTTTCATTTCTTTCTTCTTCTGCTTCTACCATGGCCGGCCTCGCCGAGGCCACGGCTGCCTCGCCAGGCGTCGCCTTCTTCCGGGCGAGGCCCGGCGAGGCCGCAGTGGCCTTGGCGTGGGCCGGCCTCGCCGAATCTGGCGAGGCGAGCCCTCGCCTGGGCTCGCCCTGCCCAGGCGAGGGTCGATTCGGCGAGGCCGGCCCTTGCCGAGGCCACGGCGGCCTCACCGGGCCTTGCTCGGAGGAAGGCAACGCCCAGGAAGGCCAGCCATGGCCGGTGGCCGGACGCCGGCCATCGGAAATAAGAAGAAAGAAAAGAAAAAAAAAAGAAAAGAAAGGAAAAAAGAAAGAAAAGGAAAAAAGAAAAGAAAAGAAAAGCCACATCAGCCTCCGGCGAGCCACATCAGCTTGAGAAATTAATAAAAAAATACCACGTCGGATTTCCGGCGAAGTGGCACTTAAGTGATCATTTTTCACAACTTTTGGCACTTAAGTGATCCGATTGAAACTTTTGGTACCAAAGTGAGCTCCGTACATAATTTTTGACACCAATGCTGTTCTTCCCCCGAAGATTTCAAATAGCCTCCTGAAGTGGGATCGTTTTTTCAAAAAGCTCCAAAAGTGAATTTTGTTTCAAATAAACCTCTGAAACGGGCAATTTAATTTCAAATCACGACCCACCTCATCAGCCCACCTTATCTTCGCCGGTTTCTCAGTTTGTTCTTCTTAGTCTTATTTCTTTCAATTCAAAATGATTTTTGTGTGGCCATAAACTTGAAGAAGGATTTGATTTATTCCTCTTTGGATCATTTTAAAGACTTGGATTATTGTCTGCCAAGTGATGTTGGGACGTTATCTTATAAAAAAATGTATGGTAGGTAGTCTCGATTTCCAAGCATATGCGAAACCCTAATCACCTGTATAAGTAATATATGAGTCAAATACTCACCGCAAAATACTCCACTTTGAAGTCTTTCCTCCTCCTTTCTTAGACAATAAATTTCACTTGGAACGCACTCAAGACGAGCTTGACTCGGCGATTAATTAAGGTTTTCTAAAACATAGCGTACGTTATGTTAACCACGGTTTTTGCTCGACAAAATAACTCTTTCGAGAAGAAGAAGAAGTGAGCGCTTGGGTGCTTCAAACTATATCCTAAGCATGATGATAATTTCTCCGTGGAATTATATTATACCAACCGCTATTTTCGTACGCTATATCCAAATAAGAAAATATGCGCCACGTACCATGATATTATTGGATGTTCTCTTATTTTCTTCGAGAACAATGTAAGAGCATGTGGCTTGCTGGATTAATTATAATTAATCGTGATTTTTTAATTGAGGAGACCATCATCTAAAGGCTCCTAATTCCCCATCTTTCTTCTAGTAAAGGCGCCATTCCTTTACGTCCATGACATAAACCCAAATGATTTCATGGGTCAAACTCGAAGTTCGCGACTGATGAGGAAGACCCATTACAATAAACAACTACAAGTTGCTACAAAACTATTCAACGATATCATTAGGCGGCAAAAAAGAAGGAAAAAAAAACTAGTGTTTGCGAAGATCTTCTCGTGTTTGGTGCTTCATAAGAAGATAATCGCATCAATAATGTTAATAGAATGCTCGAACAAAACTGTTCGGGATCTACTTGCTTAACCATAAAAAAAAACTATTAGTATACCGCAAATTGCACCGCAAAAGTACATCATGCCTTAAGTTCGTCTACTTCACCAACTTTAATCAAGTGGGATAGAGAGAAAAACACCATGCGCAAGATAACCAGTTGATAAACTTTATATTATGTTGTTTTGGGGTCATGTCCCTTTTGCAAATTGGGCACCAAACAATAATTTTCAATTCACACCAATGTTGGAATTAATGGATACGGAAGGTCTTCATCCGAATCACATGAAAAATTCCATGGCGGACGATCCTTCATTGGATAGCCACTTGCATATTCACAAACACCTTTTGAACGCAAAAAAGGAAGCACCAAAAGTCGAGAAGAGACCATTGTCAAAGTGCATTTTAAAATTCTCATACTGGCAATCATGAGCCGTATATCATCATTGGACCTCAGCCCCGTGATTGATTGTTTCTCTATCTCACTCTCTTTTTCTTCTTCTTTTTTGAGGTTTATTTAGGTAGCATGCCAATTATTGGAGCTCTGACACCTGAAATTATCAGATGGTATTTTGCAACTGTACATGTTGCGCCAATACAAGAAACAACGTGCAAAATCTGTTTTGATAGATCGAAAAGGTGAAGTTTATAGGAAGGTGTGGGGGAGGAAGAAGGAAAGAGAGAGGAGAGGAGAAGTTGGATTTGAGTTTTGAAGGTTTGAGACAAATAAGAGTCAGTGACAATGGCTAGTCACATGAGGTTCCAATGCACGATGAGGATTTCTGAATGAAGTAATGATGCAATGATAGGGTGAGGTCCCTGGTCTGGTGCTATTTTCGGATGCCTCGGGTTGGATTCGGTCAAACATGAACTCCCCATTGGCTGCTTCCATGCTCCCTCGTTGGCAATATGGGTGAAAATTACCTAAAAAAAATCTCAAATTTATTTTGCGGATATCAATGTAGTCCTAAAATCCTTTCAATTTAGATGATTTAGTATTAAACATTTTGATGATTTGTCAATATAGTTCTTTTAGCTAATTTTGGCTGATAATCACTGACATGAATAATTTTTTGTAATTTTTTTCTTTTCTTTTTTTTTGGTTGTGCGAGATAAAATGTGATGGTAAGAATCAATTTAGAATAGACGGTTTTCTTTCGACTAGTTCAACAGATGATTCGAAACAAAGTCAGCATAGATTTAGCAAGACATGTCTTAGAAATAATTAAGAGGAACTCCGTATCTCTCTTGATTGTGTTTATCATTGATTGAATAGTAATTGATCGTAATTCATATTGTAATATCTCAATAATAGTCATTTTGTAAAAACTTATAAATATCCCACGTACTTTTCGTCGTGACATACACAGAAATCATACAATCTTACATGTATATTTATTTGTTTGTATGAACCTATATAATAGAGGAAAGAAATTCTTATGATTCTGTCGTTTCGACAGGTCACACTTATTAATTTTGGGTTACACAAGTGAGAATTCAGAAGCATGCTAATTATCCATTTATCAACCAATTCGACACGATTCTAACATGGATACGGCTTAGCATGAACTCAAAGAAGTCTAACTTTGAGAGCGCATATTAGGAGTGTGCTGGTCGAAGTTCGGTCAACCGATCGATTTAATGCATTCAGATGGGAGTCCAAAGTGTACGCTTGAAACTCAAAGAAGGGAAACCGACAAACTCGTTGATCATCTCAATCAATCGCCCATCTTTCATTTGGGAGAGATCAATACCAGAATGTCTGGTTTAGGTCACCCCTTGTTCATCTGGTGAGGCGCAGGGATCACGTCTTCCTCTGCAGTTATTGCCCTGCAGCCTAGCAGTTGCAGAGACATATCTAGATCAACACTTTGAAGTTGTTCCTGAATTGACACCTCGCTTTGTCCTTAACACTAATTTAACCCTTAATCCCGCAATCATCTTGCGCAAGCATGCAAACAGGAAAGCAGAATAAAGGGGTGTCTGTGGAGTCGGCCTATTAAATGTTTGCCTTCAAAAAGAAAGCAAAGCAATCGGATTATCTAAAGAGAAAACCCAAGAGTTTGGAAAGGAGAGATGTATCTCCAAGACATGGCATTGGGGACAAAACCCCAAGAGATTAGTATTAGGATAAGGACATAACTGTGTCTGTCTCAAAGATCACAATCAACGTAGATCTTTTATTGCTGAAAAATGTACCATCCCATGTCGACCCATTTTCTAATAGCTCAAACTAGATGAAAAACAGTGTATCCAACACTCGTGAACATATCGATGCCCTTAAAGTTTGCTTGTGCGGAATATTGACAACTTACAGATTTCTGGGTAACAAAAGAAGTGTACACACATGAAGATTATGGACTAATCAGTTCCGAATTAATCAGGAAAAAAGATTGATTAAGATGACAAAAAAGAGGTGAAAAGAGAGAACAAGCAGAAAGAAAGAGGGTGAAGAGGAGAGGAGGTGGAGAATATGCTCTCCTGGTGTCAAAACTTGATTATGAGGCGGCTTCTGGTGAAGTGGCCTTCCAATGTTTTTTAACCTGACGTTTTAAGTATTCTTATTATTATTATCGTCATCTATTTTAAATGCTACAAAAAGACAACATCCTCAACGCTTTTCCTTAGTTTTTTGTTCTTGGAATATTTAAATTAGATGGACGGTGGCTTGTCCCAAAACCAGAAGTTTGTATTAACCAGCGGCGCTATTATCTAAACCGGGAAGGATTATATATTTGTAGTTCGTACAATCAATTCATAATATATTAATGATATCATATAAGAGGACCGTGTAAACATAAGCAACAAATTTTCTCTTTTTTTTATTTTCACTTGGCCCTCTTCCGTGATCCTGGAATGCTGGAATGAATCGCTAGATTTGAGTTTGTATGCTGCCTTAATTAGACCCTTAATATCGGTTCCGATGACGGTTATTCCGTGATTAAGTAGATTACTTGTTTTAACCTTAAGTCAAGCTGACATGGATGGAGTTTTAAGGGGTGTCTTCACCTGTATAAAGTTCTATCTAATCAACCAAGTCTTCTGAGATTACTACCAATTATCTCTAAGCTTATATTGCGTTAAGTTCTCCACAGGAGATGGGTAAACTTTCCCGGCATGTTGGAACGGAAGGAGGTAGTACTGAAGGGATGTATCGAGAACCGAAACAGAACAATCACGCAGAAAACAGAAAAAATAGACGATGCACGAATTTACCCAGGTTCACTCTCGAATAGGGCTACGTCCTGCAAAGAGATTTCACTATATTTTCGGTTTACAGCCACTCAACTCGTTACAATGATCAGAAAAACGAGCAAAAAATATATATACCCTAAACGGGTCAAAAACCTAAACCTATATGAAATCTCTTAATTTCGCACCATACGGGCCAGCCCAAACCCGTTGAGGTTTCGGGAGCGCTGCCCCTAAGCCCTCGCCTGCTCACCGGCGAGCGGGACAGCCGTCCGCTAACCGGGCAGCGGAATCCCCGTCGGGGGGCGCTGCCCCCGAACCCCCGCCCGCTGACAGGGCAGCGGAGCACCCGTGTCGGGGGCGCTACCCCCGAACCCCCACATTATGCATGCATGGGTCACATGTCGTCGGACAACACTTCAGTTTCCCTAAGCTCACGTGAGCGTACCCGGTGTGAGAAACAAGGGTCCCCGAAGTATTCGCCAACTCCAACAAGTACGAATCCAATTCAACAAAACTTAAAAGACGTGCATGGAGATACCGGAAATCATTGAATCTCATAAAACTCGTAAAAAGTCTCCAACGTTGAGAAATGTCACGGATCATAACAACAAAGTTGATGGCTTGGGACGAACTTGATTTTGACCATGAAGATGGGACTTGGGTTCCGCAAACGTGCAAGCTCTTAATCTTAATTACACATAAGCTTAAGAGCTTCGTGGTTGTGGACAATGACTAGATGACTATATAATGACATGGGCTCGGACCAAGACTTGTCCAAATCTCTGTTCATGAAGCAAGCTGTCCCAAGTTTTCTCCTAGTTTAGCCACACGTTAGCCCAATGGGCTCTGACTGTCTCTCCATTCACAGATTCTTGTTCCCATTGAAGGCCAGAGGTTTGAATTGATAACAAGACCATACTTGTTGGACGAAGTTCAACGTCCCAAAATTAATGTGATGTGGAAGATTCAATTTACATTCATTGGCTTAAAATTTTGAGTAAAAGCAAATCTAATTAAATGCATGTATGGGCCATAAGGTGCAATTAGCATATCAGATTCTAAGGTAGATTGGATCGGCCGTGCCCCTTTCATGAAGATCCACATCGTGGATCAATTCGGGGAGAAAGACCACGGGTGAAGGTCATCGTTGTCGCGTTGGAAATGTGGCCACGCGAGAATATTAACGTCTCAACTAAATAAGTTAGAATCATATATAACATATCTTGTCCGAAACGAGGAAATCACATTTGTAAAGCCGTAGGAATATACACGAACCCTAAAGCCAACTATGCATGGATATCCAAAAGCTCCTCTTATCTTTGAATGCATATGAATACTTGAGTATCGGAGGGTCTCTAAAGAGCAAATGTCTATAGGCTTCTTTCTCTATGAATATGTAGATTACGGGAGCTTTCGAATCCAAGAATCGAATGCGTGTGAACATGCAAGATTATTACATTATCAGTCATGTAAAATTCGAGTGGAAATATATTGGTGGAAAAGAATCCCTTGATCAGGGGGACGAGACTCGACCCAATGACTAATAAGGCTCAAATGTGAAGGCAATTGGTGTTCATGTGAGGTGCACGGGTGGGATACATGTATATAGGGAAAAGTATCAGAAAAGTCTTAAACCCTTTGCATTGATGTCAATTTAATCTCAAATTTTTTTTTGGTACCAATTCAGTCCTAAAAATTTTATCTTTGTGCTAATTTAGTCATTCCAGCTAATTTTAACTGGATTTTACTGACGTGGACGCCAGCTAGCCTACGTGACATTATCGGCGATGACATGGATAACTTTTAATAATATTTTAATATTTTTCGATTTTTTTTCTTTTATTTATTTTTTTCCTTTCTTCTTTCTCTAGCCGGTCACCTATCCAACGATCGACTGGACGCCAAGGGGCCTCTGGCGAGCCCCGCCAGCCACTGGCGAGCCTCACCCTCACCAGCCAACGCGAGGATCACTAGAGGCTGGGCGAAGGTCAAGCCTTGCCGGCCAGCATGAGGATCACTGGAGGACAAGGGGCCTTTGGCTAGCCCAGCTAACCACAAGCGAGAGTCGAGCCTCACCGGTTAGCGCGAGGGTCGAGCCTCATCAGCTAGTGCGAGGCTCGAGCCCTTGCCATGGCTGGCGAGGCTCGACCCTCATTAGATCCAGTGCTCAAGCCCTCGCCGGGGCTTACCCTCACGCAAGCAGGGGTCGGCCTCGCCCAGGCCAGATCTGGCAAGGACGAACCTCACGCAAGCGAGGGTGGTCTCACCAAGCGTCACCTTGGCGCGGGTGACGCCCGACAAGGCTGCCGTGGCCTGGGCGAGGCCCGGCCTCACCAGATCTGGCGAGGGGAGCCCCCGCTAGGGCTCGCCCAAGCCACGCTGAACCTTGCTCAGCCTGGCCAAGCAACGGCGACCCTCGCCCAGGAGAGGGCAGCCCATCCAGCCATCGCCTATGGCCGGTCACCGGCAAAGGGGAAAGGAGGAAGAAAGAAAAAAGAAAAAAAAATCAAAAAAAATAATTAAAAAATCAAAAAATTATTAAAAATTATCCACGTCAATATAAGCGGTGCCATCTAGGCCGATCGGCGTCCACGTCAGTAAAATCCAGTCAAAATTAGCTCAAAGGACTAAATTGGTACTAATTCAAAAGGTTTAGGACTAAATTTGGCACTAATTCAAAAGGTTTAGGACTAAATTGGCACCGAAAAAAGGTTTAAGATTAAATTTACACTAATGCAAAAGGTTTAGGACTTTTCTGACACTTTTTCCCATGTACATTTGTTAGGCAAAGTCTTGCATTAGAGAGATGGTTTGGTGGAGCATTTTCTTAATAAGTATAGTTGACAACAATAATTGGCCCCCAAAAAAAAAAAAGTTAACAAGGAGAAGGATTTAAGTTATGTAATGTAGTACCGAGTAGTTAATACATATTAACTGACCCACGAGAGAGTGATATAAGACAAATGACTTCATAAATTATATCAATTGAAAAGTTATCGCGATAGCTTCCATTTGTACCAATTTCAATGGTGTGAAATCATGCATTATTCTTTTTCAATACACCTAATTATTTCCCCATGTCAAGAAGATTCAACTAACCAATGGCTATTACACTAAAATGGACAATAATCAAAGCCCTCTTCTACTCGAGCTCTCTTCGATGTATTCAAACCACCCTCAATATCTCCTCACTCCTCAGCCTCTCTTCCCAATCCACCTGTCTTCTTGTCCTTCAACTACAAGTGCAATCAAGATAACCGATCAAATCTGTCACGTACATGACAGATCCAATCTGGGTCGATCTTGTTCCTAACTCGACTGGATTGCTCTCCAAATGATCGTTACTTTTTCAAAGTAAATATAGCCGTATATAGAGCATGATGGAAACACGATACTACCGCGTTCCAATCAAAACGCGAGCGAGCGCCTCTCCTCGTCTCCGAAAGGTCAGTAACGAAAGATAGGGAGAAAGATAGGAGAAAAGAAGACTCTTTTTTGCAGATGCGCTATCTTTTGCTTCTCGATGAAGATCAACAAATGGACCCACCTGATATAATACAAAATAAAAGATCTTGTGAGTTGGAGATTTGGAAGTAGGGATTGGAGTCTCTGAAGATAATGTTAAAAATTAAAAGTTGCTCTTCTGCCCCCACATTATAAGATTGTTTTCGTTTCTGGAAAATCATTTTTTAAGAAAATATTTTTCACTTTTCAAGTTAGAAAATTTAAAAAATGCGTATTTTTTTATCGTAAATAATTTTTTGTCGACCGATCATTTTCAGTAAATCAAAATGCATGAAAGTCTCAAAACCTAATTCGCGAAAAATTCTTTGGCTAGATTAAACACACCCTGATTTTTGTTCTTTTTATAAGACCTAAAAGGTGCTTAGCGCATGAAAGCCCTGCACCATCATAGGTATATAACTCACCAGCTTTCTTGAAATAGGAGAACGGATGATCAGAGTCTCTCGAGAATAATATATACTTGCAACTTGAATTTAAAATTGGGTTTCTCACTCATGGTAGCTTTCGGATAATACCGTGAAAGGGTCAGAACCATGTGGCCGAAATGATCATGTCTCCATCGAACCCAATTGACGAAATTTCTTTATGCCAGAAGCGTTAATCACATGCTTAGTGCGGGTATAAATTACGCTGAAACGGTCCAACTTTGCGTGCGGTTGATTGATTTAGCGAGGGCAATTAGTCAGTAGCTTGTGTCGGGCATCGTGTTACATGGTTTAACCTCGGATGATGGCAAAGGATTATTACTGACTGTTCAAATTTAAAGGACAATGCTTTGACATAATTAACTCTAAGAAAAAGAACAGGCAGTGCTTTAAGTTCAAATTATTTGTCGTATTTCAGTTCGTTTCCTTACCTTGCAAATCACATGTCGATCCAATTTCGCTTTAAATTCACTATTCTCCAAGTCCATTCCCAATGGCATCAAAGCATCTTTCTAGGCCTGAGAATTTTCTTTTCCCTTGACTATAGTAGAGTTCGGAGGGAACTAGTTATAGTCCTCTCAAAAGCAGCACGAGCTTCAAAAGAAAATATTTCAAACTTGTTCCGAGTAACTTTTACTTTTAATTTCTGCTTTTTGCAAACTTTGCGGTCCACAGATTTTGACTTGGTACTAATCTGAAGCACCAAAAACTTTTCATTTGACACGTGTGCTCACATATAACCTTTTTCATTATTTGCTTAAAATTTCGGGTTTTAATGGGTAAGTAAAAAGTGTTACTTGCCCAAAGTAATATACTTTTCTTTGACTAAGGAAAAAAGTAATATTTTGGCCCTAAAAAGGGAAAAGAGGAGCAGGATATGTTTTTCCTCTTTTTTATAAGTTTGTCCATCCATATTTTGTTTACGGTTTCGATATTAATAGTGTCGAGAAGGTTTGCCATCGATATCCCTAAACCTTGCACAAGGGCTAGCGCAATGCAATAGTTGTTGGAAAAAAGATTAGATACTATGAAAATAAAGAATTGATGGAAATATGGTGGACAAGATAAGAAAATAAAATCAACTGTCTAACCCGTGCAAGCACTGTCTTTAAGGATAATTTCACCCTTCGGAGTACGAAGCTCGATGCGACGAGCTCTAACAACTATCCTCCAAGATACAATAGACCTTCTTCTTCACTACGCACGAAATAATAGAAGGAATATAAACGATTAAATTGTGTGTATAACCTAGCAAAGAAATGAAAGAAAATTGGAATTATCGAGAAAAAAATTCTCTTTTAATTCGGTATATTCTAAAGGATCGTGGTTTGAAGTTTTATTTCATATTCAAACGAAAGATAGAGCTGCTAAGAAACCATTATAACTCAATTGATAATTATTAAAATGGTGATGATGGTTATAAATCCGTTATAAAATAATTGAGAGTTTATCACTAAAAAAAAACTGGATTTTTGCCACGAAAATTTGCGACGAAAAAATTTTCGTCGCAAATTTGCGACAAATTTTCCAACGAAAAGTAAAATTCGTTGGAAATTCCCAACGAAAAATTTTTTCGTGGAAAAATTCATTGGAAATTTCCAACAAATTTCAATTTTCCGGGAAAATATTTTAGTGTGTACAATTTTCGTTGAAAAATTCGTTGGAAATTTCCAACGAGATTTCCAACGAATTAAAAAAAACACGGTAGTGTTCAGCATTTTTTACATTCCTTGGAAATTTCGTTGGAAATTTCCAACGAATTTTAATTTTCCGGGCAAATATTTTAGTGTGTACAATTTTCGTTGGAAAATTCATTGGAAATTTCCAACGAAGTTTTTTTCGTTGAAAATTTGTAACGAGATTTCCAACGAATTGAAAAAAATCCGGAACGGTTCGGTATTTTTAATATTCGTTGGAAAATTCGTTGGAAATTTCCAACGAATTTTCCAACGAATTTCAATTTTCCGGGCAAATATTTTAATGTGTACAATTTTCGTTGCAAAATTCGTTGGAAATTTTCAACGAATTTTTTTTCGTTGGGAATTTCCAACGAGATTTCCAACGAATTCAAAAAAACTCGGAACGGTTCGGTATTTTTTATATTCGTTGGAAAATTCGTTGAAAATTTCCAACCAATTTTCCAACAAATTTCAATTTTCCGGGCAAATATTTTAGTGTGTACAATTTTCATTGAAAAATTCATTGGAAATTTCCAACGAATTTTTTTTCGTTGGAAATTTCCAACAAGATTTCCAACGAATTCAAAAAAACTCGGAACGGTTCGGTATTTTTTATATTCGTTGGAAATTTCCAACCAATTTTCCAACGAATTTTAATTTTCCGGGCAAATATTTTAGTGTGTACAATTTTTGGCACAATTATGAGAATCAGTTTTTTTTCTTTTTTTTTGTTTTCTTATTTTTGTTTTGCTCTTCTTGGGATGTGGTCGGTCGCCGGCAACCGGCTGCCGGCCACAGCCCAGGGCCGGCGAGGGCCGTGACGCCCTCGCCGGCCCTGGGTTGTGGCCGGCGGCCGGTTGCCGGCGACTGGCCATGGCCAAGGAAGAGAATATATAGAAAGAAAAAAAATATTAAACAATTCAAAATATTATTAAAATATTATTAATAAAAAGAAATTTTGTGTAGTTACCATACGCATTTCCGTTCTTTTCTAGCCCAGGAATAGAAATTTTGGACAGTTACCAAACGCCTTTAAATACTTAGAAATTATTTTCGGACACATAATAAAAAAGAATCATTTCTAAGTAGAAATAGTTCCCAAGCATAGAAACATTGTCATGTGCACCCTAAGAGGATTGGCTAATAGGATCACTCCATGGGGCAATTATGGTGGAAAGAATCACGGCGAATTGTTTGCCACACATTAGAGGGATGCATCAATAATGACTCGCCACGAGCCAGAAGGACACTAATTGATACTAAGTCCATTAGAAAGGGTTAGGAAAATAAGTCGGGTCATCCCTGACGAGTCTCGCTGCGAGCCCATCAAGCCAAAAAACCTCTAAAACATCACAACAAGACAAATATAACCCAAGACCCCTGCTAGCCTTTTGTTCAGCCATGCTCATGTGGAGCAAACCCGCCATAAATCGCCGACAAGGGCCTTTGTAAATAAAGTCACGAAATTATAATTAGAATAGTACATCTATTTTGCATAAACATACAAGGATAGAATTGCGCATCAACAAATAATAGTTTTGATTTTTAATATTTCAAAATGGGAAGGACATCGAATGCTTTCTCTAATAAAGTTGCGAGAGATTACCTTCTTCTCCTACTTCGAAGTTTCGAAATCTTACTTAGCTCCTCGTTTTCCTTAAATCAATAACCGGATCACATGAATCGATTATTTTGTTCGTCAATCTTGTTTTCTATTTAATTATGGTTGCCAATGAGACATTTATTAAACATTAAGCTGTTATTTCGAAAGCACTATATTTCTTTTCTGTCATCAAGAATATATAAAAATATTTTCCGATAAAAAAATATATATTAAAATATTTAAATATTAAATCACGTATTATTTCAACGATTTGATCAGTACATTGAAAAGTAAAAATATTTTTTATCGGGCAAGTAATTAGGCAAGCGTCCGATCCAATCCTCTACGATCGAGTGCCATGGCTCTACGTTTTGGGGTCATGTCAAGTCAAATCGACAACATCTCTCCCTCTCTCCCTATCTCTATCCATATACCTTTCCCCAAGCTCCAAGAAGAGGCAAACCCCCCTCGCCAATCCCACCCTCCGCTCGCACGAGCCCGCACGTGCCCGTCACACCGGGGTCGCGAGCCAGCCAATCCCCACCGTCCACGTCACCCCACGGCCCGGGGCTGCCCCTGCCCGAATAAACCCCAGGTGCCCGCCCGGATATGCTGGCCCGCTCCCGCTCCCGCTCCCGCTCCCATTTCGGATCCTACCCGCATATTCCTCCCTCCCTCCACCTTCCGTGCGCACAAAAGAAAAAATAACGTTGAGTCCATCAGTATACAATTGCTGGCCCCCACCCACCACCACGAACATGGCGACATCGTAAGATATAATGTGGCCATTCGTTAATTTTTCCATATCGCTTTACAAGTCGCGTCACGATCGATCTCAGTAACTCTACGTGAAAAACGACCGGCACGACTTGCTCGATATCCTGCGACGTTGTTTTCTGGCCTAACATTTGACGGTCGATGCGATCTTCACGGGAAATTCTCGAGGTCTCTATCTCGTGAACCTAAATCAACTCCCGAGCCCGATCGGAGCTCTAGAGCTAAGATTTACTGAGATTGAATGATAGGCCCCGAAAGGGAAATTTGATGTCCTGAGAAGCTCAAAAGCCACGGGGTCGTGGAAGTCTTGAACCGCACTTCCACTCGAATATTCCTCCGCAAATCCTCCATTAAAACCATTTCCTTAATCCCCCACCTGCTGCTCCTCCTATATAATCCCTCCTCCCTCGCTCCGTCGTTTCTCCACGGACGGCTCGATAAAGGCGACGGCGACGGCGGCGACGACCATCAACACTTCGCGCTCCGAAAGCAATCCGAAAGCGACCGGAACGGGGACTGTGTGTTGCTGCAATGGTGGGTTTCGTTAGAGCGAAGCGCGGCAGTGACCTGCTCGACGACCGGGCCAGGGCTCGGCTCGTCGGCGCCGATCTCGGCCGCCTCAGCTCCGACACCAGCGGGAGCGAGCACGACGGCGAGGACGACTCCCCTTGCCTCTCCGAGCTCGTCCACGGCTTCCTCGAAGTCGAGGCGGACGACGACCCCGCCGCGACCCGGTCCCCCGCGGACTGCGGCTCCGGCTCCGACGGGGCCGACTCGCCCGCCGGCTGGGCGGACGCGATCGAGGGCGTCCTCGAGGAGGCCCTCGCCGGCAATGCGGATTCGTACCGGAGCCTTCTCCTGCGTCACGTCTCGAGAGCGATCGAGGTGTTCGCGTGCCTGTGGTCGAACGAGCCCGCGCTGAGGCGCCACGTGATGTCGTACCTGAGGGAGATCGGGTACAATGCGGCCATCTGCAAGACGAAGTGGGACGCCTCCGGCGGCCTCACCGCCGGGAACTACGAGTTCATCGACGTGGTCCGATCGGAGCCCTCCGAGGGGAGCAGCCAGAGCCGGTACTTCGTCGACGTCGACTTCGACGGCCACTTCGCGATCGCCCGGCCGGCGCCGGAGTACACGCGGCTGCTGCAGCGAGTCCCGAGGGCTTTCGTCGGCGGAATCGAGGATCTGAAGAGGGTCGTGAGGGCGATGTGCGACGCGGCGAGGCGGTCGCTCAAGAGCAGGGGCCTCTCCCTGCCCCCGTGGAGGAAGAACCGCTACATGCAGAACAAGTGGCTGGCGCCGTACCGTCGGACGACGAACCCGTCGCCGGCGGGCGCCTTCGCTCCGGGGGCGGCGGCGGCGGCGGCGACCTCCGTTGGCGCCGCCGTGAAGTGCCGATCGGTCGGGTTCGACCAATCCATGAGCGGCCGTCTGTTTGTACGCACCAGATAAACGAATAAAAAATAAATTCTATTTTGTGGATATTTTTTTTTTTGTAAAAACTTTTTCGGTATCGTGTAAAAGAAATGGCGTTAATTGAGCTGTACGCGGCAAACGCACATCGGATAGGTGGCGGCGAAAGAGTAGTGGTGTTGAATAACGTGGGCACTAAGGGTGCGCAAAAAAAAAATCGGGAATTGTCCGAAACCGCTTAGAATCGAACCGAACCGAACCGATTAACCGAACCGGTTCTTAAGGGAATCGGTTTGGTTCCCAATTCCGATTTTTGGGAATCGGTGGGTACCGATCCAGTTCTCGATTTTAGGTGTGGAGCCGACTATCTGTCCATCATGATCGGACCGGATCGGTAATATAATAGTAAATATAATATATTTATTTTATTTTTATTTAAAAAATTCTAAGTTCCTAAATTAAACTTAACTCGCTCGACGCAGATAGCCTCACATTGAGCCAGTAAACATCTTCCTTTGCTTTTGCCTCGTGCTCACTTTCATTCTATCACTCTTTTCGATCGATGCTCACCTCATCGTTTCCATTTCCGTCTCTGTTTTCATATTTTCGTTTCCATCCTTGGTTAGTGGAATTGATTCCATAGATCCACCCGAGAATCGAACCGGACTGACGGTTCGATCTCCGTGTGAATCCATGAAATCAATGGGCGGTTCCCTATTCCAATTTTTTGGAACCAGTTCTTAGTGGGCGGTTCCTAATTCTAGGGTGGGAACCGCCCACTCTGACCATGCTGCACCCTTAGTGTGCATAGGCATATTCCAACTTCATTTGGATGCTTCCTCTCTGGGCAATTTGAACCGTCTGATGCGCAAAGTCATGGGGTTCAGTAAATCGGACTATCAAAGCCTCGTAGGTCGTGTCGAGATGTGATTTGAAGGGGGAACTGGGATGTGGATAGGGATGACGTGGACAGGGTCGATGTGACATGATGAGTAGATCAATTGAAATGGGTTATAAGTGCGTTTCTTAATTCATATTTGATGGGTTAAATTATCGTATATGTTAATTATACTTATGAATTGTGTCATAAGTCCACGACTCTTTTTTCACTTTCACTCGCTTTCGCTCGATTTTGCCCTCACTCTCAACTCAGTTTATATATGCGTTTTTCTAAATTTGGATAAATATGGAGATATTTTAGCAAATGGGTCGGGTCGGGTACGAATATGAGTAACTAAATTTGTATTACATGGAAATTGATTAAATGGATCAATTTGGATCAAATCATTTTCGATCCCGACTTGACCCACCCTTTTTGACAGGAGTGTACGTACCTGTCTTTAGTAAATATACCAAGAGTTAGGAGTGTCAGAACCAAATCGAAAAACCAAATTGAGATGTGAACTGAACAGAAAATTTTGTATATTTCGATTCGGTTCAGTTTTCGGTTCGAATTATCTAAATTAACCAACTTTTTTTTCAATTCGGTTTATTTCGATTGAGTTCGCATCGAACTGAAAATAAACCCCTCGTTGCCTTAAGTTTTTACCCTAAGTAAAAGGCTTTTAGGGCTCCCGCATATGCTCCATCTCATCCGATCGAGGGACGCAATTTGTGTGCCCACCGCTAGAGATGACGGAACTGAAGGCCGTCGCTCCAAGAACTGAAGGCGACGATCCTGGCCAGGGGCTAGTCTTTGCTCACCCTTCCATCAATAGTAGAGACCGTCGCTCGCTCGAGGAAGCTCAAGGTCTCTACTCGCCCTTCCATCGAGAGAGCAGAGACCGTCGCGTGAACGGCGATCCTAGCCAAGGGCTGGTCTCCGTGTGACCTCGCTCGCTCGAGGAAGCTCACGACCAATGCCGAGACGGTTAGCGGAACCCATCCCTCAACTCTCGTACCTATTCCCATCTGCGCTCGACAACACCCAATTTGACAAGACAAACAAAGAGCGCCGCCGAAAAAAGTCAACTTCCACGCCAAAAAAGGAGAGAGAGTATATAAGTTGACGATGTGTGGCGTTGGTTAAGGTTTGTGGGTCGAAGTTTCAAATCAATTTCCGGACACCCTTCTACGTGTACGGGCTTCTTCCTTCGCTCTTATCCTCCATTGTGCTTGCTCCGTGCGATTGGGTGGGTTCTTGTCATTTCGTGCTCAAACAGATTGGGCTGACAAAGTTGGTCTTTGCAGAGTTGTTTTCTGGGTATGAGTTCTTTTCTGAGTAGAGCCGATGATGGATTCATTTTCATGTTCATTGATAAAGAATCATCTGAAATCGAAAACCAAACTGAACCGACCCGAACCAAACTGATTTTACGGTTCGGTTCGTATTCTGTTCGAACGAGATTCGGTTCGGTTCAATGATGCACCCATGACGGTTTGGTTCGGGAAAATCAAACCGAATCGAACCGTTTTCACCCTTACCAAGAGTAACAACAAGTGGGATGCGGTGACAGGCACGTGTAGATAGAACTCAAGCCTGATGATTGACACTCAAATAATATTAATTGACTTGCACTTGATATAAGTGCATGTGGGATATTTTTCTAGGCCTCATTTTCATCTGAACTCTGATCCTTGTCTGAGAAACTTTCGATTGAATTGCATCATAGATATACTCCCGTTTATTTCTAGTAAAGTTCATATTGTAGATGTATGTGCATATTTTTATTCATATGTATAGTTAAATTTACATTTACGGTCGTGCATGTTCACGACCCATAAATTAGTAATTTAGATAAAGAAAAAAGTGACCCGAGATATATTTGTTTAGATTTGTATATCAATCGTTACAGATTTTATTATATTACTTTATCTTGTGCTATTTGTAGTTTATACTTTACTAATGTATACAATGTTAATTATGTTTAGTAAGTATTTTGAAAGCACTTGGACCATGGAGGCCAGTAATGACTGCTACCCTCCCTCCAAATCACCAGCCCGTAATCCAAATTTTATAAACTTTGTTCGAACTTCGAAATTTATCAGTATCGCCATTTTGCAAAATTCCTTTTTAACTTATCCAAATCCGAACTAAAAATTTTACATATTACACGCTACTCATTAATAAGACCGTTCCGCAACGTGGGGGCAACGACAATCAATGGCAACTCTACAATGGACTCTAGTCCATAGCGGCCACCACGGTGGTGGTCACCTTTATCGCGGTGGTTACTTGACAGCATCGTCATAAATCCAACGTAGTCATCATGAGAGAAGATAGCTCATTGTGATGGCGACACCGTAATACCTAGATCTAAAATTTTCTTTCTCTATTTCTCTACTTCTGTGCGACTCCTCTTGCAATTTTCATTGTTTCGATGTTTCAATTTTTTAACCTATTATGGCGACACAATTATTTGTAGGCTATAATTACAAATATCATCCATCTGTAAATGACTTAATTACAAATATCAACTCAGTTTATATATGAGTTTTTCTAAATTTGGATAAATATGGAGGTATTTTAGCAAATGGGTCGAGTCGGGTCTGGCATTAGTCGAGTACGAATATGAGTAACTAAATTTGTATTGCGTAGAGATTGATTAAATAGATCAATTTGGATTAGATCATTTTCAATCCCAACTTGACCCACCCTTTTTGATAGATCTGGTGATGGGGGTAGATTTGTACGTACTTGTCTTTAGTAAATATACCAAGAGTTAGGAGTGTCAGAACCAAACCGAAAAATCAAATCGAGATATGAACCGAACAGAAAATTTTGTACATTTCGATTCGGTTCAATTTTCAGTTCGGATTATCTAAATTAACCAACTTTTGTTTGTCAATTCGGTTTATTTCGGTTCAGTTCGCATCGAACTGAACTGAAAATAAATCCCTTGTTGCCTTCAGTTTTTACCCCAAGTAACAGGCTTTTAGGGCTCCTGCATCTGCTCCGTCTCCTCCGATCGAGGGATGCAATTTGTGCGTCCACCGCCAGCAACGACGGAACCGAAGGCCATCACTCCAAGAACTGAAGGCGACGATCATGGCCAGGGGCTGGTCTTTGCTCGCCCTTCCATTGAGAGCAAAGACCGTCGCGTTAATGGCGATCCTGGCCAGGGGCTGGTCTCCGTGCGACCTCGCTTGCTCGAGGAAGCTTGCGACCGACGCCAAGACGGCGAGCGGAACCCATCCTGCAACTCTCGTACCTCTCCCCATCCGCGCTCGACAACACCCAGTTTGACAAGACAAACAGAGAGCGCCGCTGGAAAAAGTCAACTTCCATGCCAAAAAGGGAGAGAGAGAGTATCAATTGACGATGTGTGGCACTGATTAAGGTTCGTGGGTCGAAGTTTCAAATCAATTTCCGGACACCCTTCTACATGCATGGTCTTCTCCCTTCCCTCCATCCTCCATTGTGCTTGCTCCATGCGATTGGGTGGGTTCTTGTCGTTTCGTGCTCAATCAAATTGGGCTGACAAAGTTGGTCTTGCAGAGTTGTTTTCTGGGTAGAGCAGGTGACAGAGAAGATAAGTTTGGTTTTGATGATGGGTTCATTTTCATGTTCACTGATAAAGAACGATTTGAAATCGAAAACCAAACTGAACCAAATCGAACCAAATCAAACCATACTAATTTTTTGGTTCGGTTCATATTTGACTCGAGTGAGATTCGATTTGATTCGATTTTTTTGAAAAACTGTATCGAACCGAACCATTTACACTCCTACTAGAGTAACAACAAGTGGGGTGCGGTGACAGGCATGTGCAGATAGAACTCACGTGCGACGATTGACACTCAAATAATATTAATTTTTGGCCTCAACTTGCACTTGATATAAGTGCATGTGGGATATTTTTCTAGGCCTCATTTTCATCTGAAATCTGATCCTCATCTGAGAAACTTTCGATTAAATTACATTATAGATATACTCCCGTTTATTTCTAGTAAAGTTCGTATTGGAGATGTATGTGCATATTTTTATTCATATGTATAGTTAAATTTGCATTTACAGTTGTACATGTTCACGACCCATGAATTAGTAATTTAGACAAAGAAAAAGTGACCCGAGATATATTTGTTTAGATTTGTATATCAATCGTTACGGATTTTTATTATGTTACTTTATATTGTGTTATTTGTAGTTTATACTTAATTAATGTATACAATGTTAATTATGTTTAGTAAGTATTTTGAAAGCACTTGGACCGAGGAGGCCGGTAATGACTGCTGCCCTCCCCCGAAATCACTAGCCCGTAATCCAAATTTTATAAACTTTGTTCGAACTTCGAAATTTCTCTGTCGCGACTCGCCCTTTTACAAAATTCCTTTTTAACTTATCCAAATCCAAACTAAAAATTCTGCACAACCGTTTTGCAACGTGGGGGCAGCGATAATCAATGGCAACTCTACAGTGGACTCTAGTCCGTAGCGGCTATCACGGTGGTGGTTGCCTTTATTGCGGTGGTTACTTGACAGCAACGTTATAAATCCAACATAGTCATCACGAGAGGAGAGCGCATCGTGATGGCGACACCACGGTTCCTAGATCTAAAATTTTCTCTCTCTATCTCTCTACACCTCTGTGCGACTCCTCTTGCAATTTTCATGGTTTCGACGTTTCAATCTTTTAACCTATTATGGCGACACAATTATTTGTAGGCTATAATTACAAATATCATCCATCTGTAAATGACTTAAATTAAATAATGATTTGGGCAATGCTTGTGCGCTTTGAAATGACGGGGATACAAACGAGGACAGAGAATCAAAAGAAAGCATCTGGATAAGGCTATTTTGTACAGGTTGCTGTCGATGTGCTGGATCGAGCAGACAAGGAAGAAGAAGCAGATAAGGCTGAACTACTCTTTTTCTTTCTTTCTTTCTTTCTTTCTATCCATTTTTTTGAAGTCTTTGGGCCAAAAGGGGGTCGCTTTCGTTTGGGCAAAGACACCCAAGAGACAAAGTGTCCCAATCGAGTGGGTAAGAGGCAAAACCTGGTTCCCCACCAGGTTAAGGAAGGGTTAGAGGTGCGCCCCTCTGAGTCTTTGGTTCCCAAGAGAGGTGATTTCCCTCGTTCTTTTGGGTCCGGAACAGGCATGGTTCGTGGCAGGGTCTAGATTAAGATTCTCTCCGGACTTTAGCGTATCCTTCAAAGGTCATGCCTGGACCGCGGGATGTAAAAACAAGATTGGGCATTGCCGAGAGTGGGGGGCAAGCGACGTGAGGGATTGGAGAGTGCGGGCACCGGCTCGTTAAAATAAGGAACGCATCGACGGGACCCGCCTAGTTGCATATCGTTTCCCCCGTTCTTTTGTGCCGAGATATAAGCATGGGTCGTGGAAGGGTCTAGAATAAGATTCTCTTGAATGTGCACCACATGCCACCCGCTTGAGAACACATCATACACATGTGTGTCCTTCGATATATCTACGCCCGTGATTTCTGACCACCTTGCGTGAAAAAATCGGCTCGGAGCGTTTGGGTATTTGGAAGAAAAATGTTGTGGTTGGTGGATAGGGCCAGTGTTAGGAATTTTGGGGGATCGGTTGGGCACCAAAAGTGGATAGAATGATCAAAACCTCGAAGTGCTCGCACCGAATGTTGGCTAGCATTCGCAAGAACTCAAGTTACGTGGATTAGGCACCCGGCACGTGATTCTCCACGCCATCAAGTGCTGGCATGTTTAGAATACTTTACCTAATTTTGGCTCCTAGTTCACTTCGGTTATGAAAATCATTTGATCTCGATGACCCTCGATTTTACCTGTCGAAGTTGGGCTCTGCAGTCGTTGAAGAGCAAAACTAGTAAAAATCCCATCACGTGAAGTAGAAGAAACCCTATGATTGAGTGAAAGGCTTACGAGGAGAAAGAAATTCAAAATCTCCGGCTCCGACATCACATTAAGGTATTTTAACCTTTTATTCAACAAGTTCACGTTGCTAAAGTTTGGTAAGGGTTGTTATCTTATAGAGAAAAAACATCGTCAACTTTTTGCTTTGTCACAATTTCCATCCTCTATTTTTCAAAATCAATGATCGGCATCATCCAATGTTTTGTTGTTGCACTTTGCACTATGTTTGGACTTCAAGATGTGAAATGCGTGTTTTTGAAATCTTAGGGTATAAATGTATAAATGTGAAATGCGTGTTTTGTAATGTATAGGTGATAAAAAAAAACCCATTTGAGATAGAGCGAAAGTTCTACTATTCATCCATGTGCTTTCATGCCAATAGGCATGCAACCCTATTGATAGATGGATTGGGGAGTGGAGACGCTAGTATCACAGATGCAGGGTTCGACTCCCACACTCTACAAGAGGCAGAGCAAAAAGTCAGAGAATGAGAGATATAACAGACAAAAAAAATCCATGTACTTTCGCGGTCTTTCTAATTAAGTTCTTGTACTTTTAATTTGTCTAATTAAGTCCTTACACATAAATTTCTAAATCAAATCACTCTAACACCAAATCCCATTAAATTCGATTGATGAGGCCGCTGAATGACGCCATGGTGTGACACGGACAAAGTTTTTCTAATGTAGACGTCCATGTGGGTGTTCGCATTGGTTAAATTTCATCTCTATCATGCTTCAGCGTTGTCTATGATGTCTAAATTTTTCCGCACACGTTCTCCCCTCGTCATCCGCATATTTTACTCGCATCATATTTTGGCGTCGTTTAGTGTCGCATTAGTTGAATTTGGTCGAATTTAGTCTCGGAGACACTCGATTGAAAAGAATCGTGCGTAAGTAGAATGATTAAATTAGGTAAACTAAACGTACACGGACCTTATTTGGAAAAAGCATGAAAGTACGTGGGCGAAAAGTAGCATTTAACGTCTTCCAACGGTGGGACGAGTGCGACGGAGCGGAATGTAAAGAAAAAGATGCATGCATAGAGGGCCAAGTAATGTGCTGGTTTTGGATTCCAAACTGATCTCTTTGCAAGAATTCAACCCATAAAAAGCCCAGGCGTATAGGGTATGGGCCTGATTCCTTCTGCATCAATCAATATGTTCAACCAAAAGGCAAGATAAAGATAAGAAACAAAGGGCCATGCGGTCCACAAGAAACAAGATGGAGTCTCCTGCGGTCCCCATGCATTTCCTTAAAGGGATGGCAAAACATGAAAGATCCATTTCTTTCTCTTGCTGGGGAGAAAGAAAGGAGGAATCATGCATGGGAACGAAGTTATCTGCTGAGGATGGTTTTCTACTTCAGCGCATTGACTGCAGGATGAAGCCGGCATCTGATTCTGACGTGACAAGGCTCACGAAGATCGTGGAATCCAAAGTTCGACCTGGCATGCTCGAAAGTCAAACCTGTAACTCACCAAACAATGTTCATTCATCAATGCTTCTCCTGCAGAACTGCAAGGTCCCACCGGTTCCTGATTTCAATCAATGCTTCGTGAAGCCGGCGCCACTGTCATCGCATAAGCATCATTCCATAATAGCATGGAAATGCACGATTCTCTCTCTTTTACTGTGGGAACTGTGTAATCATATTCGCAAGCTTCGTTCCGCCGGCGGATCTGATCACGGGTTTGATAGTTCGGCCAACCGGCTTGTCGAACGGACAGACTTGGACAAAAGGATAGGCTCGCGTGAATGGGCTTGGCTAGCTTTTTTGGACCTTATTGCTACTCTGCACAAAAGCGTCGATGCATCAAGCTTGACCGATGCTATGGGTAGGTCCATCGACAACAGCACGTCACCACCTAGAATGAGCACAGCCCAAACCCATTCGATGACCAAGTTCCATTCAATTCAATCACATTAGACGGAAACATAAATTTATAATGACGTTCTGTACACTCGACCATAGGTTTACTTGGGAACGAAAACGAGTGGTACGAGTTGGATTAACTTTGGGACCGAAAACAAATAGGACGAGTGTTTTTTTGGTCGAACAATAGTACAAGTTGGCCTCGTGGGGAAGTAGCATATACGGATTAGACAGTGACAAAGCTTCGACTCCCGCCGCACAAAATGCAAACAATTTCTTGTCTTAGGCACTCACCGGAACCTAGAAACGGCATAGGAATCAATGCCAAGCTTTGGAGATTAGTAACAAGATGGCTAGTCCTATCCACTCATGCAAACCCTCTCTTTTCCACACTAACCAATTGAGGTTCTCATTCATTACTTTCATAAATGCAAAGCTACAAACACAACACTTAAGAGCCACCTTCTTTCATGCACCATGTACTTTCCAACCCATTACTTTAAAAACCTCCGAGCAGCACATCATTTGGCCACATATACCAAAGAAATCCCACAAGCACATTACCCTTGAATCCAACAAAAAAAGAAAAAAGTACATTTAAAGTCCTAAAACTTATTATGAATGTGCAATCAAATCTTAAAACTTATTATAAAAGTGCAATTGAGTCCTAAAACTTTTAAAAAATGGAATAATGTCCTAAAACTTGTTAGAATTTTCCATTACACAAATTGGATGGAGTTAACAGAAGGATTCGGTTGCACTTTCGTGATAAATTTTATGATTTGATTGCACCTTCTGAAAGTTTCATGAATCAATTGGATTTTCGTGACAGGTTTTGGGATTTCCACTGCACTTGTTCAAAAAAAATAAAGTAACAACTTCAGTGAGCATTCCCGGAAATAAAATAAGCAAATAAAATGATTTAAGAATTCAATAAAATATAAATAGAAATGAAAAAAAAAGTGACATTATCCATGGTTTTATCATCACCATCATATTGCAAATTTCGCCACATGGGAATGAAGCGCCTCCCTTTTTGGGCCTCTTCCCCCGAGAAGAGGACGAAAGAGAAGCTGGACTGGACCGGACTGGACCCGACCGACCTGATCGGAGCCCCCACACGCGCCACGATGAGGACACGTCGGTCCGAAACGGGGCCCCGCCTCCTCCCACGTACGGACACTGGTCCCGAGCTGTCATTTGGTGGGGCGCGTCCCCAGGCCCACGTCCATCTCATCTCATCTCCCTAATAATTCTCGAGAGCGACGTGCGATGGGGGTTGGATGGCCGAATCCGAAACAGAAAAAAAGAAAAGAAGAAATTAACAAATAATAAGAATAATAGGGAAAAAAAGCAAAATAATCGGAGAGATATATAAAAAAGGGAGGGATGATATTTTTTTCCTTGTGAATTTTCGCGAATCGTGATTGGATTTTTCCCGGTTTTTTTTTTTTTTTTGGGGGGGACTGCAAGAAAAGAGAAGGTCGAGAATGGCGACAAACGCTCATCCGGGCTGTTTCCATGTCTCCCGCCCGAAAGGCGTGGGACTGCAATAATAGGGGATGATTCCTTTGTCTTCTTGCTGGCGGAATTAGGGGTGCCGCTTTTGAAGCGCCATTCTTTTCTTGCCTTTGTTGACCCATTACGGAACCCCACACACCCCCCTCCCCAAAGATGAAGGGGACGATGAAGAAGAGAAAGAAATCGAGGAAAATCTTCGAACGGCAGCATCGACAGCGATCGAAGGGGGTGCTTGTTCATCGACCCGTTTCCTTGGAGATTTCGTGGATTAGTTAAAGCGCCCAAATTGGGCAGGGGCTCATCCGATTTTGTTCGTTTTGATGGGCTGTCGGATGTTTTGGTGATGATCATTGCGACATGATGTTTGGTATATTAGTGCAAATCGCTGCGGAAGACATCGAGACGAGGCGATCGCTGCATCCACATGAGCAGAGATCCGCAGGAGATCTACCGAAGAATGGTCCCTGTTGCAGAGCGCGAGTTTTTCATTAGTGGGTGTTTGAAAAAGGCGTGCATATAAAGTACGAACGACGTGTCAAACCTCACTCGTTGCTTATTATTGCATGTTTTGGACTATTGGAACTTCCCTACAGCATTAGTATACTAGCTTAGTGATTTTCATTGCAATTAACATTAGTATATTATACCCCCACCTGCGCATGGCCGAGTTGGTGGGCGCTTTCCTTCCCTCCTTAGAGGTTCTGGTTTCGAATTTTTTCTTAGTTCTGTAATTTAAGTAGAGCGCCCTGGCGGTGGGTTGCTGGGCTAGTCTCCCCCGAGGTATAGGAGCTCCGATTACCTGTGCAGGCTCGTCCCCGGGAAATAGTGGCGGATCCTCGGTTACCAAAAAAAAAAAACACATTAGCATATTATTGAAAATAATTGCGGAAGACAAGATGGGGCTGTCGTTGATCGACATTAACAGATATCCATAAAGGATCTAACCAGAGAATGATTCTTATTGCACAGCGTGAGTTTTCTTACTAGTGGGCGTTTAAAAAGGGCAAGTATGTAAAGCAGGAGCGTACGCATCCAACCTCACTTGTTGCTTTTAATTGCGTGTTTCCCTTGATTGGAACTTCTCCATAACATTAGTCTATTAGTTTAGTGATTTTCATTGCAATATAACGTTAGAATATCATCGAAAGGCATTGCCAAAGAACAAGACGAGGGGCGATCGCTGCGTCGACATTAATAGAATCCATAAAGGATCTACCCAAAGGATTGTTCCCGTTGCACAGTGCCGAGTGTTTTTTTCGCTAGTGGGCGTTTGAAAAGGGCACGTATGATCCCAGCCTCGCTCGTTGCTTTTAATTGCGTGTTTTGGACGGAATGGAACTTTCTCTGCAAAAGGTGTTAGGCTTACCAGAGGGTTTGGCTTTCTTAATGCGTGGGCTCTTTAAGTGAGCATGAAATCTCAGTAGTGGTGCTACTTAAAATCGGGCAATGCCTTCTCCATGATGTGATTTCACGCCATCGAAACTTAAACATCATACAATAAGTATGGTTGATGCGCTTTACTCCTTGAGACGTCTCTCCAACCGCTTTTAATTTCTTAAATCCTTAGGCAATGCTAAAGGATACACACACACACATATTGTCTATATATATATATATATATATATATATATATATTGTATATTAGTATTTTAGAAATGCAACAGGTGAGAGGCACAAAAAGAAACCAAGAATGAAATGGTTGAATTTGTCCGATCTTAGATTATAATAGTAATGGATCTTGTCTGTAATCGCATATGCGTGGTTGATTTCTGAACGGTTTCGTAGAAGTTAGATTTTTTTTTGCACCGGAGCTGGGCAGAGCAAAAGTAGAAGAGACCTATTAATACTCTTTCTTGGGGAAAATTACCAAAAAAGTCCTAAACCTTTTATAATTGTGCCAATTCAGTCTTAAATCTTTTTTTTTTTGCCAATTCAATTCTAAATCTTTTGCAAACCAGCCAATTCAGTCCATTTGGCCGGCCGGCGCTGACGTGGCGCTGGCCGGCGTCCACGTGGCAATATTTTAATATTTGTTTTTAAATTTTCGAATTTTTTTCCTTTTTTCTTTTTTTTTTCTTTTCCTTCTCCCCCTTGGTCGGACTGGCTAGGGGGGAGGCTTGCCTGCGAGGGCCCAGCTCCGGCGAGGCGAGTTGGGCCCTCGTCGCCGCTAGGTGAGGGCGGAGCTGGGCGAGCTCCGCCCTCACTGCCGCTAGGCGAGCCTCCCCCCTGGCCAAGGAAAAGAAAAAAAAAAGAAAAAGGAAAAAATATTTAAAAATATTAAAATATTACCACGTGGACGCCAGCAGGCGGCCACATTAGTGCCGGCCAACCAAATGGACTGAATTGGCTAGTTTGCAAAAGGTTTAAGACTGAATTGGCAAAAAAAAAAAGGTTTAGGACTGAATTGGCACAATTTTAAAAGGTTAGGACTTTTTTGGTAATTTTCCTCTCTTTCTTGTGTGTGCGTGTACACTCATTTCCCCATGGATTCGCAAGATTGGGAAATGGATTCTCGACTCCGTGTGGTCCTCTCGTGGATATCTTAGTCAATCTCAATTGCTGATGCATATTTCACTTGGGAAAATTATTAAAAAAGTCATAAACTTATTGTATGATGGTCAATTTAGTCTCGAACCTTTTAATTGTGCCAATCGAGTCCTAAACTTTTTGACGATTTGCCTATTTAGTCATAAACTTTTCAATCGTGCCAATTTAGTCTAAATCTTTTGACAATTTGCCAATTTAGTCTTAAACCTTTTGATAAATTGTCAATATTATCCAAATAATAGGTTTAGCAAAATCGTCAAAAGGTTTAGGACAAAATTGGCAAATCATCAAAATATTTAGACTTAATTGATAAATCGTCAAAAAAATTTAGGAGGACTGAATTGACTGCCGTACAATAGATTTATAATACTTTAACAATTATCCTTCTTCCATCTACATGGAATGTGAATTCTTTGCTCTGCATGGTGTTTAGACAGGGGTTTCTACATTTCTTATGCGGTGATGCACACATTATCTATATCCATCAATAATGAGGACACCAATTGAAATACCATGCGAAGTAAAGGATCCACACGGACTCTCCATTTTAGGTTCACTCAAAACTCTTTATGGTCAATGAAACAATTACCTGAGCATTGGTTGATGATGGATCCGAGTTCAGACAAGAATTTGCCTTTGCTCTGATCCATTGTCTCTTGTCACAGCCTCCACTTTTGCCATTGCCCCCAGCATCGAGTCCCCCCACTCTGTCTCTACCGTCCCCAGCACCCCGTCTCTTTCTCTCTCTGAACTCGACACTTACCTAGAGATGGTTACTAATGTCATAGCTTGATGCGGCATTGAGCTCCGCCTTAGTGGATGAAACCACCGCTGCAAAGCGGCCCCATCGGTAAGTCCCCACTCTTCACGTCCTCCTCTCTCTCTCTCTCTCTATACTCAATAAATACGTCGAGCTCCCCCTCGGCCGGCGAGGCCGGCATCGATTACCGATAACTGCGGTTGCTTGCTACAGGAACGTACCATGGAAGTGAGATCAGTGAAGGAAAGGATAAAGCTCAAATGATGCTCAAAGACGTACCCTGCGTCCCCATCCAACGAAACTTCTTCACCAACAATTAACAACTGCGCCTATCCTTCACAGCACCTTTTCAAATCATCATGCCATCCACGAATTCCGCTAACTAAGATGACTTACCGATCCATTACCGGTAACTGGTTTTGCTTAATGGATTGAAAATTGGCAGGAACAGGAACCTCTCCCTATCCATACCATGCATAAGATGAGACATCATCATTGTCAATGACCTTGATCAATACCCTATCTTAAACAAGGACGAACTGTTCTGTCGGTGGTCAATGATAATTCGCAATTGGCCAGCTGATCAAAAAGTTAATTAAGTAGGTTCAGGGTTGCTTTCAACTCGGTGTCACGACTTCAATCCGGAGCTGTTCTCCTCAATTGCCAAACCCCACTTGAGCACTCCCTCTCTAACTTTTCGTTAGTGCCTCGATTCAATAGACATTAAGGCTATCTGATGAAAAGGGACATTAGGCCTTTAAGCTAATTCAACACCCACCTAGCAAATCCGAAAACATTTGGCGCCCTAGATCTCTCCTAATGCCGAATTTCAGAACCTAAAGAAGCCATGAAAAAGTTACCCTTTCGTGACATTGATTAAGAAAGCAAAGCTCGTGAAACCGCGATTAGCAATCTTGTTTGTTCCTCCCCGACTTTAAAGAATTGCGACAATCCAAAAGATTAGTGCCAAGAGATAATAATCAAAGTTAGGCCAGTGGCAGATCACAAATGGTCACCACCCAACTTTGCTGTGGCAGCAAAACCCTAAAAGCGGGGCGCGGAAAATCCAAAAGGGTGAATTGGCCATCATTGGCGGTGGGTTTGACTTTGTCAACAAGAGCCTTCTCCAATAACACACTCTTTTGCCTCCATTTGGTGGGGGGGCGGATCTTGATTATTGGCTAATTAGCCCTTTTCTTAAGTCGCCAAAACCTAAGTAAATAGGGCGATTGCTCCACCAATCCCTGCTCAATTCTTCGAAAGGCGTTTCGATGATGTCCGCTTTTTCTTCTGGCCCACTTTCGTGGTGGGGCTGTGGTCCTTAATCTCCCTTTGATTGGCCCACCACCTGAGGAAGGGTTCAAGTAGCTATAATCTCCCCCTTTCCTTTCGCTTTCGTTAATTAATCAATTAATTAAATTTGATCTCTCGTTCTCACACGGTTCTGAGTTTTACTGGTGTCAGGAGGACGATGTCAATGTCAATACCGAATATCGGATGAAAGTCTTGAGAATGAGCAAGGGAGCGCGTGTCACCACAACCGTCAAAATTCAAGTTGGATAAGTAGTGTTAGGCGTGACCCCGGTTATTTCTTCCGTCACATGCTTTTTTTTAAAATTTCTTTCTAAATAGCATACTAACCAACAGCAAAAAAGTAAAAATTTTAAAAAAATCCGCTCTTTGCCGTCCAGGTAAATTTGGGCGATGATGAATTTGAAGGTATATAAAGAGAGTGCAATTGTGATCTAAAAGATGAATACATCAATCGAAAAAGGATTCGAACCGGGGTCCAATTCATTCCCAAATGTATCTTGAACCGTAATTTTTTTATTTGCTTTCTCGGTGTTAAATCAAAGTGGGGATAGATCTGGTGAATTGGGAAAATTCTATTTCCACCGATTTACACAAATAAATAAATAAATTTTTTTTTTGCATATTTATCAAGCATTTCGATGGAGATGGGTTTGACCACTCGAGTCCGGAATCGGGGCCTATTGAATTTTCAATCGCAAATACGTACGATACAGCTCACTCCTTCCTTCTCCCAAGGTTTCGCCACGCGTCGCTATCCCCGCCACCTCACCCACATCCGGACACGTCCAACTCAAACTCCCGCCCCCGCATGCATTGCTGTCATGCCAATGCCAATGCCACCGCCGCTAAAACCCCAAATTAAAAATTCATCCATTTAATTATTGAATTTAATCCTGAGCCACGATCCATGCAAATGCGAAGAATATAAAATAATAAAATAAAAAGGGGCACCATCTCACGGATCCTCCCGCATCTATGGATCTCCCGCCTAATCATTCCCCAAGAGAGTTTATCCTTTCGTCCTTTTTCTTGTGAATGAAATCGAAGTCGAAATTCTGAAGAGATGAATCATATAAATAAATAATAAGGCATTATGGACGTCTCTCCTTTGATGGGCGTTCCCATTATTATTCCAAAATGATGGAAATTAATTTCCTCCTTTTTTTATTTAGGGGGGGGGAGGGGATCGAAGGGCTCTGCATTGAATGTATTTAAGCGCGATTTAATTAAATGCGGTGTGCAGAAATTAAATATACAGGTGGTGTCGAGACTTGTCTATTTCGCGTTTTGTTTGGAGGGGGGGAGTAGCACTCAAGCTTCGTCCCACGCGGCGCGCCAGCTGTGCGGTCGTGGATCCTGCGAATCGCGTACGTGACGGGGACGGACCCATGTGGGTCCCCCCCCCCCCCCTTCCGTTTTCAATTCCCCTTCGATGTCTCATAAATTTTTGTATAGTCTTCAAAAAAAATTTATTTCTCTACTTATTTATTCTAAGGTTAATACTACGAAAGATACTAAACTAGTATATCTGTGATAATTTTATCCCGAACTGTTTTTTTACAGTAAAAAATCTCAAATTGGTACATTTGTAATAAATTTACCTCAAACTATATTTTTGATCACCAAAAAATTTAAACTAGTACACGTGCGACAATTTTACCTCGAACAATTTTTTTGACAACCAAAAAATCCTAAACTGGTACACCTGTGACAATTTTTCCTCGAACAAATTTTTTGACCACTAAAAACCCCAAACTGGTACATTTGTAACAAATTTACCCTCCGTTAATATCTATTAAATTGAATTAATATCACGAAAAATCATAAATTAGTAAACTTGTGACAAACAGAGGGGTCAAACTCAAAATCGGTACACCTATCAATTACCACGTATCATTAAACTTAGCAATTTAATTGTAAAATTTATTGGAAACTAATGGGGGTAAATTTGTCACAGGTGTACCAGTTTAGAGTTTTTGGAGATCAAAAAATTAGTTAAGGGGTAAAATTATTACATGTGTACCAGTTTGAGATTTTTGGTGATTAAAAAAATAGTTCGAGGTAAAATTTTAACAGATGTACTGGTTTGGGGTTTTTTATAGTCAAAAAAATAATTTAAGGTAAATTTATCACAGATATATCAGTTTGGAGTTTTTTGTGATATTAATCCTTTATTTTATTCTATTCTGTTCTATTCTGTGATCATAAGATGTGCACGGTTCACACCCTATCTTCACTAGATTTGTAAGAAATTCAGATCATCTATATTTTATATTTTATATTTTATTTTGCGACTACGAGATTACTTTACTGGAATGAAATTCTCTTTTTTCCCACTATTAATAAGTCCATGTTTGCAGCGGTGGTTCCCTGTCTTTTGAAGCAATCCGTGGATTCCCAACTGTTTCACCAGACGGATCAAAAAGAAAAAAAAATTCCCCGTCGCTCGAAGTGAAAAATTGGGGACCCGGTTCTCGAGTCGACTCAGGTACAGACCGTTTTGGTCCCAATTAGATTCGGGGTGGATCAGTTCGGCTTTTCAACTAGAAAGAATTGGGAACCGACCGTGACAAAGCATGTTTTGGATTCTTAGTTTGGAACCAACCGGATCATGACATCGATCGTCCCTAACTTTAAGTTACATGGTTTTTTTTTCCCCTTGCATTTCAATGGTAAAGAGGGAAGATAACTCGGAAAAACAAGTTAAGCGACTCGAACGATAAATATCCATTGCACTGTGGACTCCAAGATGCACACTTTGTTACCTGCCCAGAAAACTAGGACACTCTCCATCGCGAAGCGATCAAATTTGACGCGATATTCTCACCTACACGAAGAGCTCACCCCCCCTAATCCCAAATTAATTTAAAAATCGTGGTTAACAAGATCGTCTCGCTCTTAACAATTTTTTCTTCCTATCGAAAAAAAAACTTCGTCTGTTTTCGAAGCATCACGCGAACCCTCATCTCGAAAGATCAGTCATGCAGGCATTGCGTTTTCAGATCGCCTACGAATCTCTCTCTCCCGAACCTTAAAAAAGGGTCGCCATCAAAGCTTCGACATCAAAATCAAAGAGGGAGCAAAGAACTAAGGGAACGAGAAAGCCAAAAAAAAAACTTCCCACTTTCGATTTGGGGGCTGCCAAAAGGTCGAAATCTTCACATGCAAGACAAATGGCGCCATAAATTCCAACATGGGTAAAACGCGTTTCTTCCTAAAACGAAAAAAGGGTCCTGGTGGGGGTGGTGGCCTTTGCCACCGTCCCACTCTCCCACCCCCACTTGCCTTCTTCCATGACACGAGAAGAAGAGGTACCCATCATAAATAACATTCTTATTAATATATATATTTTTCCTTTCACAATCACCAAGAAGTTATTTCGCGCATTATCCTACGCGCGACGTACGCGTCCATTTGAGACCGCGTAAATCTCGACCGGTATTAAAGACGCGGCCTTAATTGCGCTGCATCGAAAAGTCAATCAATGCGCGGCGTTTTTTCCCCATCCGGTATAGAATTTGAGGCGTCGCGTGATTTATTGCCGAACAAAGTCGAGAGAGGGTTTTTCCGCCGAACCATGTTGGAGCGAAAAAATCCGATGCTCGAATAATGTTTTCTCTCTTTCTTTCTTTTTTTTTCAACTTAGGTGAGTTGGGTATTTAATTTTGGGGGGGGGCCATTCAAAAAAAGAAAATGGGGAGAAGGGAAATGGGTGCGAACGAAATGGGCAAATGTCGACCGGCGATGACGTGGGCGAGAAACCCGAGTTAGAAATACGAGGGCGGGACTGTTAAATTCCGGAGCGAGAAAAACTTCCCTCATTTTTCAATTCTGGAGAGAGAGAGAGAGAGAGAGAGAGTGCTGTGCTGTGCTGTGCGTGCGGTGGTTCTCCTTCTGTCCTGCTTCTCTCCGTCTCGCCGGATTTCACCGAAGAAGAAGAGGAGGAGGAAGAGGAGGAGGAAGGAAGGAAGGAAGAGCCCGGACGTCGGCGCCGGAGAAGTTGCCCCCCAGGATGGTGCCCGCCGGTCCCGGTCCCGTTCCCGCCGCCGCCGCCGCCCTCTAGGCGCGCGTTCCGGTCGTTCCGATCAGCGGGGAAGCGCCGCCGGCGATGGCGAAGACCGGGGTGTTCGACGCCGATCCGGCGGCGAGGGCGGCGAGGGCCACCGAGCTGAAGAAGGAGCTGCAGAGGCTGGTCAGGATCATCGCCGACGACGAGGAGTGCGGCGCCGAGGCCATCGACCAGGCCAGGGATGCCCTGCTCGCGCTGCGGGAGCTGAGGGCGCGGAGGAGGTCGTCCTTCTCCCTCCGGACGCTGGCCTGCCCCGAGGAGTACCGCTGCCCGATCTCCAAGGAGCTGATGCGGGACCCCGTGATTGTCGCCACGGGACAGGTGAGAGAGTTTCTTGCACCCTTTCTTCGCCTCGACAGTTTGATTTTTTTATTTTTTGGGCGATCAGGTACTTTACTCTTGCCTTCGGTTCTTCAAGATGTCGTTGTCTAGAGAATGAAGCGAAGAGAATGTTGCGTAACTTGCCTGTTGGATGTTGATTTTGGAGTCGCCTGAGGGCTGAATTTGCTTTCGATTGCGATAGCTTTGTTTTTTTTTGAAGCATGGAGTTTCCATGTTCCCTCTTTTTCCCCCCCACCCTTCTTTTCACCGCCGCGAGGAGTTGTTAATGGAGGTTTCAAGGCGCGGATTTGTTTTCGAGTTATTGGTGATTTCGGTTTCTTGTTTTCGTGCCTTGGGAGTCTGTTTTGAGTAGTCCCTCCGTTTCTTGAATCTTGTTGTGTGCGTGGTGAATTGAGGATAGGAAGGCTGTGCGGAGGTTTCGATTCCGGAGGACTGGCGAATTGGCGATTCCTCGTCCGCCAGTCCTGTGAAGAATTCGGTGGAACTTCATCATCCCTTCCCTTTCTTATCGCCATGTGTTCTGTACTTCGCCGCCGCCCTGTAAATCGAATCATCGTGCTCAAAATTTAAGCTTTTGCTCGGTTGAGGTCGACAATTTGGAACTCTGGTTCTTAATGCGGCGAGTGCGTGTAATTATCTTCTTCTTGCTGTCTCGCGTTGCTTCTCAGAACCAAATGCAGATTCTCCACCACCTTTTTGTTTTGGTCGGTGGCTTTTTCTTTAACGGTTGGAGAATTTATTCTCGGTTTTTATCTGGTCGGTGAAATTGATGATCCATGGACGTTACGCAGCTGTTTGGTTTGGAATATGAATTGACGATGTTTGACTGGACACAACAAGAACTTTCAAGTGTTCCTTTGTTATCTTCCCACCTTTTGTTGTTTTTGTTCTGTGCTACTTTTAACCTTGGATTAATCTTATGGGATGTGATAATATATGTAACGGGGTAAAAGAAAACAAATAAAGATGGACAATGCGGTACAATGCCCGACTCGTAATATCACTATTCTGGGAAACCAATAGCATCAATTGTTGGTGTATGAAATATGTCTGACAATAGGCAAGCCCATTCCCTCGTGTTGATCGGATGACTTCTTCTGAACCGTTTGTTCTTGGCTCTTGCATTTTCCGTTTTTACCGTTGCTTGTACACTAGTGAATTGATCTATCTGATACCGTCGTACGGGCCTCTTCTCAACCTTCATAATGCATATTCTTTTGGTTCTTGATTTGTTCGATTGCTTCTTCTTGTGCAGACTTATGATCGGCCTTCAATCCAGAAATGGCTAAAAGCGGGCAACAGAACGTGTCCACAAACCCAACAGGTTCTTTCGCATACAATCCTTACTCCAAACCATCTGATTAGAGAACTGATTCTGAGATGGTGCAAGAGTCGAGGGGTCGAATTGTCCGAACCAGTTCAATGCATTGACGAGGATAGCGTTACAGAATCTGAGCGAGATCGTTTTCTTTATTTGCTGGAGAAGATGTCGTCCAATATATCTGAGCAAAAAGAAGCTGCGAAAGAGCTTAGATCGCTGACCAAGAGGATGCCCTCCTTCCGTGCGCTTTTTGGGGAGTCACCGGATGCCGTCACTCAGTTACTCGGTCCACTCTCCGAAAGGCAGTCCCAAAGTGGGACGCACCTTGATCTCCAAGAAGATGTCATAACGACACTCTTGAATCTCTCCATCCACGACAATAACAAGAAGGTCGTGGCTGAAATTCCATCAGTCATCCCTCTTCTGATGGATGCTTTGAGATCAGGGACAATTGAGACAAGGAGCAACGCTGCCGCAGCCCTTTTTACTCTCTCTGCTCTCGATTCCAATAAGACACTAATCGGGAAATCAGGAGCCCTAAAGCTCCTCATTGATCTTTTAGACGAGGGGCACCCATTGGCCATGACGGATGTCGCTTCGGCTATATTCAACTTGTGCATTATCCATGAGAATAGGGGTAGAGCTGTGCGGGATGGGGCGGTTGGCGTGATTCTAGATAAGATTGCGAACCGTATTCATGTAGATGAGTTGTTGGCTATACTTGCGATGCTATCGAGCCATCAGAGGGCCATTGAGGAAATGTGTGAGCTTGAAGCAGTTCCTTGCTTGCTCGGGGTTATGAGGGAGACGTCATGTGCTCGTAACAAGGAGAACTGCGTCGCGATTCTCCACACTATATGTGTCAGTGATCGAACCAAGCTGAAGGAACTGAGGGAAGAGGAGAATTCACACAGAACGATATCTGACCTTGCAAAGAATGGAACCTCCCGGGCTCAGAGGAAAGCCAACGGGATCCTCGAGAGATTGAACCGGGCCATCAACCTTACGCACACTGCTTAATCGTGTTACTACGCAGTGCTTGTATATTCTCAACCTATTTGCGGTACACCGGCTGCTTATGCCACCAGGAAATCCATCTGGTCCTATGTCTACAATGTAAATTCTCCTTTCTCTGGAGTCTTCACTCCTGTCTCGAGTTAGTTACTGTGCATATAACGAGAGCTTATAATTTTTACAAGTTTTTCCCCCCCGTTTCACCGTACTAGTGCTTCAGTGTGGGTAAGTTTTGGATGCTTATGCCTGCAGTCAGGAGAGTCATTCCCTATAGCCTTTCCATCTTTTTCCAGGTTGTCTCCAGTAGTGCGTGAATAATGCTCTTTGGGCTGTGGTCTCATTCTTGTCTGTTGTTAAATAAGAACGACGTATTTGGCTGCTTTTCTTGAGGCTCTTTCTCTTCTTCTTCGATAACAAACAGATTGTGTGTGTGCAACCCTATTCTTGCCCTTTGGCATTTTCTCTGAAGAAGATGTGGAATTGTTTGATGGAGCGTAGGTGCAGGTTAAACTTTTTGAGGAGGGTGTGAACTCTAGATTGTTTTTTCATCTGGAAATGAAGCCAAGAGCTTTACCAATCGATGGGTGGGCCGGTCCTGAGAGGAAGGGGATAAATGAGCGGTGGTGGGAGATGGGAACTAAGAGGAATGTGCCCCGCACGTTGAGTAGTTTCGGTGTAACCCCGAGCGTGATGAGTGTGATGGGTGGTGGTCCAAACTCAAGATGCCCGTATGTGCCCTTTTTCGTGAAAGTCTTCAAATTCTACAGTGTGACTAACCAAACCCCTCTCTCTCTCTGTTCTTTGAATCTTTCGGCGACAACAACAAGCACATCATTGATTCCTACAACCTTTGCACTGTTAAAGGCGTTGTCGTCGTTTGCTTCGCTTTATGCTTGGTTAAAATTCTTAGCCTTCTGTTGGAGCGAAACGATGGACAGAGCCTACCAGAAATTTGCCTTATGGAGAGAGGTAAATGGGCGATTGGGTGGTGGTGGGTCTTTCCCATTTTCTTCCTTTATCCCTTTGCTTTTCTTTGAGCCCAAGAATATAGTTTTCCTTTTCTCGTGCTCTCTTTTGCGAGCATATGGAATCTCGACATGTACGTGGTTGTTGTTGTACTCTGGATGAATGTCGTCTCCAAGGAGGAATGCGAGGGAGGTCCCGGGAAAAAAAAAGCGCTTGGGGTTTTCTCCCCAAGGTAGTGTCGAAGACTCCATCGACAACTCCTGTGTAGTGTGTGTGTGGTCAAAAACATCGAAAGCGATGGATCACTTTGGTTGATTAAACAAAGGAATGGGTTTAATTCAATCACGGACTTCGTGGTCTGGCTCAATTATGGTTATACGATTGACATGGACGTCCAGAAGGTGTCAAGGGGTCTTAGTGACGACACATCAAGGAAAGCATCTTTGCAAGTTGTCAGCCCTACATTCCACAAGAAATTCTCTGTCGACGAGAGAGTTCAGCTTCTCAGGTAAGATCTACACATTTAGGGGAATCTCGGAGTCCCGTTTTGTCGTCTGTTGCGTAGCGTTTTGCATTATTTGACCTCCCAGATTGAGATTTTGGCTAATTGGAATTGAACCATAGCCTTGGATGGAGAAGCATGATTGATTGATGTTTTAGTTATCCTTCTAGGGACAAATCAAATTTCATGTTTTGATATGTGAAGACGCGCCTAAATGACATGCGGATCGTTTGTATACGACCTCGTTTCCGACCCTCTGCTTTAACGATTCGAACGATTCGATGGACAGCTTAAACGGTCACAAGTGCTTTGATGATTGCATGCAAGATTGGAAAATCTAGAATGAAGTCTCTCCTGATGGAACTGTGTACATGGAGAGAGAAGAGTTTCTGTCGAGAAGCCGAACAATTTGAGAAGGAAGATTCGGATGCACTTCTATTTTCTTTAGTTCAAAGATTTCTGGTGGTACATCAGTCTCGATGCACAGTGCCAACTGATTGATATAACATCATTTAAACTTTTCCTTATTGCTCTTTGTAAAATCGGTGCGATCATATTAACCACGGTGACACACTATCGGTACGTAACTGTGTATATGATGACGCATACATTTGAATAAAACCCAACTACTCCCTCCTATATTCAAAGGTCAATCGATGGACCCGCCCAAACATGATTCCAACATCATTAAACTAATTGCTCGAGTCGAGAAACAATTAAATGATTTGCCCCGTATCATATCACAGATAAAGAAAGTCAAGTACGAGGGTATACCAATCTTTGTGAAGGAGGTAATGTCGGCTTCACATTGGTGCAAATTATCTAATCGATGAACAATTACCAAATTAATAAATCACCTAACCCAGCCTTTACTTATTACCTACCACTTTCGTTCGAAGAAGACGTCTTCGAAAAAAAAAATGGGGAGAAGATTCATTTGATTTAGATCCTGACAAAATATCTTTACGATCGGATCAAAAGAAACAAACAAGAAAGGCTATAGTTTGTTATGCTTGAATCTTGCGATTGACCAAAAGACGACGACACAAGTTTGACATGTATTAATCGCTTAGCATTCTCAAAATCAAGCTAGCCTGCGGGGAAAACAAAAGGAAAAAGGTCGTTGGCTCGCCTTTTCATATCGCAATAAACCGACGAAGAGGAGAAGATGAATTTGAAACCAAAACAATGCCATGTTCCTGTCACAGTTTCTTGAAATTATTAACTTACAATCCCCACCAATCATTAACTTTCTCTTGTGAAATAATAATCAAATTCTAGCACTGCGAGCCCACCATGTGGTCAACATGACAATCATCCAATAATAAAGGGAATGCCTAGGACAGGAAAAGCAACCAGTGTCGGCACTAATTGACTGCTTCTTCCCGAATACTAATGATTGATTTTTCAGGATAAAGATCAGACCCGCAAAGGTGGAAGAAGTC
Organism: Syzygium jambos; assembly: GCA_031216235.1. Lineage (NCBI taxonomy): Eukaryota > Viridiplantae > Streptophyta > Magnoliopsida > Myrtales > Myrtaceae > Syzygium > Syzygium jambos. The sequence goes on along the minus strand of CM062230.1, from coordinate 23,533,029 downwards.
AGAAATTGGTAATGTGACTATGAAAATATGAAGATAGCTCTTGTTGTGGTACTGTTATAATTGACTGCATGGTTGATAATGTGCTGGCTTTTTGGAAGTGTTCGGCTCAATTATACGCGTCAATGCTTCCATGGAAGGAGCAAGCCATGAATTTTGCGCCACGTAGAACATGATCTGTTGGAGATGATCTTGACCCATCATGTAGAAAGAGGAACATAGTGGGTTAGGACTAGGAGGGTCACGATTATTTATCAAAGTACTGTTCCTGACTGAAGTATAACAAGCACTCATCTAGTTACTTTTCCTTATTTTCCCCCCCTCTGACTTGGACACCGCTCTTAACTGATACATAAGAAAGCCACAAAACTACTAAGGCGTGTGGGAACACAACGGCCCAACCGATTTGCATCTCTATCAGATGCTTGAAAATTTAAATGATCACATAATAAGTTCAAGTGTAAGCAGCGTGCATGCACTTTGATCATAATCTATATATTATGTTTCTCTATCAATTGAGTTAAGAGGTGTGTCAAGACAGGATGAAACTTGAGTCTAAATCTTTCACAAGCTGAATGGCTCAGAAGACACCATCGCTTGTGAAAAAGGTCCAAGACTAGCAGCTGTACATGCAACTATGTGATGCAATGCGCATAGAAATACCAATCTGTACAATTCAGAGAAAAATCCTATTTTCAGGCCCGCCACCAATACTACAATGGACTTACATTTTGTATGCAGTAAAAGCACCAACAGAATGAGACACATCCGGTATAGAAAATAAATTGGCTGTGCTCTATTCCATTGCGAATGCCTCTTACCTCTTATCCTGTCCTAAACTTTGGTCATCAATCCCCTTTAAATGCCCAGCCATGTTCGTCTAGATATGCTTGAACTGCTGCTTTAATGGCCAAGTTTGGTACCAGCTGAGAAGGGTCGAGTCGCTCATGCGTAGTTGGATCAAATTTCCCGACCTAACATTAAAACAAGAATCAAGCAATCCACAGTGCCATACAGGAAAAGATTGTATCATATTAAATGAAATATTACCTTGTTGAGATGTTCAAGAAGTACTGCTCTCTCATATGTTATCCCACTGGGTGTGATGACAGGATCACGGTATAAATCAAGGGTAATTTTACAACACAGATAATCCGGCACCTGAAATAGGTATCCAACACCTCCATGGAATGACATGAATTTACAAAGTAAAACAAAGAAAAAGAAAGTACATTGCAGCTGGCACTTACTTCAGCAGGCATGTCAGCTTCTGCAGCTTTCTGGAAGACTCGTCCCACGGCATTTACCTGTTCCAAATGAGACTTGGCAAGTTCATCCAAAAATCCTTCTGTTTTGGAAGCATCGCGAGCAAATTTCTCCTTAAGAGCCATCTCACAAGCTTCCCTGGCATAACGGAATCAAATATAAGTAGCAGCAGTTCTTAATGAACTCACAGCAGTTATATTTCCAGCGAAATCTATACCATATACAGTGGAAACTGCAGGCATAAGAGTTACGTACTTCAAGCTTTGCAGTTCCCAAGATCGCTTAGTAGATTTCTGCTCCCACTGCAAATATTTTGCTTTTGATAGTTCCTGCCAAATTTCTTCTACCATATAACTCCTAGGATGTGCACCCCTTCCAAGATCCAAAGCCTGATGAGATTTACTCAAATTACCCAAAATCAGCATCAAAATCATCATGAAAAGAACGAAGGTGTCAGAGCTAAAGAACAAAATGAGAAAAAGACCAAGTAGATATATGTTGCACAAGAGATATAGCTGTCAAGGGTTGATTTGGTTGAAAAATGTTAACAAGTATTCTCCACATTTATGTTTTGCTATATCGCAGCACTGAAAATCTCGTGCAATTTAAGGCTCTCCAGGACGCACAGCTTTTGCCTCAGGGCTAAAAGACCGACTTTCTCCTCAGATCTAAGAAATGGGCAAACTTTCCACCTCCCTCTTTCTTCAGAAAGGGTCATAGATTACATTAAAATCAACCAATCTTAGCCAACATAATTTGGCACATATCAAATGTCTTATTTTTACCGCAATAGACCAAACAACAAGAGAGATTATTATTGCACCGTAATAAACATCAGCCAAACAATGGTGACCATTTCTTCCTCAAAAACTTGTACGGCAATGTCAAAAGTTAATCAAGGGAACACTCAGATCCATAAAAGTTTTGAAACACGATATATACCAATATACCTCTCATTCACTGAAGAGATTGCCAATTTGACATTTTAAGCTAATCACATTATGCTTATTTCAAATGTCTCAACAGATAACAGCTCTCAATTATTCGAGGTAAAAACAACAGAGGAGTAATAAATCACCACATACTCTTTCCAATTCTTTGACACCTTCAGTGTATTCTTGTTTTTCTAGCAAGGCCAGTCCCAGCATGTAGTGAGCCTGCCAGACAGATTGAGTTAGCTCCACAATGTCCAAAAGATCTGATTTTAAGTACAAAAGTTCCTAAATTACAGGGTCACACCTTAAATATGATACATGCTTATCACACCTCCAAAGAACTCAATTTGACTCGAAATGGTTAAGGACATCAGTAAAATGTGTTCCAAGAAAATAAATAGAGTGATTGTGGCTCCACTACAATACCCATCTAAGCGAACAAAAAAAAAAAAATACCAATCTAACTCAGGCTGCCCAATGCACATGACCCTTGCCTCAATTCAATGCCATTTCTAAATGTGACAAGACAAAGCATGTGAAACGTGGCCTCCGCCGTTCAAAAAAAAAAAAGTGGCCTCCAGAGCGCACTTGTGTCAACAAACACAACTATTGTTCTTTGACCTATTTCCAACACATCCTTCTGTAGATCTACCCAATCCAACCATTTAAAATCCAACTCTACACTAGTAATGCTTGGCCACAATGTTGACCACATAGGAGTGGAATGAAAATAAAGCCTCCATTCTCTTTCACGCAGGTGTATGATCACTCGAAATGAATCTGCATAAGTACATTTGCACAAACAAACAACTATCTGTCTTTTCACATGTATAAGCAATTGCAAGTATAAGCATGATCTCTTGAATCCAACGATAAGCCATCACAAATACTCCTCTCTCTCTCTCTCTCATTATTATTATTATCATCAATATCACCATCATCCTCGACATTTAACTATGCAAAATAACTGGCGAAGTTTGCCCAACCTTTAGAGAAAGTCAAACTCTACAAGATATAAACGCAGACAGTGAAACCCTTAATTTGGAATTGAAAACTGATATCTTTCTTTCGTATCATTGTAACTTGATGATTTATTTCTAATATGATCTCAAAGGATCACCATCAATAAAAACAATGGAAGAGACAACAATCCAACTCGTATTTGATACCACTAATGGCAATGACACTTACACAGCCATTCCAATTCTACAATCACACTCCAAAGAGTTCAAACTCCAGTAAAAAATACAAGGCCAAAGACTTCTGAATTTTTTCCACATGAAACATAATGATGCCCCATACACGATAAAGTATCAAGTTGCCAACCAGTCAACAATATCATTTTTGATAGTTTAAGGAAGCATCCAATTTCTAACCATGAAATCCCTCAGCAATTTGCACGCACTATTTTGTTGCTATGTAAAACAAGAGCTCAATGGTTCTCATATTGAGTCCTTTTTCCTCACCCTTTTTCTTACTCTCCCTGAGGTCCAAGGTTCGAATTCTTGATCTCTCTCCTTCCCAAGAAGGGAGATGGCACTAAGGCAAAAGCCTCATGGCCCAATCTGTGCACTTTTTTTTTGGTCAGAATCTGTGCACTTTATTCTGTGTAAGAGATTGTAGCAAACAGCGCGAATACACAACTTACTGGTCCCAAACCTTTAAATCAATTCTCTCTCTATAGACTAACGATTCCCAGCGAATCTTTAGCTAAATGAAGCAACTTTCTATGCCAAATAGAACTACTCAGTGTAGAAACAAAATTCACACGTTGGTAATAACAACAGAATAGCACATAGAGGCAGTAATGTCACTAACACTGATATTGCATGATGCTGCAAGCCTGCAACATCAGTGGCAGGGGATCTGTCTTTTTGTTAAAATACAGCTATCATGGTGACAAACTAACTTCATCTCTTTTATGGTAGCCAAACCCTATCTCAAATTAAGTTACGAATTTGGCCAAAAAAAAAAGAGAGAAAGAAAGAGAAAAGAAACTACAGCCAAAGACATTTTAATTGCAGGACTGATGAAAACTGCTAAGCCTTTTAAGCATGATTCTCCCTATTTGAGAGAAATAATTCAAAGTTAGACCAGGGTAAACCACTTTGACACGTTGCCTTGTTAGTTCAAGATTTGTTGAGATATATGCATTTTCAACAGTAACGTTGATGGGAATGCTTGGCTTAACAGTAGAAGGTGTGCAAGAGCCACATGTCCAAAGTTCGAGTCACGCCAGAATAATTGGCTTCTCTACTTATATCAATGCACTCATTCAACAAGCTATAAATGTTTTTCTCCACTCTATAACACTAGAAACGGTTCATGGCTTAGTGGGAAGTTCCATGCAAGGTATGTCTGGGGACTTCATAGAAAACCATGCTAAACCCATTAGAGCTGGCCCCCCACTCCAACCAAAAAAAGAAAAAAAAACTACACTTTTAAATGCAATGTAAAAATAGAAAAAAACTGGATTTCACAGGCTATTCCCATTCATTACGGTTGCTTTTTATAGAAAACCATGTCAAACCCATTAGAGCTGGCCCCCAACCACAACCCCAACCTAAAGAAAAGAAAAGACCGTACTTCTAAATGCTCCAATTTGACTGGTTAAACCCCATCAACGCTAATCCCACACCTGTGTTGACAACCCGTGTGGCCAAGTGGTTTGAAGATGATGAAACCTCAAACGGATACATACTCACTCTTCAGAAACAGTGGAAGGGGTCCAACTTTCAGTTTTTCTAAAATAGAGGTTTATATTCTAATTCCCATTCCACCAGCAGAAAAGCCAATGACCATATTAAATACAAATCGAACTGCCATCTAGCTCGCATTATCTTGTAGGAAACAAAATATCACCCTTCTTTTCCGCTGTAGCCTGGATCAGAGTAATCCTGGCTTCAATTATAGTCAAGCTGATTGCACACATGGTCTTTCTATTCCAACAAAATGAGAACAAAACTAACATACAAAATAACAAGAAACAAAGCATGACAATTTTGCAAATAACACTAACACACCACTTTCCACAAAGTGAAATGAGGAAAAGGATGACTCCCACTTACAAACCTTGACAGAATCATGATCGAGTCGAAGCGCTTTTCTGCTATCCTCCTCGACTTTCTGCCAATCACTGCAAAAAAACGCGACGAATCAAAGCTTATATCTTGGCCAAAGGCAAGAAAATCAATGTCACCGAGATAACTGGAAGAGAGGAAGAGAGTTAGAACTCGTACATACTTCCGCTTGCGATGGCAAAGCGCACGATTCGTCCAGTACACGGGCACGTTCGGGCATAGGGTTATGGCCTTCGCATTCAGCAAACAGCACCCATCATAAAGAGCAGGCAAGGCAAGGAAAGAAAGAAAGAAACAAACTCAGCGATCAACCAAAAGCCTCAAAACGCATTAAAAAATCCAAGAAACCAGCAACCCATTTCCCCTCTCCCCGAAAAGCAAAGACGCAAAGGTCGAACGCATGCGAACCCTAAAACCCATGTCGACGGAAGCACAAAAAGCCGAGCAAGAGATCTCCTTTCTCGAAAAACGTTCAAAAAAGAAATCGAATTGGCGATGGGATTCGGCACCTCCGTGTAGGCATCGATGGCGGCCCCGAAGCGATTCTTCCGGTAATACTCGTTCCCGTCCTTTCTCAGCCTCTCCGCCTGCCTCGCCGCCGCCGCATCAGGCCCCATCTCCCTCCCTCTCCCTCTCCCTCTCTCTCTTCTCTCTCTCTGTATGTCGAATCCGATTCTACGCCTTCTGTCGCTGTCGTCAATTTCTTCAGGGTTCCTTCGCTCTGGAAGCTTCTCCTTCGGGGAACGAACAAGAAAGCGACGGGATTGAGGGATTGGATTTCGAATTGGATGTTGCTCGTCTTCTTCGTCGCTGTCGAGACGCGAGAGAGAGAAAGTTCGACGAGAAAACTTGGGACGACGGAAAATTCACGAGCTTTCCCGGAAAGGAAGGAAACCGACGGGGAAAGTGAAACGAGCTTAGCGAGAAAATTTTCATTTTCTTTTTTCTTTTCTCTCTTTTTTCTTGGATTAAAGAGTTAATTCAATAATCCAATTAAAAAGTGATGAATTAGATCACATGTCCGAGGACGTTGGCTCGGTGAAGGTCGGGTTTGATTGGGCCAGCTAGGCTGGACCAAGGTTAACGAGCACTTTGATTGGCTGGTGAGGAGAAATTCGAACGTGAGGTTCCCATATTGCCCCCTTCATTTAGTGTCTTATCCATTGCTCTTTTATATGGAAAGAACAAATATAATATATCTAAACTACAAAGAAAACAATATATGATAAACATACATATAAGGGAAAATTCCAAATAAGAACTTGAAGTGCAATGGTTTTTTTAAATAAGGGTATGAAGTTAACATTATCTCAAATAAAGGCCTAAAGCGACTTATTAGTATCAAAAAAGGATTTGACTTTGCTGGCCAAAGAGTTTTCGTCTTTTACTTTTTTTTTCCATTTTCTTTTTCCTCTTTCCTTTGCTGATTGCCGACGTTGGGTGAGGATCGCCCTCGCCCACCCAACCCAGGTGAGGCGACCCTCGCCCGACACCGACAAGGGCAATCCTTGCAACCGAGGTGAGGGTGGCCCTTGCCTGACGCCGATGAGGCTCGCTCTCACTCGTTTGCTTAGGCAAGAGTGACCCTCGCCTGGCTCGCTAGCCTAGGTGAGGCCAAGTGAGGTCGAGGGTTGCCCTTGCCTGCCCAAACGAGGGCGGACCTTGCCTAAGGCCAGCGGAGGTCGCCTAAGGCCAGCCTTCACTATAGTAGATGCAGAGATTAGAACTTGCCATCTCTTGAAAATACTTTTTTGGCTCTTTTCTCTTCACGCACATCAAATTGAAATTAAGGATGTAGAGATCGGTTAAATGGAAAAATTATAGATACTATATCATTTGACCGTAATAATAAAATACATCTACGATAACCTGGTTTTTATGGTCAGTAAGTTGATTCAAGAAGAAAATTAAACTGTTTACTTATATTTGGATTTGATTGCAAATATTGTAGAAGACGATCAACAAGCACAAATATATATATCACAGAATCATAAAATACACACGAATGAATTAATTCTGAAATATGGAACAGGAAAGTACAATATTGTGTTCAATGAAAGGTTGACAAAACAAATAAGTAAAAAAAAAATTGTATTATATTAAATTCAAAGGAAAAAAGATTACAGGAAAGAGGAAAAATAACAAAAGCAAAAGGATGAAAAAATGGTCCTTATCTTTACTTAGAGTACCAAAAAGGAAAATGAAGGAAAAAAAGGAAAACAAATCGAAAAAGATTTGTAAAATTAACGCCTAATAAATCAGAAAATAGCGGATTATTCATTCCATCCTTATAAGAGGGAAATAGATGACGAGAGGAACCCTTTGATTGGCTCCATTCTTCGCTAGACAGTCATTTAATTTGTTGAATCAGAAATTAGGGAATGATTCATTCACTCGGTAGATAGTGAGGGCTATGTCGAAATCAAAACCTTCCATCGGTTGTTCACAATTTCTAATGAGCCACCATGCTTCGCCTGTTTCATCTTCTTCAAAAATTGCCATCGGGACGAGGAATCGGACAGCAACTAGTGCTCGCTCCATCGAGCTTCAACTAGCGACTCCCGCGGCATCAAATAGCTCCCACAAGTGCCTCCCATAGTGGAGGCTGTGGTAAATTGCCACGGCAAAATTAGGGACGTCAATTGTGAAGAGTACACAATGTGCTTTGGATCTTTATCTTTCAAGAAAGGAGAAGAGTGTTTGGTGTTCAGCAACTGCAATCACGTGCATTGTGAGAAGTGTATCGAGAAATGACTCGACCAACGTTTGAATTGCCCGCTTTGTCGCGTGCCATTCGGGCACAGATAGTGCCAACCAACATTGGCTCCTATGTTTTTTATCAAATCAAGGCCTGGTTGGTTTATGGATCCGATCGATATTTTCCGTTTTGATATGGTGTTCGAGTAATTGACCCTGATTGATGTAATCCATTCTTACCCTTATTTTTCATTTTGGCCAAACTAATTGAATTGCTTTTTTATCCAACTACGTCATCCTCTAACTTGACATATATGAGTTTTCTTTTAGGATGAACTGATAAGCCCGCATTTGTCTTCCTTAACAATATTCAACAAAGATTTTAAAGATTAGTTAGCTTTGTCAAAATCTTATTCTAAATGTTCTGATTCATGAATAGTAAAAAATAAAGGCATTGGCAGTTTCTGTACTTTTTCTTTGACCAATGTAGCGCCTCAACTATATGTATTTTATTTTTCTTTTTGGGGATTGGCTTCCCTCGAGGGCTTCTGCAGCCTATTAGTTTGCTTTGCAGGTAACGTGTCGGTGTCTGTACGCCTCGTGCCCCTAACTCCCCCCTGATATTTGTCTTCCTAAGGTGGAGGCAATATCCCCTTGTTGTTTTACATTTGTATAAGACTAAGGAAGAGATCTTAGCAGATGTAGCCTTTTAATATCCTGTTCAGGACAAACCATTTCGTTATTCAAGTAAACAGAAATGCTGATGTGACTGATAGTTTGACTGATGTGTCATCCTACTTAGCTTTTAATTTTTTTTTCGATAAACATACTATAAGTTTTAAAACTTATCATGAAAATGCATTTAAGTTTCAAAACTTTCAAAAAATGCAATTAAGTCCTAAAACTTATCAAATTGATGTAATCAAGTCATTTCATTAACTCCGTCTAATTTGGTTAATGGAAAATGTTGACGTAACTTTTTCCTTTTTCTATCCTACGTGGTGCTAGGGGCAGTTAAAATGGGTCATAGACTCATATTTTAAATTACATTTATGAAAATAGATCATATAGGGGTTACCTTAAAATTAAGATATCGGTTATAAATGGGATTAAAAAAGAAAGCCCAAATAAGATGGGTTTTATTAGGTCTTTTACAAAGACATTTATAAAAGCCACTTACCCTCAAGAGCATACCCTCATGATCTCTGCTAGGGGTGAGCATGGTTTCAGGGTAGAACCGGAAACTGAAGAACCGAACTGACGGGTCCGATTCGGTTCCCGGTTCTAAGGAGGAAGGTTCCTGTTCCCGGTTCTATTTTTTAAGGAACCGCCGGTTCCCGGTTCAGTTCCTAGTTCCTATAGGAACTGAACTGGAACCGGGTACCGTAATTGTAAAATCCCTAATTTTCTTTTCACTTTTCACTCTCAGTCTCAGCTCTCAAACTCTCATCGGCGGCGTCACACTGAACCTTCCGCGTTCCACCGTGACGCTGAGCCTCTTCCACCGCAGCGACGCTGAGCCCCTTCCGTCGCGACCCTAAGCCTTCTGTGTTCCATCGCGACACTGAGCCTTCCGCGTTCTGCCGCGACGCTAAACCCCTTTTGTCATTGCGACGCTGAGCCCCTTCCATCACTTCGCTTACCTCGTCTTCTGCTACCTTCAAGAATCAGGTAACCAAATTTCTTCTTCATCTCCTTCTGGTTCATTTTTGCAGATGAGGTGATGGCAGTGGCTGATTTGGTGTTGTGTTGTTGACGACTCTAGGGTTTCTGTCAATGTGGCTCGTGCGGTTGTTAGAGCACGTTGAAGTTGGAGTTTTGTTCTTGCTTGTTTGTTTGCTAAAATTGTTGTAATGGCTGAGTTGATTTTTCGTTTGGGGCAAAAGGGCATCTGAATGGGTATAGATATAGCCATGGCTAGATCTCTTTGCTTTGAACTAATTTTTCCGAATTGGTATTAGTATAGATAAAGCATTTGTATCTATTTTTCCTTACTTTTTGACTTATAGCCGCAGCCTGCAGCAGTTGGTTTTGGTTTTAAGTGAATAGGACCAAAGAAGTGGGAAAAACAGAGTGTAAACTTTGATTTATACAAATTAATCAAGTGAAAAAACAGAGTGTAAACTTTGACTTTATTCGCCTCTTTCCTAGTGATTCACAATCTAACAAGTCAAAAACTCAATATTGCCACACAAAATCAATTCATCCGAATGGGTAAAAGGGCATATGTATTTTCTAATTAGAGGATAGCTTTGTCTGTGCCACCCTAGTCTGAACAATATTTCTATGGAAAATCTAAATACTACTCAATTTTCCCTTACTTATGGATTTGGTAGAGAAATTGATATCTTTTCTAGTCTAGAGGAGCTTGGAGGGGAATATGGGTTATGTGATTTTGCCCTTGTGTTGTGTCTGCTTCTTTTGTTGAGAATTTTCTTATGGGTATGTTTGGGATGTGATTATGGGGGAAAGGGTGATCGTTTTAGATCCAGTTGGGGTCAATGCAAGCAAACATGAAATCACGAGTATAGCTTATGTCACCGGGAAACTTGTTACTATCAAGAATTTATCTCGTTTGGTCTTTCTCCGATGGCTTTAATGTAGAATATTTAGGAATTGTTATTACTACATATGTGGTTGTGGTAATTGATCTCGGCTCATTTATGCTTTATCATTTGAGGTATATGTGAAAAATCTGATTTGATTGTGAGTATATTAGGAGTGTCAAAAAAATCCGAGCCGACTCGGCCCGGCCCGACCCGACCCGGCCCGACCCGAAATTTTAGGATATTTTGGGGTCAGGTCTTATTTTCTATGGGTATGGATTTTAGATGTGGGTATTTGTTAGGATAGGGCCGGGCCGAACCGGGTCGGGCTTTTTTGACCTGGTACCAAATATAACCCTAGCCCCCCTCTCTCTCCCCTTTGCTCTCTTCTCTCTCTACGCCCCCCCTTTGCTCTCTTCTCTCTCTACGCCCCCCCTTTGCTCTCTTCTCTCTCTGCGCCGAGACCCATCTCCCTGTCGATCCTTTCCGCCAGAGTAGCGGCCGCCTCCCCCTCCACCGCCGCTGCCGAGCCACCCAGGTGGCCATCTTGCACCCGCGGCACAGTCACCATGCGAGACCTCTCCCTCCCCTCCGGTGGCGGCGCCCTCTCAACCTCGAAGCCGTACTCTCAAGACGACAAGCTCTTGACCCTCCTTTGCCAGAGGAAGACGGAGGAAGCCTGGGCTGCGTACGCTCAGTTCGACCACCTCCCCAACCCCACCTGCCTCAGTCACCTGGTGTCGCCGCTGTCCTACCAGAAGACCCCCGAGGGCCTCGCGCGCGCCCAGTCCATCCTCACGCGCCTCCGTGATGAGCACCAGCTCTGCCGCCTTGACGCCAACTCCCTTGGCCTCCTCTCCGTGGCCGCCGCGAAGGCCGGCCAGACCCTCTACGCCTCCTCTGTGGTCAAGTTCATGCTCCGCTCTGGGTACCTCCCCCATGTCAAGGCCTGGAGCGCCATTGTCAGCCTCCTCGTCGCGTCGGATTGATTTGTGTTCGTTGTGATTTTGGGGGGGAGATCTTGCGGTTTTGGATACGTAAATGCAAAGAGAGAGAGAGAGAGACAGAGAAGGAGGAGGAGGCACAGAACAAGATGCAGATAACAAACCCTAAACCCGACCCGGACCGACCCCATTCTTGGAGTATATGCTTAAAAGGGTCTTAGGTCGGGTCGGGTTGGGTCAAGCAAGACTCTATATATTTCGGGTCGGGTTGGGTATCATGAAAGCCCGACCCGACCCGACCCATTGACACCCCTAGAGTATATGGACTAAATTGCAGCTTGGAGAAAGACACTGGATTAGGTTTTAGATTTGTCATTGGTAGGACTAATGATGGGGCGAAGATGATGGAATTGAAAAGGGAAGTGGCACAATATGATGACTTCTTGCTGTTGGATATAGGAGGAGTATAACAAGCTCCCCTACAAAACGTGAGCACCATTCTCTCTTTATAGTCCGCTTTAAACTGCAGGTTAGCTTTCTTCAAAATAGCCTATGCACTTTTTGATGTTGAGTTCTACGTTAAAGCGGATGATGACATCTATCTCAGGCCATCATTTTCAATATTGCTCAACATATATGTCAACATATATGGCTGTTATTATTGGTATTTTTTACATATACCGCAAATGATGTCATGTTCTTTTTTTGTGAGATTTATCTTGATTTTGATGAGAGTTTTCATCCTTAGTTGCAAATGATAAACAAATCCATTATGTAACAGGCCACTCTTTATTCTTTACACGTTTACAATCTTCGTGGTTTGTTCAATAACTAGTCTTTCGTTTTGTTTAACTAAAAATGAAACAAGAAAAAAAAAAGAACCTGTTAGAACCTGGAACTGACCCTGGAACCTGTAATAGGGTAGGTTCCAGGTTCCACGTTTCAACAGTTAGGTTCCAGATTCCAAAAAATGAAGAACCTGTACTCGAGAGTAGGTTCCAGGCGGAACCTGTAAGGAACCGGGAACCGCTGACTCCTAATCTCTGCGCTCTCTTTAAGCTATTCAGCAAAGGAGATTTGAACGCGGTAAAACTGACAATGACGGAGCGGTTATGGCAACAAATATTACTTGTACCTCCATGGCCATCTTGAGAGACCTCCGCTCAAGGCCCAACTCTCCTACCTCTCCTCTCTCTCCTTTGCTTCGTCTCCATCTTCTTCGCCCTCTCTCTCTTCGGACGAACCTCCCCGATCTCCGCCCACTCTTACCAGCCCTCGAAGTGAAGTGGAAGCCTTGGCTCGACTTCGCCGCCTCCAGTCGGCCCTGTGATTACTTTGTCAAGGAAGCATCAGTCCTGCGATTTACCATCTTTTGATCCCGTTAGGAGCCGTCGTCATCGGGGTTGAGGTAGCTACCGTAGAGTCCGAAACCCTAGCCTTCTCAAGCTTGAACGGCTAGGATTTTCATTTTATCTTGCATATTATTTTTATTTGTTTAATTTTGAAGAATTATGGGGCCTTTTTATTTATTTTTCTCATGGGTTATATGGGTGGGTTTGGGTTACATTTGAGTTGGATTGAGTATTGATCATTTAAATTGCTTAGTAAGTAAATGGGTGGATTTGGTTTGAACCCATTTATGACCCACCCATTTGCCACCTCTATGTGTCGCTAACGTGGATAAACCGACGTCGTTTTTGTCCAAATATGAATTTTTATACAAATTTTATTTAAATTATATTAACAATAAGCAAACTTAAAAAATACACAAAAAAGAAAAAAAAAGGAAAGGAAAACTCACCATTGCTAGGAAGGGCTAGCGGTCGAGGGCATGCGAGCGCAAGCAAGGGCATGCATGCCCTCGCCCACCCTCGCCCAAGTTTTCCTTTCCTTTTTGTTTCCTTTTTGTATTTTTTAAGTTTGCCTATTTTTAATATAAGTTAAATAAAATGTGTATTAAAAATCAAATTTGAACCCAAACGATGTCATTGAGCTTTATATTTCATGTTTTAGCCACATAGGAGAGAGAAAATAATAAAAAAAGCCACGTCAGCATTTTTCGTTAGCCAAGTTGGACATATTTAATGGAAGGACCTGATTGCATCAATTTAACAATTTTTAGATTTAATTTCACTATTTGAAAGTTTTAGGACTCAAGTACACTTTCGTGATAAAGTTTAGGACTTCTAGTATATTTATTTTTTTTTTCGAAAAATTTTTCTAATAAAATTAAAACAAGATAAATATATATAAAAATAGAGAAAAGGAGAATAAAAAATTTCATAAAAATAAAGAAAATAAATATGAAAGGCATACAAATGTTGATTGTTGACAAAGGAAAACAGCAAAATTGGAACATTGCAACCTTTGTCGCTTGTGGCCACTGTGCGGCTGCCCTTAGGCAGCATGACGCGGGTCAGGGACCTTGGTGAGATCACGCGTGGAGTTGAGCGATCACAGCAAAATCTAACTGATTTGGGGTTGCGCAAATATTAGTTCCATAAATAGTTAATATCACGAAAAATCTCAAACTGATATATAAATAACAAATTTACCAAAAACTAATATTTTGATCATAAAAAATCTCAAATTGGTACATCTATAATAAATTTGCCCAAAACTAATTTTTTGATCACTAAAAACTCCAAACTAATACACTTGTGACAAATTTACCCTCCATTAAATTGGATTAATATCACAAAAACTCACAAATTGGTAAGTCTGTGACAAACGGAGGGTAAAACCCTAAATTGGTACTTTTGTCAACTATCATGTGTCATCCAACTCAGAAATTTGATGGTAAAATTTAATGAAAACTAGCGGAGGGTAAAGTTGTCACATGTATACCAGTTTGGAGTTTTTGGTGGTAAAAAAATTAGTTTGGAGTAAATTTATTACAGATGTATCAGTTTGAAGTTTTTTTATGGTATTAACCCTTCCATAAACTATTAGTTCTAAGCGAGACAATCAAAGCCAACACCAAATTTTAAATTAATACTTTTAAGCAATATTTGATTTAAACAAAAAGATAGAACCATGTCATGTAGTGTCGAAGAAAAGCTTCCAAGCCAAGACAAAACCACTCACTTAGGCTCCATTTGTTTAGCAGAAAATGAATAATTTAGAAAATATTTTCCTAAAAATGATTACTTGTGCCGTTTACAAAAATAAATAAATAAAAAATATTTTTCATTGACTAATTATTTCAAACGATAAAAGCAATCATAATTAAAAAAAGTATTTTTTAAATGATTTGTTTTTCGTGAAACAAACGCACCCTTAATATGACTATTGTGGTCTTATTCTTATTTAAGCTTTCAACCGAAATGGTATCTAATGGAGAATGAGGGAGGATTTTTCATTATGCTTCAAAAGAAAACAATTAAGTATTATAGTTTTGCAATTTCAAGTCAACATGACACGCTAGAAATCCACATAGTTTTCCCCATTAAACATCAGATTTATCTAATTGGTGTACACGCTGTATTTCATTTAGATTAATGAAAGAATGACATAAATATATTAAAAGATATTAGGGATTTAATTGGATCAACCGGAAGTTTTGGGACGATAGCGAACATTACTCAAAATTGATTTAATTGATTCAATTGAAAGTTTAAATATGACACTACACATCGATGAAAGTTCATATATTGCTAGTACTATTATCTCTTAAAGCAATAGAAACTACACTTCATTTACATCTCATATCAAAGAAGGCAAGAGATGTCGATCCATTGCATTTTGCAAATTCACTTCCTGATCACTCTGCAAAAAGATGGAAATAACTGTGAAATGGGATCTTCCCATAAGTCTTCCCATAATTGTTTTTGGTGACACGATTTCAAACTATAAACATCGCACTATTTCTGTAGCGTTCATGGAGAAGCTATGTCGGCAGTGAAAACAAAAAATTACATGGTTGAGATTGGTGAGAACTACGAAGATATTCAGAGGGCGATCTGTCACGATAATTGAAAACCAAACACAATAGCACATGAAAACTTCAAATCTTACCATCTCCTAAAATGCTCCAAATTTTTTGACATTAAGATTGCGAAGTTGCTCTAAACTAACTGCAGAGAGTGGCATATCCAGGGGTACTGGAAAGCAAAGCTCACGTGAGACTTGTCGCATGGTCGGTCGAAGCTTCGGATCGGCTTGCAAGCACTCGAACGCTAGCTTGGCAATCAAGACCACGTCCTGCTGATCTCGAAGGCCAAGTTTAGAAGGCGAGAGACGTTGATCCAACACATCCTTCAACATCATCGACTTAGTTTGAGCAGACAATGAACATTCACATGAGACATGATCTCTTGGATGCTTTCCCACGATTGTCTCTAATGCAACGACTCCAAAACTATATACGTCGCACTTTTCGGTAGGAACCGTAGAATAAACCAACTCTGCAAGTGGAGAATTTACTATTTTTTTTAATCTCGATCATAGGTTGTATTCAAGTTGACAACATTACTTCCCATGGCGTGACGTGTGACGATTACAATTACAGATTTCTACTTAATCTACACTTACAACTCTGATTTGAGTGTGGGAGTTCATGCTTTGGCAAAGTTAAAAAATTTTTGTCCGATGCTTATAATACGAGCATCTTCTAGGTAACACGAATTAATATCCTTAAAATGGATTGATTATGATGTTTTCCTCATTTTCCAATTCTCACTTTTGAGGAAAATCAAAAAGCTTTTTCAACAATATTGAACTTGAAAGCTCTAAATAAGTATAATAAATTTCCATAAGACGATTAAATAACTAATGAACAGCACTAAACTAGTAAAAGTTCAATTTTAGAAGTATAACATAGAATGCCATCGAAATTGAACAAAAAAATTGAAAAGTACCTGGAGCAATATACCCGATGGTACCAGCAATAGCTGTCCAGTTTGACGAATCTGGCCTTAAAAGTCTTGCAGTGCCAAAATCGGAAACACGAGCCTTATAATCACGATCCAATAGAATGTTGTTGCTAGTCAAGTCTCGATGAATCAACGGATGAGAACATTCGTGATGCATATAGGACAATGCATCCGCAACTCCTCGGACCACATTTATCCTCTTGTCCCATTGAAATTCTCTTGCTCTTTCATCATCGTTCAAAACTTTCCTCAAGCTTCCTCTTTCCATGTACTCATACACCAAAAAAAAGTGTTGGGCATGGGAGCAGAAGCCATAAAATTTCACGATGTTACGGTGTCGTACATTTGTTAAGGCTTGAATTTCCCTTTCAAATGGTAGCAAATCAATGATCTCACTATCTTCTTGGGATGACGAGGTTTGCTTGATAGCAAACGTTTGACCTTTTGATATCTCAACTTTATAAACAATTCCATATGATCCTTTACCCACGTAGTACTTGGAGTCAAATCCTTCTGTGGCCTCAACGATTCGATCATAGAAAACTTTTCCATCATAACTCAAAATACTCATGAAATCCAAATCATTTGCCCGCTCATTGTTCTCTCTCTTCATAATCCTTCTTTGACGATGATTGACGATTACAAGAACAATCAAGGTGCAAGAGAGAAAGAGAAACCCCAAGAACGAGATAATGAGGATAACTGTGATTCTAGCTCCAGCATGCTTATTACGTTTCATGTTCCCGGTAGAATTGCAGTTCGGTAAACCAACAACATTTCCACAAAGCCCTTTGTTATGCTGAATCGCCTCAAATGGAGCCTCATTGAAAGCCTTGACATTAGGGAGAGGACCTTCCAGGTCATTGTAAGATACATCAATAGAAGTCAAGGCCAACATATCACCAAAAGTATGTGGGATGAAACCGGAAAGGCCATTGTGGGAGATATTTAGAACTTGCAAGTTTCTCAGTATTGCAAGCTCTCCTGGTATATTTTCTGACAAAATGTTATAACTCAGATCAAGAACCTCGAGGACTTGTGTGTTGCCTATCTCAGGAGGAATGCTTCTCCAAAATTTGTTCCTGCTCAGGTTCAAGATCAACAGGTGTTTGCATGAGCCTAGCTGCACCGGTATCGATCCGCTCAAATTGTTTGATGCTAAGTTTAGATGTTCCAGATGGGATAAAAGTCCAATCTCGGTCGGGACATTTCCCATGATCGCATTGCTGCTTAGGTCGAGTTCTAACAACATTGATAGGCTTCCCATTTCCCTCGGAATCTCTCCGCTTATATTATTTGAAGAAAGGTCCAATAACTGTAATTGAGCCATCCTTCCAAATATTTTGGGTATCTCACCAGAGAGATCGTTGTTTGATATCCTTAAGCTCGTCAAATTACGATAATGCTCCCATTTCCACAAAAGTTCACCACTAAAATGATTGTGGCTCAAGTCCATAAAATATAGATGCGGATATATTCCGAAAGCATATGCTATGTTTCCAGTAAGTTGGTTTCCGTTAAGCCTCAATCTGATTAATGTGCTACAGTTCTCTAGGCTCGTGGGGATGGGACCCGTGAAATGATTATTGTCGATGGAGAAATATTGCAATGATCTCCCAAGACATACATCTTCTGGCAGTTCCCCCTCTAGTTCATTATTAAATAGCAGCAAAGAAGTCAACCGTGTTAACTTATTGAATTCATAAGGCAATGAACCAAAGAATTTATTGTCGGCAAGGTCCAGTAGAGTTAGATTGGCCAGGCTTCCAATTGATGCAGGGATTGGACCGGTCAAATTATTACCCCAAAAAGATAAAATTTTAAGAGAAGTGAGCCTCCCGATTTCTGAATGTATCGGTCCTGAAAGTCCATTTTGAGAGAGGTAAAGACTAGATAAACTCGTCAAGTTTCCGATGGAACGAGGAATTGAGCCGCTGAGATTGTTGGATGCTAGAGCAAGATAAATAAGAGAAGTGAGCCTCCCGATTTCTGAAGGTATGGGTCCCGAAAGTCCATTTTGGAAGAGGGAAAGAATAGATAAACTCGTCAAGTTTCCGATGGAACGAGGAATTGAGCCAATGAGATTGTTGGATGTTAGGGAAAGATGAATAAGAGAAGTGAGCCTCCCGATTTCTAAAGGTATGGGTCCCGAAAGTTCATTTTTTAAGAGGGAAAGACTGGATAAACTCGTCAAGTTTCCGATGGAATGAGGAATTGAGCCGCTGAGATTGTTGAATGATAGGTCAAGATTAATAAGAGAAATGAGCCTCCCAATTTCTAAAGGTATGGGTCCCGAAAGTTCATTTTTCCACAAGAAAAGAGACTTCAAATTCCTCAAATCACTTATCTCTCTTGGAATGGAACCAGAAAAGTTATTTCGCGAAAGGCCGAATTCCATTAAATTGCCTAATTTTCCAAGAGAACTCGGAATGGGCCCGGAAAGTTGGTTTTTCCATAGATTAAGATGAATCAGGCTGCTCAAGTTCCCTAGTGAAGTAGGGATAGGACCGGTGAACTTGTTTTCGGAAAAATCAAGTTCCAAAAGAGAATCCAATCGTCCAATCCCTCGAGGGATGTGTCCACTCAGGTTGTTTGCACATAGGTACAAGTAATGAAGACTCTCTAGCGAACCTAAACTTGGAGGAATGTCCCCGGACAGTTCATTGAAGCAAAGATCAAGAGAGTTGAGTTTGGAAAGATTACCTATACTTGAGGGAATGAAGCCATAGATCGAGTTGTTGGCAAGTTCAAAGCTAAGCACACCGGTTAAGCGCGAGAAGTCGAGGTCGTCTAGAGTTCCTCTCAAACCGAGGTAGGAAAGATTTAGATGGGCAATGGCTCCAAAGTCGTCGCAAGCGACACCGGTAAAGCCGCAAGGATTGTCGCCATGCCATGAAGAGAGGAGAGACTGGCTATGGTTGTCAAGAGTAGACTTCCAATTCAGGAGAGCCTCTGCTCCATCCTTATTCTCGGTTGCATGGATAGCGGAAAAAGAAGTGGAGGAAGCAAAAACGCCTGCACCATGAAAAAATGAAGTGGTGCCTACCAAGAAGAGCGAGGTGAAGAAGAAGAAGACAGCTAGATGAGACGGGGTGGACAGCAAAAAGGAAGAAACCATGATTTGGGGGGGATGGTTGGGTCTTGGAAGGTGGGAGGTAGTTCAGTCTACATATTGTTAACAAGATTGATGACTATACTTATAGAGTGGAAGATCACTCCCGAAGCCTTCTCTATTGAGGACAAATCCTATTACCGCTGTACAACGATTTCTCATTGACGATATATTTGCAAGATAAAAAGTCTCTTCCCTTTTCAATCAGCTTAGCGTGTGCCGTAGGGGATACCAAGTGATTCGTGCAGAGCCACATGAGTCTCAATCGATGATCATGCTTGACTTACTTTTCCAAGCCTTCATTTAAATTGACATGTCAACCATATTTGTGGAAAATTTAAGTCCTGACCGTGGGTGGCTTTATGGCTCCAAAGTGACACTCAGATTTTGGGTAGATGAGTGGGGTGTTGAAAGGGAATATACACTTTGTGGGATCTTTTTTCCAAATGATATTTTGTAGAAATCGACCAAATTTTTATTGTGCATAATTTTTTTTATTTTACATCTGATTGACTTGGTTCCAATTCCGGCGAAACGGTTCTGTAACGTGCGTGTGATAAAGATTCGAGTGATTGGTTTGTGAAGAGAGCCTGGATCTCTTTTTGCCCAGTAATTTTTGCGCTCCCCCTTCTTGCAGAGAAAACAAATCAGCAACAAGAATACGAGTAGGTTACTTGAGGGGAACCTAGGCTTCCAATACTGGAACAAGAGTTTAGGGAAAAGCTGAAAGTTCTTTTCGCGAGTTTTCTCATCTTGGTCGGTCAAGTCCATTGCCAAACATTCATAAATGGATTTCTGTTCCAAGTAATTCTAAATATTAACTTGTTTTGAACATTAAATATGTCCTTCACAAATTAAAGTTAAAAGGGTTTACAACCTATATCCGCACAAAATTTAACCCGAAAACTGCAACGCTATTAACTTAACTACTAAGTGCCGTGCACTCAGGAATTGTGCGTGTTGTTTGGGACATTTGAAATGTCTAAAACGAGGAAGAGCGGTATAGAGAGCAAATAGATGGAGAGGTGAGAAAATTAGAAAAGGGTATAGCCCGGTTATTACATTAACAGTTGCTTAAAAAAATATTGCTTTGCAATTAATTACATTTTAAAGTTTATGTGCCTATTATGAGTGTTTTATAAAGAGAAGTATGAAGTGACCGCATGAGAAATAGGAAGCAACTTCGGATGATTCGGAACCTCATTATTCTATAAGTGAGTACAAAATTAATTTATAAAGTGAGACGATAAATACATAAAAATGCTTAAGAAAGTGAAAAAAATATTCAAATATGCAATAAAGGTCGACTACATCATCTTGTAGTCCAATTTTAAAGATTGGGCACTTCATCTACAGCATCTTATTCTTTGGAAAACCTCTATTCTCAACCTCGCCACTTGCCTCGCCACCGTCCGAATCCGATTCCACGGTACCTCCGTCACTCTAGTCTAGTTCTCGGTTTCTCGCTCTAGAAGGTTTTCCGAAAGTGGCGGGATTGAGAATTTGATTTGCTCGGTTTCTTTTTCACTGTTGAGACGCGAGAGAGTCGATGAGAAAATTTGCGATGACGGCAAATTCAGGAGCTTTGGCCAAAGAGTGTCAATTCAATTCGATTTCAGCTTAACCCGAGCGAGGGGTGGTCAAACTTTTAATTAACCCCACACGGCTTAATCGAGTAGAATTAAAGTGATTATTAGATCCCATGTCGAGGACGTTGGTTTGGTGAAGGTCGGGTTTGATTGGGCCAGCTTGGCTTGACCGAAGATAACGAGCATTTTGATTGGCTGGCGAGGAGGGACTTGAACGTAAAGTTACCATAATGTCCCTTCTGGGACGATCTGCGTGACGCTTTCTCATTATGAAAATGGGTAGGGTTGACTTCATTAGTAAATCCTCATTTGCTCTTTTGCGAGAAAGTGCTAACATAATATATCCGAACTATAAAAACACAACGCAATGTAAATTATGCTAGCAAAAGCCCGGGCGATGCTGGACTACCGAACTACATTTTTTTTTATATAACACAAATTTTCAATTGAAACGAAATATTATATCTTTATTTCTAGAAAAAAAAATCCGAGAATAAAAGAAGTCCGCCAGATACGATTGACTAACTCCACTGGACTATTACCGTAATTTCTACTTCGTTATGCGTCATTTTACTTTATATAAAGAAATGCGTATTAGTGGACTGAAGGATCACTCGACGCGTGATAAACCTCGGGCTTTCTCTCTTGGTCCTGCACTTTGATGATGTGTTTAGCGATTGCTACAAAGTATTCCTGATAAATCTACTTCAAGTAACCTTCTCGTATTCTTGTTGCTGCTTTGTTTTCTCTCCGAAATAGGGAAGCGCAAGAAATTACTGTGCAAAAAGAGATCCAAGCTCTCTTCACAGACCAATCACTCGAATCTTTATCACACGCAAGTTACAAAACCGTTCGCCGGAACTGGAACCAAGTCAATCGGATGTCAGCTAGAAAAATTATGCACGATCAAAATTTGGTCGATTTCTACAAAATATCTTTTGGAAAAAAAATCCCACATAGTGTATATTCCCTTTCAAAACGCCCCACTCATCTACACAAAATCTGAGCGTCAATTTCGAGCCATAAAGCCGCCCACGGTCAGGACTTCCTTGAAGACTTGGAAAAGTAAGTCAAGATCAACGATTGAGACTTTTATGGTTCTGCGCTATTCCCTCATTTTCCCCCACGGGGCACGCTAAACCGATTGAAAAGGGTAAAGACTTTCATCTTGCAAATATATTGTCAATGAGAAGGATCCATTCACCGGAAAACGCTGTACAGCTGTAATAGGAATTGTCCTCGGTAGACGAGGCTTCGGGAGTGATCTTCCAATCTATATAAGCATAGTCATCAATCTTGTTAACCTTATGTAGACCTGAACCATCTCTCCCCTCTCAAAACCCAACCATCGATCCTGGTTCCAAAATCTGGGAACCGGTCCTTCTGATCCGGTTCCCGGTTCTTGAGTGGGACTGGACTAGACTGGGAATCGATCACCCCTAGAAATACTTCAACAAATGTCCAATTAAAGTCTTAAACAAATATAATAAAAGTCTACTACGTCATTTTGTATTCCCATTTTGAAAAGCAGGCTTTTTATCTTTAGCATCTTATTATTTGGAAAACCTCAATCGAAGGAATTAATGATCTAGTTTTAACTCTTTAAACAACTGCGAAACAGGATTGGTGGAAGATGGTCAAAAGCTTGCTTTAAAAGGGCAAGACCAAAGTGATGATTAAGTTAGTTAGATTTTGTAAGTGCCTAAAGTGGTGGGCTGGTGAAAACCAAAACTTGACTAAGAATTTTCGTCCCTCATTATTTACAAAAGTCAATAACAATCTACCACATTAATTAGTAAACGGACTTTCTAAATGAGAATTAGTAAATATAGTATTTCTCAATTATTTGTACGCCTTTTGCTTTCCGAAAGATATCCCATGCTTAGTGCCCTAAGGGTCCTCTCATTTCTTCAACATGTTAGTTGATCCACAACTGCTTTTACGTGGTATATTGCTTTTACCAGCCAATTCTATCCACTCTTGGGAACAAATGGAAACACAATTCCATAGCCAGTTCTATAGGTTCGTCCCGATGTGTCTATTGCGGGCTTGGCTAGTATTAAGCAGCAGAGCAATGAATCGTTGGTCTAGGTTCAAGAGATCAAGGAATCAATGACTTATATCATGGCCAGAAAGGTCTTTTTCCAAAATAGCTTTTAATGGCCTCAAATTTGCCTTCATAGAGAGATTGGGAAGTCAGCCATACAATGATCTCTTCTGACAAAAAAAAATATATAATGATCTCTTCCAGCTAGCAAAATAGGCAATTAGGCATGATACCTAGTCTCTACACTATATGCAATGTTATCCTTGAACTTGAATTAATAAAATAACAATATTGAATATTTTTATATAGTTCAAGGACTAAATTGAACATGTACAAAAAATCTAGGGACCACATTGAATAAATTAAAAGTTTAGAGACCACATTACACATCGGGTCAAAGTTTATCGACTATTTATATAATCATCCCTTAACTCAATAAAAGTGATCATTAGATCACATGTGGAGAACATTGTTCTGGTGAAGGTCGGGTTTGATTGGGCCAGCTAGGCTTGACCCAGGTTAACGAGCAATTGTTTGGCAGGTGAGGAGAATTTAAGCGTGAAGATCCCGTAATGCCCCATTCATTAGTAGATTATCCATTGTTCTTTTAATGTGGAAAGTACAAACATAATATATCTGAACTACAAAGAGAACAATACAATACGGATACATCTGAACAGGTAAAAAAACCCTGTGCGATGCCGGGCGACAAAATTACATTTTGTTTTATTCAACAGAAATTTTCAATCGAAATAAATTTTCGTCAATTTATTTCCTAGAAAAAATGGGAAAATAGAAGAAGCGTGCCTAAGATGCAGATATTAGAACTTACCATCTCTTGAAAATATTTTTTGCTCATTTCTCTTTGTGTAGAGATCAGTCAAATGAAAAAAATTATAGATACTATAGCGTTTGACCATAACGGTAAAATACATGTACTATAACCTTTTTTTTTCATTCAGTAAGTAGATTCAAGAAGAAAATAAAATTTTTTACTTATATTTGGATTTGATTGCAAATATTGTAGAAGACTATCAACAAGCACAAAAATATAAACCACAGAATCATAAAATACACATGAATGAATTAATTCTGAACTGAAATTTGAAAGTACAATATTATTTTCAATGAAAGGTTGAAAAAACAAATAAGCTGAAAAAATTTGTCCTTTATTAAATTGAAAAGGAAAAAGAAAACAGGAAACAGGGGGGAAAACAAAAGCAAAAGGATGAAAAGAAGGGCCTTGTCTTTACCTTGGAGTACCATAAAGGAAAATCAAGGAAAAAAAATCGAAAAAAGATTTGTAGAAGTAACGCCTACTAAATCAGAAAATAGGGAATGATTCATTCACCTGGCAGATAGGGAAGGCCACGTTGTTTCCAGGTCCTAAGGAGCGATCATGCTTCGCCTTTTTTCATCATCTCCAAAAATTGCCCCTGCCTTAAAAATATTCGTGTGGATGCTGCATCTGCTGCTACATTGATGTTAGCATCAAGTTTTGTTAAGACAAGACAGAAGAATCGGATGGCGACGAGTGCTCGCACTGTCGAGCTTCAACAAGTGGCTCCCGCGACCGTGGCTGTGGTAAATCGTGGCGACAAAAGTTAGGGAGATCAGTTGCGAGGAGTGTGCGATTTGCTTGGGATCCTTGGTGAAAGGAGACGAGTGTTGGATGCTCAAGAACTGCGACCACACGGACCGAAAAGAAGTACACCGAGAAAGGATCGACCGATGTTTGGATTGCCCGCTTTGTCGAGGCACCATTTGGGCGTAGATTGGCTTTCTCACTCTAGAAGGCTTTCCGAAAGCGGCGGGATTGAGAATTTGGTTTGCTCATTTTCGTTTTCACTGCCGAGACACAAGAGAGTTGATGAGAAAATTTGCGATGATGGCAAATTCAGGAGCTTTGGCCAAAGAGTGTTAATTCAATTTGATTTCAGCTTAACCCGAGCGAGGGGTGGTCAAACTGTTAATTGACCCACACGGCTTAATTGAGTAGAATTAAAGTGATTATTAGATCCCATGTCGAGGACGTTGGTTTGGTGAAGGTCGGGTTTGATTGGGCCAGCTTGGCCTGACCGAAGATAACGTGCATTTTGATTGGCTGGCGAGGAGGGACTTGAACGTAAAGTTACCATAATGTCCCTTCTGGGACGATCTGCGTGACGCTTTCTCATTATGAAAATGGGTAGGGTTGACTTCATTAGTAAATCCTCATTTGCTCTTTTGCGAGAAAGTGCAAACATAATATATCCGAACTATAAAAACACAACGCAATGTAAATTATACTAGCAAAAGCCCGGGCGATGCTGGACTACCAAACTACAATTTTTTTTTATAACACAAATTTTCAATCGAAATGAAATATTATATCTTTATTTCTAGAAAAAAAATCCGAGAATAAAAAAAGTCTGTCAGATACGACGGACTAACTCCACTAGACTATTACCGTAATTTCTACTTCGTTATGCATCATTTTACTTTATATAAAGAAATGCGTGTTAGTGGACTGAAGGATCACTCGATGCGTGGTAAGCCCCAGGCTTTCTCTCTTGGTACTGCACTTTGATGTGTTAGCGATTGCTACAAAGCATTCCTGATAAATCATCTTTCAGGATGACATGTAGAACTCTATGAAGCTAGAAAATGCTCCATGTAAGCGCCACCTAAACATGTATTTAACACTTACCATGGCGTATTTTTTTTCGCCTGATCTCGCCACCTTAATGGCTTGACTTTTGTTATTATTAATCGTTCGAGATTTAACTACCCACATAAGTTTCTATGTCTATGCCACGATATTCAAATTTCCCTGGAAAATTTTCTAAAAAATATCATATCTTTTCAGGTAAAATTTTAGAAATTCCTTAGAGACAACATATGTAAAAGAAAAGGTAATTCATCATATTTAAAAGGTGCTTACGAGAGGTTTGGTTTCTTGATTCGATTGGGTTCCACCAACTCTAACAGTCCTTCCATGTTTCATGCAAGACAATTCTTCTCTGTTCATATAAGACTTTAGCCACGATAACACTCATTCATCTTTCTTTTCTTTATATTGCACACGTATTGAATTTTTTCTGTAAGAATAATTTCTATTGACTTGTTTGTATTGTTCTGAAGGTTTTTACGATAAAGAGTACAAGAACGACGAGTACGTGTTCCGCGTTTGAAGGGGAATGACCCTTTCATTCTCTATGAACTTTGAAGGGAAAAGTAATGCACATAATGTTCTATACAGGTGGAGAGAGGTTCGCCTATTTGCCAACTCGGTACTGAATTGGCGATGATTTCCGCTGCTCGGTCTACGCATCAATGGTGGCTCCGAAACGATTCCTATGGTAATACCCGTTCCCGTCCTTTCTCAACCTCTCTGCTTGGCCCGGCACCATCGCCTAGGCCTCCCCCTCCGCATCAAGCCCCATCTCTCTCTCTCTCTAAGTCGAATTCGATTCTATATACCTATGTCGCTCTCATCTGGTTCTGGGTTCCTCGCTCTAGAAGCTTTTTCTTCGGGAACGAACGACAGCAACGGGATTGAGAATTGGATTTGTTCGTTTTCTTTGTCACTGTTGAGATGAGGAAACTTGCGACGGCAGAAAATTCAGGAGCTTTCTCGGAAGGAAGGAAGGAAACTGACGGGGAAAATGAAACGAGCTTAGCAAGAAAAATTAAAATTCATTTCTTTTTTTTTTATTGTCAAAGAGTTAATTTAATAATCCAACACGGCTCAGTTGAGAACAACTATGAGATCACATTTCCGAAGACGTTGGCTTGGTAAAGGTCTGGTTTGATTGGGCCAGCTAGGCTCGACCGAGGTTAACGAGCACTTTGATTGGCTGTTGAGGAGAATCTGAACGTGAAGTTCCCATAATCCCCCCTTCATTTAGTATCTTACCCATTGTTCTTTTAATGTGAAAAGTACAAACATAATATATATATCTGAACTACAAAGAAAACAAGATACGCTACGCATACATATGAGCTAGCAAAAAAGCGGTGCGATGCCGTGCAACAGAATTACCTTTTTTTTATTTAACACAAATTTTCAATTGAAATAGATTGTCGTAAATTTAATTTCTAGGAAAAATGGGAAAATAAAAGAAGTGTGCTTAAGATGCAAAGATTAGAACTTGCCATCTCTTGGAAAATATTTTTTGGCCCATTTCTCTTTGTGTACGTCAAATTAAGGATGTAGAGATCGGTTAAATGGAAAAATTTTGGATGCTATAGCATTTGACCGTAACAGTAAAATACATCTGCTATATAACCTTCTTCTTTTTTTCATCTAGTAAGTAGATTGAAGAAGAAAATGAAATGTTTTGCTTGTATTTGAAGTTGATTGCAAATATCTTAGAAGACTATCAACAAGCGCAAAGATATGAACCGCAGAGTCATAAAATACACACGAATGAATTAATTCTGAAATATGAAATTTGAAAGCACAAAATGATTTTCAATGAACGGTTGAAAGAACAAACAAGCTAAAAACATTTGTCTTATATTAAACTGCAAGGAAAAAGAAAACAGGAAAGAGGGAAAAAAAAGAAAAGACAACAGCAAAGGGATGACAAAAAGGGCCTTATCTTTACTTAGAGCACATTAAAAATAAATGAAGGAAAATAAATTGAAAAAGATATGTAAAAATTAATGCCTAACAAATCAGAAAATTAGCGGATTATTCATTCCTATAAGAGGAATTAGGGAATGATTCATTCACTTGGTAGATAGTGAAGGCTATGTTGAAAATCAAAACCTACCATCGGTTGTTTACAAGTTCTAGTGAGCGACCATGCTTCGCCTGTTTCGTCTTCTCCAAAAATTGCCCTTGAGACCAAGTGTTGACACCTATTTTTAATTTGCCCCAAAATTAAATACACAAAATTTAGGAGTTAATTTCTATTAATTCCTAAAACAAAAAAATATATATATTTCCATGCATTGCATATAGAAATTAGGCGTGTTTGTGTTAATATAGTTTATTAAAGTGTTAATTTAAAAAATTCCAAAAAAATAATAATATAATATTTTTTTAATTAATTAATTAAGTGATTAATTAATAAAAAAAAGAAAAAAAAATCAATCAAAATCAAGTCTGGCCGGGTCGGGGCCGGGTCGACCCGGCCCAATTTTCCTTTTCTTTTCCCTCCTCCCCGCGCGGGCCCAAGGCCCTTCTCTTTTCTTTTTTTTCCCTCCTGCGCCAGCCCAGCCCGCGCCTCTCCTTCCTCCGCGCCAGCCCAGCCCGGCTTCCCTCTTATTTTTCTTTTCCCCTGCGCGCGACTGGGCTTGGCCCGGGCCCAGCCCCTTCTCCTCCTTCCTTCTCCCCCCACGCGCGACCGTCGCTGTCCACGCTCCCTCGCCCCTGTTCGCCCCTGCTTCGCGTCGTCACGCCGACGCACGGCGGCGCCGCCCCTCGTCATCGTCGTCAGCAGGCCAGAGGAGGGCCAAACAAGCACGCCGACGGGACTGGCATTAATTGCCAGTCCCGTCCTCCCCGGGATTCCCGGACCTCCCCCCTCTCTCCTTCCTCTGCTCTGCTCCGTCTGCGCCTACCCCCTGCACCGGCCTAATGGCTGCGAGTCGCGGCCAGAGTAGGCCGGTGCAGGCCGTCGTCACCGCATACGCAACGGAGAGAGCAGCATCGTCGTCGTCGTCGCCATATAGAAACCGGAAGAGAGAGAGAGGCCCCCGGGTCGGCCATTTTCCAAAAAAAAATCAGAGAGAGAGAGACTGAGAGAGAATAGAGAGATAGAAAGAGAGAAACAGAGAAGAGAGAGGAGTCCGGGAGGGTCTGGCAGGTCCCAGCCGGTCTCGCCGTCCCCAGCAAGCCGACCGGCAACGCCCAGAACACCCCTCGGTCGGCCAGACAGAGAGAGAGACAGAGAGTGAGAGAGAGCCGAGAACAGAGAGAGAAGGAGAGAGCCGAGAGTCCGCCGGAGCTAAAGACGAACCAGCAACGGTCGTCGACGCCGCCAGACCAGCCGGAAGCCGCCCAAACGCGCCGTCGACCGGTGAGTTCCCCCTCGGCCGAGAAGAACCTCTGTCCTCCCCTGTTTTTGCACGGAGTCCGGCCGGGGCTCGCGCCGGCCTAATCGCGCGATTCCCGGCCCATACCGTCGTCCTCCACTGTGCATACGTCTTCACCAAAGGTAAGTGGGCCGGCCGGAGTCCACCGAGTCGCCGGAACAGGTCAGATTCGGCCATTTTTGGCCACGCCCGCCAACTGTTTGATAAAATTCCCCAGAGAAGCCGACTTTGATTTGGCTCGCCGGCCGGCGAACCGACGGCCGGACGGCGAGCCAAGCGGTCGGTGACGCTGGTGGCCGCCCCAGGGGCCGTTCCAGGGGGCAGCGACGGCCTGGGTCAGCCGGCGGACGGCCAATTTTGGCTCCGCCGGTGACTCTCTCCGCGGATCTGCGAATCGGGTCGGATTCGACCCGAATCAGCAGATCCGACCCGGGTCAACTCCCGGGTCGGATCCGTTGACTCGGGTCGATTCTGACCGACCCGAATCAGTCGACCCGACCCGGTCAACGACCGGGTCGGGTCCGTTGACTCGGGTCGATCTCGTCCGACCCGGATCAGCCGATCCGACCGACCCAGATCCGACCCGACCGGTTTTTTTTATTTTTATTTTTATTTTTATTTTTATTTTTATTTTAAAAAATATTAAAAAAATTCAAAAAAAAATTTAAAAAAATAAAAAAAAGGTTTTTATTTTCCTTTTTATTTTCCTTTTTTAATTAAAAATAAAAAAAATAATATTTTCAGAAAATAATAATATTTTCTTTTTTTTTCCCGAAAAAAAAAATCCGAAAAAAAAAAATCCAAAATTTTTTTTTATGTAGGACTTATCTGAATGTTTTAATTTATCATAGTATCATTATGCATATTGTTTAAATAATTGCATAAATTTCTATGTTTAAGTTAGGTAAGCCTAAGATCGCGTGGTAGTATTTTGCATGTTTTATTATTACCCTTGCATTGTTATTATGCATGTTTTTAGTACAATTGCATGAACTGCCGTGTTTTGAATGTCATCTGGCTTAGTTAGGGCTAGAACCATAGGTTGCATGACTGCTAATCATTTCTGATTATGCACTCGCTTGATCACCTCACATGTTAGGAGAAAGGTCCTAAAATCAATCCAAACTGCTTGATAAATGTTTTCAAAAAATGAACAGGGTAGAATGGTACCGAAAGGGCATTAGTTATCCAACTAATGTAACCAAGTCCCCGAATTCAGTTAATCTCTGGTTCGTAGGAATAGGGTGATTCTCCCATCACCTTATTTGGGTTTCTAATCGACCCACCTCAAATCGATTAGTGGCGACTCCTTGGTATAAACCATTTGCATGTTAAACATTTAAACCTTAAGTCGCGATATGGTATGGGCTTGGGAGAGCCCGAGTTAAGTCCTAAACCTAGACTTAGGACGTACCAGGCGAGCCCCCCTGCTTTTTGCATATCGTCCAAAAGAGGGCTCGGGAGTTCGGTCGCGACAGACTGGCGACTCCGCTGGGGACTGAATATTTTTCTAAAGTGGACTTAAGCCAAAATTTTTACCCTGTTCAAAATAATTTTTGGCAGCAAGGATTCCAGGTATGAGCCTGACAGTAAGGTGTTATTTGTTCTTGCAGGTCCGAATTCATTGTTTATAAATTGTTGTGCATGCTTTGATGATTTAGCACTACACTGTTGCACACACAAACCACGCTGCCGGACCTGGGCCGCAATAGGACATTTTAGGATGGTGTCAAGAAAGATACGACCTCGAACGCGAGCCCGCGATGTAGAGGTTGCCTTTCTTTTCCCCGAGATTTATTTCTAAAAAATCGTAAAGAAATATCTTTAGCCGCTATTCGCGTGACTATAAGATGTTCCTTTCGATTTGGCCGAGGTTAAAAGGACTTGACACCAACGCGAGACTGCGACGGTCAGGCACCCTTTTAATTTCACTTTGCTGAGCCAGTCTAGATAGAAATCAAGCCTCACTCCTCATGTGCATGTCGTTGTGATTGCCATGGCTCAAGAAAAGGTATATATTCTATCCCTTCTCATTTTATTATGCAGCCTACTAATTCAATTGATTTGTTATTAATAGGCCACCCGTTGATTGCATTCTATACACGATGGGAAAAACTGATGCCCAATTTGTCCCTGTTCCTAAGAAAATTTATGGCATGGTGGGACCGACGAGACGAGGGATATGCTTATTGCGGAACTTGTCCGTGAAAATAAGCAGCTCCGAGAAGACTGTAGCTTTCCCATCGTTTATAAAATGAGCATCCGGGAAGGGCGCCATTTTTGTTAAAAGCCCCTTTTTGTATATTTCCCTAGTATTTATGTTTAGGGGTTTTGGTTTTCTTCCTTAAATGTGTTTTCAGGTTATACTAATGCTGATATAGCTCGGACCGCTTTTTTATGATATAAATAAATTGTTTTGCGCGTTAAAGACACCATCGAGGCCTTCGGCCCAGTGGTATCCGGGAATGCAGCGCATCGGTCCGAGGCGACCGGGGTTCGAACCCCGGGGACGCCGCTTGTAATGTTGATATTAATAAAAACCCTTTTTGCTTATTTTTTCTTTGCAAATAAAGAAAATATGCAACAATATTATGCCTAGATCATAAAATGATTCTTTATTAGGCATTATGCTCATTCATTTCAACGTTTTCTCAGGTAGTTAAAAATGGCCGAAGAAAACGTCCGTCTTAATACCATGGAGGACGAAATGAAGCTGGTCCTCAATGCAATCCAAAATCTCACAAAACAAGTAGAATCCATTCAGAGCAAGCTCACGCCCACGCCTGCAGCAATTGAGGTGGTGTTATCACCACCGTCCACTGAAAAAGTCAAAGCCTCCGCCAGCGACGTTAAAATGCCTCCACTAGAAGAGGATCCGCTTCCCCTTGCTGTCAGGGAGCCTGAACCTGAAGTTGCACCAATGACAGAGCATGACAAACGCCTTGCAAAAGTCGAAGAGATGTTGAAACAGTTCCAGGGTCCGCAAAATGCTGTCCCACTTGACCTGTCTATATATAAACGGGTCAAAGTACCAGAGAAATTCAAGATGCCGGAATTCGAGAAGTATGATGGTACCTCATGCCCCAGGCATCATCTGCACATGTATCATGTGCGGATGACTCAATACGTTGATAATGAAGCCCTCATGATTCAGACGTTTCAAGCGAGTTTGACAGGACCAGCCCTGACATGGTATATGTCGAAAGATGTGGACGCTTTTAAGTCCTGGGACGATGCCGCTGATGCATTCCTCAAGCAATATCAATTCAACCTCGACGTCACCTTTACTCGTGATGATCTGGAACGCGCTGAGAAGAAGAAAAGTGAGTCCTTCAAGGAGTACGCCACCAGATGGAGAAACTTGGCCGCCCAGGTTACTCCACAACTCACTGATCATGAACAAGTGAAGTTGTTCATAAAGTCGCTTCCATACGAATACAGACACCGACTGGTCGGTGCCACTGCTGAATCTCTTAATCGTCTTGTTCCTGTGGGCGAACGAATTGAAATGGGATTACGTGAGGGGTGGTTCACAAACCCCACTTCCACAAGCAAGAAACTCGGCCTGAAGAAGGAGAAAGAACCGCTGACAGATGCGGATGTTGCATACACCCAAACTGTTCGTCCTTCCTCAATGGTTCAGATGAGCAATGGACAGCAACCGGCCTCAGGCCGCAAGCCGCCCCAAAGGCGAAATAACAAAAAGCAGTTCACGCCACTTCCTTTGCCTATGTCTCAGATCCTACCTATTCTCCTGGAAAAGAGGTTGCTTGCTAAAGAGCCAAAGCGTGAAAATCCTAAGCATTTCCCCAACTACGACCCCTCCAAGGTGTGTGATTATCATTTGGGTGAAACGGGACATTCCGTCGATGACTGTGTGGTCCTGAGAAATAAGGTCCAGAAGTTGTTGGATGCAAAGATGTTTTCATTCCGCAACGCACCATCCAAGCAAGCAGGAGGCGCAGATGTCGTCATTGAGTAAACTGAAGACTCAATTTTCCTTCCTTAGAATAGAAGCATGTTTAATAGTTTGAATACTCCTACGTGGGAGCTTTTCTTACTTTCTAAAGTCTCAGCTGTTTTCTAAGATTCCCAGCTTTCTGAAATTTTAATTATGCTTAGAATTTCAGTACTGCAATTTCCATTCCAACAAATGTAATTCGCTTGATTTATTCAAAAGAATTACAAATGTTTTGTTTTAAGGGCCTGAGGAAGTATCCCAAACCGGCCCGTTGATGATATCCAGCCATGCAAAGGAAAGTGTTCTGAGGCCCGGGCTTCCTCATGCTTCCTTATTTTTAAGCTTTTGAAAATAAAGCAAATGTTTTGTCATTTTTCAGAAAAACAAAAAGAACAGTGAAAAAAAAACATGCATACTCATAACCTTGTTTGTTTTTCTAACACGCTCATTTCGTGTCTTAGAACATATTCCTTTTTGATTTGTTATTACAAAAGGGACATTTGGAAATGGCACAAACTGAAGAACACTGGTAATGCTACCAGACCAACTCATTTGATAGGGGCAGTCCGAGCAAGGATCAGCCAACCTTCAAAATGAAATGTGGGGCAAATCTCATCACTTCTAGTGTGAGATATCAATTCCAGAAAGTCAGAGGGAGTGCTGAGCATTCCTTGACACCATGATGAGCGAAACATCATTTCGTACAAAAGTCGGGGACAGATTACCCCTTTTGAAAGAAAAAGGTATGTCTTATTCCTTAACAAATTTTGGAAAATGACATTCCATCCCTTTTGCAGATAATGAAATGGGGAACATGCTAGACCCTGACGTGCTAGCAAGCCGGATGAGCACCAATGCTGGGACTTCTCAAATGAAGCATGACGAAGAAGTGCCCAATTGGAAGAGTAGACTATAGGGCATGCAATCCCCCCAGTCCATCAAAAAGGGTGTATTTCGTTCTTAAAGTTCATCCACTTTAGAATAGAAATGATACATTCTTTCCTTTTATTTAGGACAAATTTGAGTAAAGATTCTGTGCAAGCAGCTGGAAAGGACTTCGCATATGACAAGATAGAGTCAATCCTAGTCCCACCAATCGTGGAGGTCTCGACGTCAGTCATACCCACATCGGTCAAAGACCTTTAAAGTGGAGATTAGCTTTGCTGCGAAGTTCTCCATGCAAGTAATTGCACATGCCCTGTGCATGTCAGGAATCAGAGGATTTTCGAGAAATGCCTCAGCATGCCAGAACCGTATTGGCACAGCATGCGCCGACGATAGGACTTTACAATTGGAGGCACCCCTAATCATAGAGGATCTCATTCGAGCTTCGAGACCAAGAACATGGAGAAGCAGACTGAGACAGAGAAGGCTGAACAAAGTAAAGAGGAGAAAAGACTCTGCTAGCTTTGAAGGCAAAATGGGAGAAGGGTAACCTGTATCGTTCTCAATTTACCCTCAATCATCTCACTTCTAACATAAGTCCATGTTTTTGTCAGAAGGGAATTATCAACATTCGAGAAAATTCAAGGATTTGTCAGTTGAATCTCCGATGAATGGAATCACGAAGGGTAACGTTGTATCGTTCCCAATTCCTGTTTTCTAAAGAACCGTTCATTAACACGGTCTTTCCCATTGCCTTGCAGATTTACTTCACCATTGCAGTATAGGTAAGTATTTCTGTCTCTAAAAACTTTTCTCATAAAAGTACAAAGAAGCAAAGAAAGAGGAAACATGTTAAAGCAAATGAATGCTTAACCTTTCTCAAGTGCATTGCATGTCTTTTGGAAAGAATCTTGCATGGTAATTTTTCCTGTTTAATTCACCAATCCCCCCGTGAAAATTGTGACAATTCGACAAAAGGTGTTGAACTACTCCAATGTATTGAACGAGGTGTGTCAGGATGACGAGAGGCAATCCTTAATCTATACACATTCTCAAGTACCAAACTCTTGCAAGATGAGTGAAAGAGTTTCATTTCTACGAGGTAAAGGGATTTCTCGCATAAGGTACGGTAGCCAAAATGATGAGAGGCAGTTCATTTCTCTGCCCCATACACTACCATTAATCCTTTGCTTAACCATTTTTGAGCCCACACACTCGGAGGTTCCTTTCAAATTACCCCTGTCAAGAACCACCCCACATTGGGGCAGCTTGAGGTAAACCAGCCTCATAGGATGGATTCAAACTCAGAGGAAACAAGAAAAACATCCTTTCCTTCCGGTCATCGCCCCCTGGCTTCGACCTTGTTGTTTTCACAGAGCCTACGGTCCTCAACAGAGTCCTCCAAGATCAGCACACCATCGACAACCGGACAGTCGAGGCTAAGAGGGCTTTGTCAAGAGGGAAGCAGCAAACTAATGCTTGTCCAAAATGTCAATATCTTATTGATAACAGTGATATTAAGCAGGACAAGAAAGATGAAGAGTTTGTAATATCTAAAATTTTCTATGATCATCAGCTGTAACAGCTCACACGAAGTGAAAAAGATGAATAGAAATTTCCTTGCTCTCACTTGCATTAACCTTTGAGTGTTTTTATTGCAGATGAACTCTCATGATAATTTAAGTGCCCTAGGATGACGAAGAGCAGTTCTTCTTCTATCCCATACACTTATATCCTTTGCTAGCCCAATTGAGCCGGTAATTTCATTTCGTACGAACCCAATTGGTGATCATCCCCCACACTGGGGCAAGGCAAAAGTCACCACAGTTTGAGCATCACGGTCTCAAGTACCGAATGAAGATGAAGACTCCAAGAGCCTAAAAACATTATTCTGTTCAACTTTGTTTAGGCTAGTCCTGACAACACCAAGAGAACAGCAAAAAAAAAAATGCTGAAAAATAGGGGCATAAAAAAGCAGTGTGCATGGTAAAAGCAAAGCCAATGCCCATGAATGGATATCTATGGGCGTGATGAAAGCGCTCTCAAATATCTCAAAGACATTAAGTGATGAAGAATAGACAACCCCAAAAGTTTCAAACTTGAGTTCTTCCTTGATATAAATTCATGCTTAAGAACTCTGTCTTGGCAAAGATCTGCCACATGATAAAGGAAGACGAACCTATTCTTGAGAAAGCATTTAGGACAGAGATAGAATGGTATCCAGGAAAATGCTTGACGCAAAAGCTCCTCAAGAAAAAGTTGTCAAAGATGCTAAAACACAGGATTACCCAAGAAGTCTTCCAGAAGGATCCTGACGACGGATAAGAAGACTGGTGACAATGCTAGATGATCACCAATTCTTACCCTCACACACATTTTTGAGCCTAACGATCATTTCGTTCCTCAACCCGCAAACCAAGCCCATGTTACATCCCTCATGAAGTCTCTTCTGATTGGGGCATTTGAATTAACACGGGATTTCAAATGTTTATAAACAACGCTCGAGGAAGTGCGAGCAAGACTATTTTCTATCTCTTTTGCAGGGTTCT
This sequence comes from Syzygium jambos, assembly GCA_031216235.1. NCBI lineage: Eukaryota > Viridiplantae > Streptophyta > Magnoliopsida > Myrtales > Myrtaceae > Syzygium > Syzygium jambos. The sequence continues at coordinate 23,496,520 of CM062230.1, read as the reverse complement.
TGACTTGTAAACCCGGAGATAATTGCAGAATATTTTCTTTCATGGCCTTGACTCGGACAGTCTCCTTTGTTAAGCCATTGACCAAGCCCACATTACGACCTTGAAGAAGACCTCTCAGATTGGCAGTGTCGTACCGCTTGCGAGAAAACTCAGACCCCTGTTGATGTGATAGCGGTCAGATTGAGTGTTTTTGATATTCCCGCATTAATGGACGGGACAAACAACCCTTTTCAATGAGAGCGAGTGAAAAGTCCTTTCTGACTGAAAGTCCCTCGTTCATCATCTCGAGAAATTCCACCTTGTGAAAAAAATTGTCTTGATTGACCCACGGTGGACTTTTGGTGATGCAAACATGGCAAAATCATCATGCATGAACTTGCAAATGCACACTTTGGAATAGCCCAACTTGTCTATCTTTGATGAATGCATGCATGTATGTGCTAATCATCTTTGACAGCTCAGAGTTTTAATCCCCATTGATGAAATACAAAATTCGGGCACTGGAGAAGCCCTCATTATCATCCCAAGGGAGATGCCCCGAAAAAGGTTGGTTATTCAGCAGATGATACATCAAACCTTCGGGAATGTGCCCAGGTAAGTACAGTCTATCCTTACCTGATCCCAAAATCATCAGATTTCTTTTCAAACTACCCAAAAAGTAAACCGGGTATTCCTTTGAAAATGAAATGCATCTTGACTAGCTGGTCAAGATATTTCGTACAACACTCGAGAATAACCTCAGTTGTTTATTTCTCCAATGAATGTGTTTGTACAAAGAAAAACTTGTCTGACAGGAGACATGCCCTTAAGAGGCAGGAACATGTCCAGGTAAGTATGTTCTACCCATGCCTGGTTCCAAAAATCCATGTACCTATAATTGTTATGGTACCCTTTGAACATTGGACTGATCCCTCTGTTCACCCTTTTGAGCACGGAACTGATTCCCTCTGTTCACATCAAATCCTTGGGCGAGGACCCTGAGGTGCTCATCGATGAGGTGCTAATCGTTTGAGTTTCCAAGACCTGCTGCCAGAAACCTAGCAGGCAATCAAATCCTTGGGCGAGGACCCTGAGGTGCTCATCGATGAGGTGCTCATCGTTTGAGTTTCCAAGACCTGCTGCCAGAAACCTAGCAGGCAATCAAATCCTCGGGCGAGGACCCTGAGGTGCTCATCGATGAGGTGCTCATCGTTTGAGTTTCCAAGACCTGCTGCCAGAAACCTAGCAGGCAATCAAATCCTTGGGCGAGGACCCTGAGGTGCTCATCGATGAGGTGCTCATCGTTTGAGTTTCCAAGACCTGCTGCCAGAAACCTAGCAGGCAATCAAATCCTCGGGCGAGGACCCTGAGGTGCTCATCGATGAGGTGCTCATCGATGAGGTGCTCATCGTTTGAGTTTCCAAGACCTGCTGCCAGAAACCTAGCAGGCAATCAAATCCTCGGGCGAGGACCCTGAGGTGCTCATCGATGAGGTGCTCATCGTTTGAGTTTCCAAGACCTGCTGCCAGAAGCCCAGCAGGCAAACTGTCAAACCCTTGGGCGAGAACACCCAGGTACTTTAACAAACAAAATCCAGTCAGTCAAGGCGACCGAAGAAAGGTTCGGGTCCTCGACACACAATATCAACTATCTGGAATTACTCTACCCTTCGGCAAGGTAAGTAGCCCCAGGTAAGCTTTTATTTGCTTTAGCATGCATCATCCTATATCGCATCATAAAAATGGGACTCCAGTCTCGCCAAAAATAGCATTCATTAAGCATGCACGGGCCAAATTTAGGTGTCATTTTATCTTTGAATGTAACCTCTGCAAGCGCAACCTCTGCGAGCTCACCTTCAAAGAGGGGCAGCTGTTGACACCTATTTTTAATTTGCCCCAAAATTAAATACACAAAATTTAGGAGTTAATTTCTATTAATTCCTAAAACAAAAAAATATATATATTTCCATGCATTGCATATAGAAATTAGGCGTGTTTGTGTTAATATAGTTTATTAAAGTGTTAATTTAAAAAATTCCAAAAAAATAATAATATAATATTTTTTAATTAATTAATTAAGTGATTAATTAATAAAAAAAAGAAAAAAAAATCAATCAAAATCAAGTCTGGCCGGGTCGGGGCCGGGTCGACCCGGCCCAATTTTCCTTTTCTTTTCCCTCCTCCCCGCGCGGGCCCAAGGCCCTTCTCTTTTCTTTTTTTTCCCTCCTGCGCCAGCCCAGCCCGCGCCTCTCCTTCCTCCGCGCCAGCCCAGCCCGGCTTCCCTCTTATTTTTCTTTTCCCCTGCGCGCGACTGGGCTTGGCCCGGGCCCAGCCCCTTCTCCTCCTTCCTTCTCCCCCCACGCGCGACCGTCGCTGTCCACGCTCCCTCGCCCCTGTTCGCCCCTGCTTCGCGTCGTCACGCCGACGCACGGCGGCGCCGTCCCTCGTCATCGTCGTCAGCAGGCCAGAGGAGGGCCAAACAAGCACGCCGACGGGACTGGCATTAATTGCCAGTCCCGTCCTCCCCGGGATTCCCGGACCTCCCCCCTCTCTCCTTCCTCTGCTCTGCTCCGTCTGCGCCTACCCCCTGCACCGGCCTAATGGCTGCGAGTCGCGGCCAGAGTAGGCCGGTGCAGGCCGTCGTCACCGCATACGCAACGGAGAGAGCAGCATCGTCGTCGTCGTCGCCATATAGAAACCGGAAGAGAGAGAGAGGCCCCCGGGTCGGCCATTTTCCAAAAAAAAATCAGAGAGAGAGAGACTGAGAGAGAATAGAGAGATAGAAAGAGAGAAACAGAGAAGAGAGAGGAGTCCGGGAGGGTCTGGCAGGTCCCAGCCGGTCTCGCCGTCCCCAGCAAGCCGACCGGCAACGCCCAGAACACCCCTCGGTCGGCCAGACAGAGAGAGAGACAGAGAGTGAGAGAGAGCCGAGAACAGAGAGAGAAGGAGAGAGCCGAGAGTCCGCCGGAGCTAAAGACGAACCAGCAACGGTCGTCGACGCCGCCAGACCAGCCGGAAGCCGCCCAAACGCGCCGTCGACCGGTGAGTTCCCCCTCGGCCGAGAAGAACCTCTGTCCTCCCCTGTTTTTGCACGGAGTCCGGCCGGGGCTCGCGCCGGCCTAATCGCGCGATTCCCGGCCCATACCGTCGTCCTCCACTGTGCATACGTCTTCACCAAAGGTAAGTGGGCCGGCCGGAGTCCACCGAGTCGCCGGAACAGGTCAGATTCGGCCATTTTTGGCCACGCCCGCCAACTGTTTGATAAAATTCCCCAGAGAAGCCGACTTTGATTTGGCTCGCCGGCCGGCGAACCGACGGCCGGACGGCGAGCCAAGCGGTCGGTGACGCTGGTGGCCGCCCCAGGGGCCGTTCCAGGGGGCAGCGACGGCCTGGGTCAGCCGGCGGACGGCCAATTTTGGCTCCGCCGGTGACTCTCTCCGCGGATCTGCGAATCGGGTCGGATTCGACCCGAATCAGCAGATCCGACCCGGGTCAACTCCCGGGTCGGATCCGTTGACTCGGGTCGATTCTGACCGACCCGAATCAGTCGACCCGACCCGGTCAACGACCGGGTCGGGTCCGTTGACTCGGGTCGATCTCGTCCGACCCGGATCAGCCGATCCGACCCGGGTCAACGATCCGGGTCGGATTCGTTGACCCGGGTCGGTTCCGACCGACCCAGATCCGACCCGACCGGTTTTTTTTATTTTTATTTTTATTTTTATTTTTATTTTTATTTTATTTTAAAAAATATTAAAAAAATTCAAAAAAAAATTTAAAAAAATAAAAAAAAGGTTTTTATTTTCCTTTTTATTTTCCTTTTTAAATTAAAAATAAAAAAATAATATTTTCAGAAAATAATAATATTTTCGTTTTTTTTCCCGAAAAAAAAAAATCCGAAAAAAAAAAATCCAAAATTTTTTTTTATGTAGGACTTATCTGAATGTTTTAATTTATCATAGTATCATTATGCATATTGTTTAAATAATTGCATAAATTTCTATGTTTAAGTTAGGTAAGCCTAAGATCGCGTGGTAGTATTTTGCATGTTTTATTATTACCCTTGCATTGTTATTATGCATGTTTTTAGTACAATTGCATGAACTGCCGTGTTTTGAATGTCATCTGGCTTAGTTAGGGCTAGAACCATAGGTTGCATGACTGCTAATCATTTCTGATTATGCACTCGCTTGATCACCTCACATGTTAGGAGAAAGGTCCTAAAATCAATCCAAACTGCTTGATAAATGTTTTCAAAAAATGAACAGGGTAGAATGGTACCGAAAGGGCATTAGTTATCCAACTAATGTAACCAAGTCCCCGAATTCAGTTAATCTCTGGTTCGTAGGAATAGGGTGATTCTCCCATCACCTTATTTGGGTTTCTAATCGACCCACCTCAAATCGATTAGTGGCGACTCCTTGGTATAAACCATTTGCATGTTAAACATTTAAACCTTAAGTCGCGATATGGTATGGGCTTGGGAGAGCCCGAGTTAAGTCCTAAACCTAGACTTAGGACGTACCAGGCGAGCCCCCCTGCTTTTTGCATATCGTCCAAAAGAGGGCTCGGGAGTTCGGTCGCGACACCAAGCATCGGGCGGCGACTAGTGCGCACTCCATCGAGCTCCAACAAAAATAACTCTTTCATTCTCTATGAACTCTGAAGGGAAAAGTAAAGAACATAATTTTCTACACAGGTAGAGAGAGGTTCGCCTATTTGCCAACTCGGCACTGAATTGGAGATGAACTCGGCACCTCAGTGTAAGCACCAATGGTGGCTCCGAAACGATTCCTCCGGTAATACTCATTCTGTCCTTTCTCTCCGCTTGCCTCGCCACCGCCGCCGCCAATGCCTCCGCATCAGGCCCCATCTCTCTCTCTAAGTCAAATCCGATTCTATACCTCTGTCGCTCTCATCTAGTTCGGGTTCCTCACTCTACAAGCTTCTCCTTCAGGAACGAACGAGAAAGCGACATTGAGAATTGGATTTCTTCGTTTTCTTTGTCACTGTCGAGACGAGAAAACTTGCGATGACGGAAAATTCACGAGCTTCCAAGAAACTGACGGGGAAAATGAAACGAGCTTAGCGAGAAAAAAAATTAAAATTCATTTCTATTTTTGGACCAAAGAGTTCATTTAATAATCCAACACGGCTCAATTGAGTACAATTATCCGACCAAAAAAAAGTTGTTTGATCCAGTTGAGTACAATTAAAGTGATCATTAGATCACATGTCGAGGACTTAGGCTTGGTGAAGGTCGGGTATGATTGGGCCAGCTGGGGTTGACCGAAGTTGACGAGCATTTTGATTGGCTGGTGAGGAGAATTTGAACGTGAAGTTCCCACAATGCCCCTTCATTAGTATCTTATCCATTGTTCTTATGGGGAAGTACAAACATAATACATCTGAACTACAAAAAAAAAAACAATAGACAATACACATACATCTGAGCTAGCAAAAAACCCGCGCGATGCCGTGCGACAAAATTACATTTTTTTTATTTAACATAATTTTTTTCAATCTAAATAGATTGTCATAAAATTAATTTCTAGGAAAAATGGGAAAATAGAAGATGCGTGCTTAAGATGTAGAGATTAGACCTCGCCATCTCTCGAAAATAATTTTTTTGGCTCGTTTCTCTTTGTGTACATCAAATTAAGGATGTAGAGATCGGTTCAATGGAAAAATTATAGATACTATAGCATTTGACTGTAACGATAGAATACATTTACTATAGCCTTTTTTTTTTCCATTCAGTAAGTAGATTCGAGAAGAAAATGAAATGTTTTACTTATGTTTGGAGTTGATTGCAATTATTTTAGAAGACTATCAACAGGTGCAAAGATATGAACCACAGAGTCATAAAGTAACACACGAATGAATCAATTCTGAAATATCAAATTTGAAAGTACAAAATGATTTTCAACAAACGGTTGAAAAAACAAATAAGCTAAAAACATTTGTCTTATATTAAACTGCAAGGAAAAAGAAAACAGGAAATAGGGAAAAAAAAACAAAACAAAAGCAAAAGGATGACAAAAAAAAGGGGCATCATCTTTACTTAGAGCACATTAAAGGAAAATGAAGGAAAATAAATCGAAAAAGATCTGTAAAAATTAATGCCTAACAAATCAGAAAATAGCGGATTATTTATTCCTATAAGAGGAATTAGGGAATGATTCATTCACTCGGTAGATAGTCAAGGCTATGTTGAAAATCAAAACCTACCATCGGTTGTTTACAATTTCTAACGAGCGGACCATGCTTTGCCTGTTTCATGGGGCGAAGCATCGGGTGGCGACTAGCGCTCGCTCCGTCGAGCTTCAACTAGCGGCTCTCGCGGCGTTGACTGGCTCCCACAAGTGCCTCCCACGGTGGAGGCTGTGGTATATTGCTGCAACAAAAATTAGGGACATCAATTCTGTGGAGTGCGCTATTTGCTATGGATCTTTTGGGAAGGGAGACGAGGGTTGGGTGCTCAACGGCTGCACCCAACCCTCGAGAAGTGCATCGAGAAATGGCTCGATCGGCGTTCGAATGGCCCACTTTGCCGGGCGCCATTCGGGCACGGATTTATGGATCCGATCAAGGGCCTGATTGATTTATGGGTCCAATCGATATATTTTGTTTTGATATGGTGTTCGGGTAATTGACCTTGATCAGTGTAAATCCATACTGACCTTTACTTTTTATTTTGGCCAAACTCATTGAATTGATTTTTTTGCTCCATAGTCTTTTTTATCCAAGTACGTCAGCCTCTAACTTAACATGTATGAGTTTTCTTTTAGGACAAATCATTTCGCGCGCATTTGTCTTCCTTAATAATATTCAACAAAGATTTTGAAGAGTAGTATCAAAATCTTATGTTAATAAATGTTCTGATTCACGAATAGCAAAAAACAAAAGGCATCGGTAGTTTCTGTACCTTTTCAATTTGCTCAATATTGTTCCTATACTTTTTGTTTGATTAATGTAGTCCCTCATCTATACGTACTTTTTCCATTTTGGGGATTGATCATTCCGTTATACAAGTGAACGGAAATGCAGATGTAACTGTCAATTTGCCGTGATTTGTTGCCGTGTCATCCTACGTAGCTTTTAATTCTTAATTTGTCGGAAAATTTTTCTAATAAATTTAAAACAGGATAAATACATTTAAAAATAAAGAAAAGGAAAATAAAAAAATTTTAAAAATAAAAGAAAATAAATATAAAAGACATACGAATTTCCACAAAGGAAAACAACAAAAATTGAAACATTGCAACCTTTATCACCTATGGCCACCGTTGCGGCGGCTGCTCCCTAGGCAACACGATGCGGGTCGGGGACCCCGGCGAGATCTAGCATGCGCAAATAATAGTTCCATAAACTATTAGTTTTTATCCTATGTGAGAGGACAAAAAATCAACACCAGATTTCAAATTAATACTTCTAAGCACTGTTTCATTTAAACACCAGCTTTATTTAATTGGTGTAAATGCTGTATTTCCTTTAAATTAATTTATGAAAGGATGACATAAACATATTAAAATATGTTAGGGATTTAATTGGACCAACTGAAAGTTTTGGGACGATAGCGCACATTACTCAAAATTGATTTAATTGAATCAATTGAAAGTTCAAATACGACATTGCACATCAATAAAAGTTCACATATTGCTAGCACCATTATCGCTTACAGCAATAGAAACTACGTGTTCTTTACATCTCAATCAGAGAAGGCGAGAGATGTTGATCTAGTGCATTTTGCAAATTCACTTCCTGATCACTCTCCAAGATGATGGAAATAACCGTGAAATGGGATCTTCCTAGAAGTCTTCCCATAATTATTTCTGGCACCGCAACTTCAAACTCTCAACATCGCAATATTCTTGTAATGTTCATAGAGAAGCTAGCTCTGTAGTGAAAATCAGAAATCACATGGTTGTGATTAGTGAGAACTAAGAAAATATTCAAAAGGCGATCATCATCATAATTGAAAACCAAACACAATAGCATATGAAAACTTCAAATCTTACCATCTCCTGAAATGCTCCTAATTTTTTTTTTAATTAAGATCACGAAGTTGGTTTAAGCTGACAGCAGAAAGTGGCATATCCAGGGGTACTTGAAAGCAAAGCTCACGTGAGACTTGTCCCATGGTCGGTCGAACCCTCGGATCGGCTTGCAAGCACTTGAAAGCTAGCTTGGCGATCAAGACCACGTCCCGTGCATCTTGAAGGCCAAGTCTAGAAGGCGAGAGACGTTGATCCAACACATCATTCAACATCATCGACTCAGTTTGGGTGGGCGATAAACATTCTCGAGAGACGTGATCTCCTGGATGCTTTCCCATGATTGTCTCTAAAGCGACGACTCCAAAACTATACACATCGCATTTTTCGGTAGGAACTGTAGAATAAGCCAGCTCTGCAAGTAGAGAATCCACTATTTTTTTTAAAATCTTGATCAAAAGTTGCATTTGAGTTGACAACATTACTTCCCATGACGTGACGTGTGATAAGCACAAGTACATATTTCTACTTAATCTATACTTACAATACTGATTTGAGTATGGGAGTTTGTGCTTTGGCAAAGTTCAAAATTTTTTCTTCGACACATAAAATATGAGCATCTTCTAGATAACATGAACTTAATATCCTTGACGTGACGTGTGATAAGCACAAGTACATATTTCTACTTAATCTATACTTACAACACTGATTTGAGTATGGGACTTTATGCTTTGGCAAAGTTCAAAATTTTTTCTTCGACACATAAAATATGAGCATCTTCTAGATAACATGAACTTAATATCCTTGAAATGGATTGATTATGATGTTTTCCTCTTTTGCCAATTCTTACTTATGAGGAAAATCGCAAAGCTTAGCGTGTGCCGTAGGGGATACCAAGTGATTAGTGCAGAGCCACATGAGTCTCAATCGTTGATCATGCTTGACTTACTTTTCCAAGCCTTCATTGAAATTGACATGTCAACCATATTTGTGGAAAATGGAAGTCCTGACCGTGGGCGGCTTTATGGCTCGAAATTGACACTCAGATTTTGGGTAGATGAGTGGGGTGTTGAAAGGGAATATACACTATGTGGGATCTTTTTTCCAAATGATATTTTGTAGAAATCAACCAAATTTTGATCGTGCATAATTTTTTTATTTGACATCCGATTGACTCGGTTCCAATTCCGGCGAAACGGTTCTGTAACGTGCGCGTGATAAAGATTCGAGTGATTGGTTTGTGAAGAGAGCCTGGATCTCTTTTTGCCCAGTAATTTTTGCGCTCCCCCTTCTCGGAGAGAAAACAAATCAGCAACGAGAGTACGAGTAGGTTACTTGAGGGGAACCTAGGCCTCCGATACTGGAACAAGAGTTTAGTGAAAAGCTCAAAGTTCTTTTCGCGAGTTTTCTCATCTTGGTCAGGTCTTCAAGTCCATTGCCAAACATTCATAAATGGATTTCTGTTCCAAGTAATTCTAAATATTAACTTGTTTTGACCATTAAATACGTCCTTCACAAATTAGAGTTCAAAGGGTTTACAACCTATATCCGCAGAAAATTTAACCCGAAAACTGCAACGCTATTAACTTAACTACTAAGTTCCGTGCACTCAGGAATAGTGCGTGTTGTTTGGGACGTTTGAAATGTCTAAAACGAGGAAGAGCGGTATAGAGGGTAAATAGATGGAGAGGTGAGAAAATTAGAAAAGGGGTATAGCCCGGTTGTTACATTAACACTTGCCTAAAAAATATTGCTTTGCAATTAATTGCATTTTTAAGTTTATCTACCTATTATGAGTGTTTTACAAAGAGAAGTATATAGTGACTGCATGAGAAATAGGAAGCAACTTCGGATGATTGGGAACCTCATTATTCTATAAGTGAGTACAAAATTAATTTATAAAGTAAGGCGATAAATACGTAAAAATACTTACGAAAGTGAAAAAAAAATTCAAATATCCAAAAAAGTCGACTACATCATCTTGTGGTCCAATTTTAAAGATCGGGCATTTCATCTCCAGCATCTTATTCTTTGGAAAACTCCTATTCTCAACCTCGCCGCTTGCCTCGCCACCGTCCAAATCCGATTCCATAGTACCTCCGTCACTCTGGTCTAGTTCTTGGTTTCTCACTCTAGAAGGTTTTCCGAAAGCGGCGGGATTGAGAATTTGGTTTGCTCGTTTTCGTTTTCACTGTCGAGACAAGAGAGAGAGAGTCGATGAGAAAATTTGCGATGATGGCAAATTCAGGAGCTTTGGCCAAAGAGTGTTAATTCAATTCGATTTCAGCTTAACCCGAGCGAGGGGTGGTCAAACTGTTAATTCACCCACGCGGCTTAATCGAGTAGAATTGAAGCGATTATTAGATCCCATGTCGAGGACGTTTGGTTTGGTGAAGGTCGGGTTTGATTGATTGGGCCAGCTTGGCTTGACCGAAGATAACGAGCATTTTGATTGGCTGGCGAGGAGGAACTTGATCGTGAAGTTACCATAATGTCCCTTCTGGGACTATCTGCGTGACGCTTTCTCATTATGAAAATGGGTAGGGTTGACTTCATCAGTAAATCCTCATTTGCTCTTTTGCGAGAAAGTGCTAACATAATATATCCGAACTATAAAAACACAACGCAATGTAAATTATACTAGCAAAAACCCGGGCGATGCTGGACTACCAAACTACATTTTTTCTTTTATATAACACAAATTTTCAATTGAAACGAAATATTATATCTTTATTTCTAGAAAAAAAAAATCTGAGAATAAAAGAAGTCCGCCAGATACGACGGACTAACTCCACTGGACTATTACCGTAATTTCTACTTCGTTATGCGTCATTTTACTTTATATAAAGAAATGCGTGTTAGTGGACTGAAGGATCACTCGACGCGTGATAAGCCTCGGGCTTTCTCTCTTGGTCCTGCACTTTGATGTGTTTAGCGATTACTACAAAGTATTCCCGATAAATCTACTTCAAGTAACCTTCTCGTATTCTTGTTGCTGCTTTGTTTTCTCTCCGAGATAGGGAAGCGCAAAAAATTACTGTGCAAAAAGAGATCCAAGCTCTCTTCACAGCCCAATCACTCGAATCTTTATCACACGCACGTTACAGAACCGTTTCGCCGGAATTGAAACCGAGTCAATCGGATGTCAGCTTGGAAAAATTATGCAGGATCAAAATTTGGTCGATTTCTAGAAAATATCTTTTGGAAAAAAAATCCCACATAGTGCATATTCCCTTTCAACGCCCCCCACTCATCTACACAAAATCTGAGCATCAATTTCGAGCCATATAACCACCCACGATCAGGACTTCCATTTTCCACAAATATGGCTGGCATGTCAATTTCAATGAAGACTTGGATAAGTAAGTCGAGCATGACCAAACGATTGAGACTTTTATGGTTCTGCGATATTCCCTCATTATCCCCCACGGGGCACGCTAAACTGATTGAAGAGGGTAAAGACTTTCATCTTGCAAATATATTGTCAATGAGAAGGATCCATTCACCGGAAAATGTTGTACAGCTGTAATAGGAATTGTCCTCGGTAGATGAGGCTTTGGGAGTGATCTTCCAATCTATATAAGCATAGTCATCAATCTAGTTAACCTTATGTAGACCTGAACTACCTCCCAACTCTCAAAACCCAACCATCCTGGTTCCAAAAACTAGGAACCGGTCCTTCTGATCCGGTTCCCAGTTCTTGAGTGGGACTGGACTAGACCGGGAATCGATCACCCCTAGAAATACTTCAACAAATGTCCAATTAAAGTCTTAAACAAATATAATAAAAGTCTACCACGTCATTTTGTATTCCCATTTTGAAAAGCAGGCCTTTTATCTTTAGCATCTTATTATTTGGAAAACCTCAATCGAAGGAATTAATGATCTAGTTTTAACTCTTTAAACAACTGCGAAACAGGATTGGTGGAAGATGGTCAAAAGCTTGCTTTAAAAGGGCAAGACTAAAGTGATGATTAAGTTAGATTTTGTAAGTGCCTAAAGTGTTGGGCTGGTGAAAACCAAAACTTGACTAAAAAATTTTCGTCCCTCATTATTTACAAAAGTCAATAACAATCTACCACATTAATTAGTAAACGAACTTTCTAAATGAGAATTAGTAAATATAGCATTTCTCAATTATTTGTATGCCTTTTGCTTTCCGAAAGATATCTCATGCTTAGTGCCCTAAGGTCCTCTCATTTCTTCAACATGTTAGTTGATCCACGACTGCTTTTACGTGGTATATTGCTTTACAAGCCAATTCTATCCACTCTTGGGAACAAATGGAAACACAATTCCATAGCCAGTTCTATAGGTTCGTCCCGATATGTCTATTGCGGGCTTGGCTGGTATTAAGCAGCAGAGCATTGAATCGGTGGTCTAGGTTCAAGAGATCAAGGAATCAATGACTTATATCATGGCCAGAAAGGTCTTTTTCCAAAATAGCTTTTAATGGCCTAAAATTTGCCTTCATAGAGAGATTGGGAGGTCAACCATATAATGATCTCTTCTGACAAAAAAAAACATATAATGATCTCTTCCATCTAGCAAAATAGGCAATTAGGCATGATACCTAGTCTCTACATTATATGCAATGTTATCCTTGAACTTAAATTAATAAAATGACAATATTGAATATTTTTATATAGTTCAGGGACTAAATTGAATATGTATAAAAAAATCTAGGGACCATATTGAATAAATTAAAAGTTTAGAGACCACATTACACATCGGGTCAAAGTTTATCGACTATTTATATAATTATCCCTTAACTCAATAAAAGTGATCATTAGATCACATGTGGAGAACATTGGTCTGGTGAAGGTCGGGTTTGATTGGGCCAGCTAGGCTTGACCCAGGTTAACGAGCAATTGTTTGGCAGGTGAGGAGAATTTAAGCGTGAAGATCCCATAATACCCCATTCATTAGTAGATTAACCATTGTTCGTTTAATGTGGAAAGTACAAACATAATATATCTGAACTACAAAGGAAACAATACAATACAGATACATCTGAACAGGTAAAAAACCCCGTGCGATGCCGTGCGACAAAATTACATTTTTTTTATTCAACAGAAATTTTCAATCAAAATAAATTGTCGTCAATTTATTTCCTAGAAAAAATGGGAAAATAGAAGAAGCGTGCCTAAGATGCAGAGATTAGAACTTACCATCTCTTGAAAATATTTTTGGCTCATTTCTCTTTGTGAAGAGATCAGTTAAATGAAAAAAAATTATAGATACTATAGCGTTTGACCATAATGGTAAAATACATGTACTATAACCTTTTTTTCATTCAGTAAGTAGATTCAGGAAGAAAATAAACTGTTTTACTTATATTTGGATTTGATTGCAAATATTGTAGAAGACTATCAACAAGCACAAAAATATAAACCACAGAATCATAAAATACACATGAATGAATTAATTCTGAACTGAAATTTGAAAGTACAATATTATTTTCAATGAAACGTTGAAAAAACAAATAAGCTGAAAAAATTTGTCCTTTATTAAATCGAAAGGAAAAAGAAAACAGGAAACAGTGGGGAAAACAAAAGCAAAAGGATGAAAAGAAGGGCCTTGTCTTTACCTTGGAGTACCATAAAGGAAAATCAAGGAAAAAAAATCGAAAAAAGATTCGTAGAAGTAACGCCTACTAAATCAGAAAATAGGGAATGATTCATTCACCAGGCAGATAGGGAAGGCCACGTTGTTTCCAGGTCCTAAGGAGCGATCATGCTTCGCCTTTTTTCATCATCTCCAAAAATTGCCCCTGCCTTAAAAATATTCGTGTGGATGCTGCATCTGCTGCTACATTGATGTTAGCATCAAGTTTTGTTAAGACAAGACAGGAGAATCGGATGGCGACGAGTGCTCGCACTGTCGAGCTTCAACAAGTGGCTCCTGCGACCGTGGCCGTGGTAAATCGTGGCGACAAAAGTTAGGGAGATCACTTGCGAGGAGTGTGCGATTTGCTTGGGATCCTTGGTGAAAGGAGACGAGTGTTGGATGCTCAAGAACTGCGACCACACGGACCGAAAATAAGTACACTGAGAAAGGATCGACTGATGTTTGGATTGCCCGCTTTGTTGAGGCGCCATTTGGGCGTAGATTGGGTTTCTCACTCTAGAAGGTTTTCCAAAAGCGGCGGTATTGAGAATTTGGTTTGCTCATTTTTGTTTTCACTGCCGAGACACAAGAGAGTTGATGAGAAAATTTGCGATGACGGTAAATTCAGGAGCTTTGGCCAAAGAGTGTTAATTCAATTCGATTTCAGCTTAACCCGAGCGAGGGGTGGTCAAACTGTTAATTCACCCCACACGGCTTAATCGAGTAGAATTAAAGTGATTATTAGATCCCATGTCGAGGACGTTGGTTTGGTGAAGGTCGGGTTTGATTGGGCCAGCTTGGCCTGACCGAAGATAACGTGCATTTTGATTGGCTGGCGAGGAGGGACGTGAACGTGAAGTTACCATAATGCCCCTTCTGGGACGATCTGCGTGACCCTTTTTCATTATGAAAATGGGTAGGGTTGACTTCATTGGTAAATCCTCATTTGCTCTTTTACGAGAAAGTGCAAACATAATATATCCGAACTATAAAAACACAACGCAATGTAAATTATACTAGCAAAAGCCCGGGCGATGCTGGACTACCAAACTACAATTTTTTTTATAACACAAATTTTCAATCGAAATGAAATATTATATCTTTATTTCTAGAAAAACAATCCGAGAATAAAAAAAGTCTGTCAGATACGACGGACTAACTCCACTAGACTATTACCGTAATTTCTACTTCGTTATGCGTCATTTTACTTAATATAAGGAAATGCGTGTTAGTGGACTGAAGGATCACTAGACGCGTGGTAAGCCCCAGGCTTTCTCTCTTGGTACTGCACTTTGATGTGTTAGCGATTACTACAAAGCATTCCTGATAAATCATCTTTCAGGATGACATGTAGAACTCTATGAAGCTAGAAAATGCTCCATGTAAGCGCCACCTAAACATGTATTTAACACTTACCATGGCGTATTTTTTTTCGCCTGATCTCGTCACCTTAATGGCTTGACTTTTGTTAGTATTAATCGTTCGAGATTTCACTACCCACATAAGTAAGTTTCTATGTCTATGCCACGATATTCAAATTTCTCTGGAAAATTTTCTAAAAAATATCATATCTTTTCAGGTAAAATTTTAGAAATTCCTTAGAGACAACATATGTAAAAAGGTAATTCATCATATTTAAAAGGTGCTTACGAGAGGTTTGGTTTCTTGATTCGATTGGGTTCCACCAACTCTAACAGTCCTTCCATGTTTCATGCAAGACAATTCTTCTCTGTTCATATAAGACTTTAGCCACGATGACACTCATTCATCATTCTTTTCTTTATATTGCACACGTATTGAATTTTTTCTGTAAGAATAATTTTTATTGACTTGTTTGTATTGTTCTGAAGGTTTTTACGATAAAGAGTACAAGAACGACGAGTACGTGTTCCGCGTTTGAAGGGGAATGACCCTTTCATTCTCTATGAACTTTGAAGGGAAAAGTAATGCACATAATGTTCTATACAGGTGGAGAGAGGTTCGCCTATTTGCCAACTCGGTACTGAATTGGCGATGATTTCCGCTGCTCGGTCTACGCATCAATGGTGGCTCCGAAACGATTCCTATGGTAATACCCGTTCCCGTCCTTTCTCAACCTCTCCGCTTGGCCTGCCACCATCGCCTACGCCTCCCCCTCCGCATCAGGCCCCATCTCTCTCTCTCTCTCTCTCTCTCTCTCTCTCTAAGTCGAATTCGATTCTATATACCTATGTCGCTCTCATCTAGTTCTGGGTTCCTCACTCTAGAAGCTTTTCCTTCGGGAACGAACGAAAGCAACGGGATTGAGAATTGGATTTGCTCGTTTTCTTTGTCACTGTTGAGATGAGGAAACTTGCGACGATGGAAAATTCAGGAGCTTTCTCGGAAGGAAGGAAGGAAACTGGTGGGGAAAATGAAACGAGCTTAGCAAGAAAAATTAAAATTCATTTCTTTTTTTTTATTATCAAAGAGTTAATTTAATAATCCAACACGGGTCAATTGAGAACAACTATGAGATCACATTTCCAAAGACGTTGGCTTGGTAAAGGTCTGGTTTGATGGGAAAAAGCCACAAAAAACCCCAAACTTTATCCCCTGTGACACATTTACCCCGAACTTTTTTTTGTAACACCAAAAACCCCAAACTTTCTTATTTGTGACACATTTATCCCAATGTACATTGTCTATGGGCATTTTCGTCTTTTTCGCTTTTTCTTTTTTTTTTTATTTTTTTTCACATCCGGCGAGGGGGGCCTCGCCGGCGTCCGGCAGCCCTCGCCTAGATCTGGCGAGGCTTGCCCTCGCCTGGATCTGGCGAGGGCGAGCCTCGCCGGCGTCGGGCGACCGCCGGCGAGGGCCGCCGGACGCCGGCGAGGCCCCCCTCGCCGGATGTGAAAAAAAAAGTAAAAAAAAAAGCGGAATAGACGAAAATGCCCATAGACAATGTACATTAGGGTAAATGTGTCACAAATAAGAAAGTTTGGGGTTTTTGGCATCACAAAAAAAAGTTCGGGATAAATGTGTCACAGGAGGTAAAGTTTGGGGTTTTTTGTGGCTTTTTCCCCTGGTTTGATTGGGCCAGCTAGGCTCGACCGAGGTTAACGAGCACTTTGATTGGCTGTTGAGGAGAATCTGAACGTGAAGTTCCCATAATCCCCCCTTCATTTAGTATCTTACCCATTGTTCTTTTAATGTGAAAAGTACAAACATAATATATCTGAACTACAGAGAAAACAAGATCCGCTACGCATACATATGAGCTAGCAAAAAAGCCGTGCGATGCCGTGCAACAGAATTACCTTTTTTTTATTTAACACAAAATTTCAATTGAAATAGATTGTCGTAAATTTAATTTCTAGGAAAAATGGGAAAATAAAAGAAGTGTGCTTAAGATGCAAAGATTAGAACTTGCCATCTCTTGGAAAATATTTTTTGGCCCATTTCTCTTTGTGTACGTCAAATTAAGGATGTAGAGATCGGTTAAAT
Source organism: Syzygium jambos (assembly GCA_031216235.1). NCBI lineage: Eukaryota > Viridiplantae > Streptophyta > Magnoliopsida > Myrtales > Myrtaceae > Syzygium > Syzygium jambos. Next base: position 23,479,470 of record CM062230.1, on the reverse strand, counting down.
GGAAAAATTTTGGATGCTATAGCATTTGACCGTAACAGTAAAATACATCTGCTATATAACCTTCTTCGGTTTTTCATCTAGTAAGTAGATTGAAGAAGAAAATGAAATGTTTTGCTTGTATTTGAAGTTGATTGCAAATATCTTAGAAGACTATCAACAAGCGCAAAGATATGAACCGCAGAGTCATAAAATACACACGAATGAATTAATTCTGAAATATGAAATTTGAAAGCACAAAATGATTTTCAATGAACGGTTGAAAAAACAAACAAGCTAAAAACATTTGTCTTATATTAAACTGCAAGGAAAAAGAAAACAGGAAAGAGGGAAAAAAAGAAGAAGACAAAAGCAAAAGGACGACAAAAAGGGCCTTATCTTTACTTAGAGCACATTAAAGATAAATGAAGGAAAATAAATTTAAAAAGATATGTAAAAATTAATGCCTAACAAATCAGAAAATTAGCGGATTATTCATTCCTACAAGAGGAATTAGGGAATGATTCATTCACTTGGTAGATAGTGAAGGCTATGTTGAAAATCAAAACCTACCATCGGTTGTTTACAAGTTCTAGTGAGCGACCATGCTTCGCCTGTTTCATGGGGCGAAGCATTAGGTGGCGACTAGAGCTCGCTCCGTCGAGCTTCAACTAGCGGCTCTCGCGGCATTGAATGGGATTCGGCACCTCGGTGTAGGCGTCGATGAGGGCCCCAAAGCGATTCTTCCGGTAATACTCGTTGCCATCCTTTCTAAGCCTCTCCGCCTCCCTCGCCGCCGCCACTGCCAACGCAGCCGCATCACGCCCCATCTCCCTCCCTCTCCGTCTCCCTCTCTCACCTCTCTCTCTCTGTATGTCAATTCTGATTCTATGCCTTCTGTCGCTGTCATCAAGTTCTTCAGGGTTCCTTCGCTCTGCAAGCTTCTCCTTCGGGTAACGAACAAGAAAGCGACGGGATTGAGGGTTGGATTTCGAATTGGATTTTGCTCGTCTTCTTTGTCGCTGTCGAGACGCAAGAGAGAGAAAGTTCGATGAGAAAACTTGGGGGAACGGAAAACTCACGAGCTTTCCCGGATAGGAAGGAAACTGACGGGGAAAATCGAACGAACCTTGATGCCATACCTAGATTGTGATGCATGCACGAGGTCAACTTGTATATTTCCATAATCTTTGATTAAGGGAGTAATTTTTGTGGCTCATCTATTGTTCGTATCAATGTTGCTGATTGGTTGGCCATAGTGGATGCTTAAGCTGTGAAATGCCTCTAGATAGAGATGGCATCAGCTATGTTTTCAGCTTTATATCTTGACCAGGGAGCTATTTGCGATTGGGGCCGCTAGTTACATGGTTCTATTGCTGGTCATGACGTGAATCACTGCTAGCTGGTTTTGTCATGAAAAATGTGTGTCATGGTGGTATAGTTGTGCCATGACTGTTTTGATTGTCTCGCATGATAATATTAAGTTTGTGCAGGACATGGAAATAGAAGATTGACATTGCAACTGCATTACTCTTCTTCCTATTGTTTTCTTATAATTATTGTTTGTTAATTTGCATTTATGGTGTTGCCAAGTGCCCACATCCTTGTTCCTTTGAGAGAGTAATGTGGATGCTGCTTATGCTTTGTAGGTGAATTCTTCGATGGTAATTGCATCGCCCGCTTTGCACCTGCGCATCATGGGAGGAGATATTTGCTTCCTTTGTTCGAATTGACGAAATAACAGGAGAAAGATGTTTGGGATTCTCTGTGTTTTTGCTTCTTTTGGATTCTGTGGGTTTCATCTACTTTTGACATGAGGCAATTAAGCATCAATTTTCATTGAATGTGCCCCTGGTCTGGGAGTTCTTTTTGTTGGAGTAACATAAAATTGATTATTGGTGTGATTGAGCACGTCGGTTGCTGGAAGCTACAAGCGTTAAAGAAAAGTCATAAAGACTTCAACGTGGCTTCGGTTTTCTTCAGATTAAGCTTTTTTATTATCTTTCTTAATGATTATGGATTGTTATGTTTTCATTATTAAATGTAATCATTGGCGTTTGTGAACTTCAATTCCTATATAAAGGTATGAAGTCGTGAGTTGTAAATCAAGCCAAACACGAAGCCACAAAGACAAAGCATTCTCAATAAAAAGTTCTCCCTCCAATAATTATTTGTGCTCTTATTCCAAGTTTCCAAAGTTTATTATTATTCTTTTGGTTCCAACATTTGGTATCAGAGCTAGAAATGACATCCACTAGTTCCGTTCAATTACAACTTCCAAAGTTGAACGGGAGGAATTTCAATAACTGGTCCGTCCAGATGAAAGTTCTATTCAAATCGCAAGATTTGTGGAACTTGGTGGAAAACGGCTACACCGAAGTGGCCAATGCTGAAGAATTCGATGCTTTGAGAAGGGAGGAGAAAGACTCTTTGGTGGAATCTCGGAGAAAAGATCAGAAAGCATTGTTTGCGATCTTTCAATCCGTAGAGGAAATGATATTTGAGAAAATATCGAGCGCAGAAACCGCAAAAGCAGCGTGGGATATTTTGCAACAATCCTACAAAGGCGATGATCGTATCAAACGTGTGCGGCTTCAAACACTTCGAGGAGATTTCGAGTCTTTACGTATGATTGACTCTGAATCAATCTCTGCGTACTTTGATCGTGTGCAGACCATTGTTAACCAATTGAGGGTTAATGGTGAAGAACTCCAAGATGTGCGAGTTGTAGAAAAGATCTTGAGGTCTTTGACCGAAAGATTTAACTACGTTGTCGCGGCGATTGAAGAAGGGCAAGATGTGTCAACCATGACGTTGGAGCGGTTGATGGGTTCATTGTGCTCGCATGAGCAAAGAATGAATCAAAAGTCTATCGATTGGACTCCCGAGCAAGCATTGCAGAGTCGGGTCACTGAATCAAGCCGAGGAGGCTATCAAGGTGGCCGAGGTCATGGAGGTGTTCGAGGATGTGGACGTGGAAATTTTAATTTCACCGGAAAATATAAAACACGTGACAAATCAAAGGTCAAGTGTTTTAAGTGTAACAAATTCGGACATTACAAATCCGAATGTAAAGCAAAGGTGGCGTACAAGCAAGAACAACAAGCACATGCCATTGATGCTGAGGAAAATGTGGTGCTAGCGTGCAAGAAGGATGACTCAAGCATCGTGGACATCAACATCTGGTACCTTGATACTGGGTGTAGTAATCATATGTCTGGCCGAAAGGAGTTATTCTCGCAATTGGACGAGACGGTTCGTGGCGAAGTTAATTTTGGGAATAAATCCAAAGTTCTCGTAATGGGCAAAGGTAACATTACTATCAAGTCAAAAGATGATACTAATGTTACTGTTGCAGATGTTTTCTTTGTATCAGGACTTTTTTGGAATTTGTTAAGTGTTGGACAACTTTCCGAAAGAGGCCATAAAGTCCATATTGAAAATGGAGTTTGCACCATCAAAGATGTGAATGATAAGTTGATTACGATAGTGCAAATGACAAAGAACCGAATGTTCCCTTTGACTCTTCAGACGAAGAATCTTTTGAGTTTTCAAGCGATGATGAAAAATACAAACTGGTTGTGGCATCTTCGATTCGGTCATCTAAATTTTCGTGGACTAAAATTACTAGTCCAGAAAAAGATGGTGACCGGCATGCCTCTGATTGACAGTCCAGATCGACCATGTGAAGGATGTCTTGTTGGAAAACAACATCGAGAATCCTTTACAGTTGGGAAAGCCAGAAGAGCAAAACAACCATTGGAGTTGGTACATACAGACATATGTGGCCCTGTTGAGGTGGAATCAGTCGGACAAAAAAGGTACACGTTAATTTTTATGGATGATTTTACAAGAAAAACATGGGTATACTTTCTGAGAGAAAAATCTGAAGCTTTTGGCAAATTTAAAGAATTTAAAGTCTATGTTGAAAAGCATAGTGACTTTATTTTAAAGACGTTGAGATCAGATAGAGGGGGAGAATTCACTTCGAATGAATTTGACAAATACTGTAAATTTCATGGAGTGAAACATCAATTGACTGTCAGCTATACTCCTCAACAAAATGGTATAGCAGAAAGAAAGAACAGGACAATTTTTGAAATGGCAAGAAGTATGCTAAAGGCTAAAAATTTACCCAAGAAGTTTTGGGCAGAAGCCGTTGCGTGTACTGTATTTGTGCTAAACAGGTGTCCAACAAGGAGTGTTCTTGGAAGAACCCCAGAAGAGGCTTGGAGTGGCAACAAGCCAGATGTTTCGTTCCTACGAGTATTTGGATGCGTGGCATATCCCCATATACCAGATGAACGGAGAAAAAAGTTGGATGAGAAAAGCCAGAAGTGCATCTTCATCGGCTACAGTGACATGACTAAGGGTTATAAGCTGTATAATCCAGTCACTGAGAAGGTAGTCATCAGCAGGGATGTCCAGTTTTTTGAAGATGAAGCCTGGGATTGGAACCAGAAGATTGACCAGAAAAACATCACCATCGAAGACGAACCATTGGTGGGAGAGACAGAAAAATCTTCAATTGAAGATCCATCATCTTTGCCTGGTAGTTCATTTTCTTCACCAAGAGCAGTTTCAGAACCGTCAATACGTCGTTCACAGCGATTGCGGGAGACGCCGTCAAGATTCAAGGATTATGTTGTCACAAGAGATGATGATAGTGATAGTGATAGAATCACTGATGAAACTATGATAAATTTTTGTTTATTTGCAGACTGTGACCCCGTGTCCTATGATGATGCAGCAGCAGATGAGAAGTGGATCCTAGCAATGGATGAAGAAATCCACTCCATTAAAAAAAATGACACATGGGAGTTAACTTCTCTACCACCTGGAAAGAAGCCCATTGGTGTCAAGTGGCTATATAAGACGAAGTACAAGCCTGACGGTCAAGTGGACCGACATAAAGCCAGGTTGGTTGTAAAAGGCTACAAGCAAAAGCTAGGTATTGATTATTTTGAAGTATTTGCACCAGTGGCTCGAATGGATACCATTCGGATGATCATAGCACTTGCAGCTCAGAATCATTGGAAGATCCATCAAATGGATGTGAAATCAGCATTTCTCAATGGTGTTCTTGAAGAGGAAGTTTATGTGAAGCAACCGCAGGGTTATGAAAAGAAAGGGCATGAAAATCAAGTTTACAAACTAAAAAAGGCTTTATATGGGCTAAAACAGGCACCTCGAGCGTGGTACACGAGAATTGACACTTACCTATTAGACCATGATTTTCAAAAGTGTCCGTATGAGCATACACTATATATCAAGTCAAATACTAACGGTAACATAATAATTGTGTGCCTTTATGTTGATGACTTGATATTTACAGGGAGCTGTTCAAAGATGTTTGCTGAATTCAGGGAGGCTATGACTAGCCATTTCGAGATGACAGATTTAGGATTGATGTCCTATTTTTTAGGTCTTGAAGTGAAGCAAACAAATGATGGCATATTTATTTCACAACAGAAATATGCTAATGATATTTTGAAGCGATTGAAGATGGAATCACTCAAACCAATACGAACTCCCGTAGCAGAACGATTGGAGCTAAAGAAAGAAGGAGCCGGTGAACTAGTAAATCCCACTTATTTTAAAAGTATCGTTGGTAGTTTAAGATATTTGGCTTCTACTAGGCCAGATATTACTTATGGCGTGGGAATTATTAGTCGGTTTATGGAGAAACCATACCAATCACATTTGCAGGCAGCAAAAAGAATTTTACGGTATGTCAATGGAACTCGTAATCATGGAATTTTATATTCTTATACCGATAATTTCAGTTTGGTGGGGTACACAGATAGTGATTGGGCAGGTGATATTGAGACTCGAAAGAGTACTTCTGGAAATGCTTTCTTTCTTGGATCAGGAGTAATTTCTTGGTCCTCGAAAAAACAACAAGTCGTTGCACTTTCGACAGCTGAAGCAGAATACATAGCATTATCTTCAGCGGCATGTCAAGCAATATGGCTTCGCAGGATGTTGTGTGAATTAATGCATGAACAGACAGGTCCTACCAAAATATTGTGTGATAATAAATCGGCTATGGCTTTAGCCAAGAATCCAGTTTTTCATGGCAGGAGCAAACACATCGACATCAAGTATCACTATATTCGTGATAGAGTCAAAGATGGCGAGATCGAACTTAATTTCTGTAGGTCAGAAGATCAGATTGCAGATATTTTGACGAAACCATTGAAGACGGAGACGTTCAAAAAATTAAAGATGATGCTCGGTGTTGTTGAATTCCAAAATCAATTTTAAGGGAGGCTGTTGGAGTAACATAAAATTGATTATTGGTGTGATTGAGCACGTCGGTTGCTGGAAGCTACAAGCGTTAAAGAAAAGTCATAAAGACTTCAACGTGGCTTCGGTTTTCTTCAGATTAAGCTTTTTTATTATCTTTCTTAATGATTATGGATTGTTATGTTTTCATTATTAAATGTAATCATTGGCGTTTGTGAACTTCAATTCCTATATAAAGGTATGAAGTCGTGAGTTGTAAATCAAGCCAAACACGAAGCCACAAAGACAAAGCATTCTCAATAAAAAGTTCTCCCTCCAATAATTATTTGTGCTCTTATTCCAAGTTTCCAAAGTTTATTATTATTCTTTTGGTTCCAACACTTTTGTCTCATAAACGTGGAAGATTTGGTTGAGTCCAGACTGCTTTGAATTTCTTATAAGGGTTCTAGGACTTTGAAACAGGAAATTAGATTCTTTAATTCGCCAACAAGGAGCACCAATTGCCCTTCTAGTTGCTAATTTTAGTGATAGGAAAACTGGGGAGAAAGAACAAGTACTTAGTATTGAAAGATCTTTAAGTTAACTTGGTAAAAACAATTCTTGCTGCGGAGAGGAAAATCAGACGGTTTGCTCACTGAATGAGCGGAAGAATGATTTAAAAAGCGATTGCAGCAAAATGTTAATCGATTCGTATGATATAGAAGTGTTATTGTGAGTGGAGGTTGTCATGGAAGGTGATTCCAGGGGCGAGCTCTTCGGGTGATTTTTCCTGGACTATTAGGATCACCCCACAAGAGTGGCCGATGAAGGGGTGAAAATGATGGGAGAATAGGAATTATGAATTGTGACCACAGCTGTTTTTGTACAGGCCTAGGCCATATGGTACGCTATTGCTTTTGTCCGTTCAGTATCGCATCCGCATTAGCAACTTATCTTATGGCCTGTAGGCCATTCATCTGTCCGAAGCTGGTCCACGATTTCCAATTCTAAGCACACGTTGCTTATGAATGGATTGATTATACTTGGCTTACGCTACCAATGGAGGTGCGCTTTAAATCCTACAGAACGACGGGATTTATTGGCTTAAAGATTTAGTCTTTATTCTAAGACTGCATGTTCTCGAATCATCATTTCCAAGTGCGCTACCAAGTGAATGGAGGCATTGTGGCCGGTCGCCATTCTTGTATGCTGGTCCCAGGCATTCCTCGTCTCTCTGGGGTGTTAAAGAGGCACGAAAATTACCATAACCTTTTCCGAGGTTAATTGCAACCGATCTACTTTAAGCCAACCTATGAAATAATCTAGGGGTGTTAGCATAACTTTAGAAATCATGTACAATTAGCACAGGCGTCAGAGCAAAGCTACCTAAGGAACGGATATAGTAACGGTGTTTTGAACAACAGTTCTATGGCGTCTAATGCTGAATATCATAATGTTGCACTTGTCATCCAGAAAAAAAGGACAAAATTATATTGCACTTTCTCGGTTCGGGTAATCAAAGACAAAATTATATTTTTTATGGTCAAAAAAATAGTTTGGGGTAAATCTGTCACAAGTGTACCAGTTCAGGGTTTTTCGTGGTATTAACCCTTCCCATAATGCCCCCTTAATTTATTACCTTGTCCATTTGTTCACTTAATGTGGAAAGTACAAACATAATATATCTAAACTACAAAGAAAACAATGTACGATACATTCATCTCCCAGGATACCTCACCGAAGCAAGAAAAGCCTAAGTTTCTGACTAGGGCACCCTCGCTTGTCGAAGTGTTTACACTTGGTGAACTGACAGGACTGCGCTCCTTATTTTAATATGCCAGTATCCGCACGCTTAGCTCCTTCTCCCTCTCTCCTAATTAGAGAGATACATTTTTTCTTCCATCTCTCTCCAGGGATTACCCTCGAGTTTAACGTTCTAGAGTTCAGACGAAACGTTTTAAGATCTTGCTTAGGACCAAGTCTTACGAAGGAGCACCTTCAGCCACAACATTTTTCTAGGCATGGGATCTGCCTATACTCGAGATATTTTCTACGGTTGCCCAAGAAACCCCTCATGGGGCCTGACCCTGCTAGACTCGGCTCTACCCTTCATTGTCTATGAATCAATTTAAGGACGTGCTCAAGTCCGACAAATATAAATATCCGAACCTCAAAGAAGACAATACAATACATACATTTGAACTAGTGAAAACCAACAAGACCAGAAAAAAAAAACCTAGTGAAAACCTTTGACCAAAACAAAAAAAAGAAAAAACCCACGCAATGCCGTCCGACAGAATTTACATTTTTTTATTTAACACAAATTTTCAATCAAAATAATTTATTTCCTAGGAAAATTGGGAAAATAGAAGAAGTATGGCTAAGCTGCAGAAATTAGAACTTGCCATCTCTTGAAAATATTTTTTGGCTCATTTTTTTTGTGTACATCAAATTGAAATTAAGGATGGAGAGATCAGTAAATTGAAAAATTATAGTTATTATATGGCATATGCCTGTAATGATAAAACGGCCATATTTCTCTTTTTCGAGAAATTGAAGAAGCTATATGAGGATTTTGATGGCTCCTTTCTCTTTGTGTACATCAAATTGAAATTAAGGATGTAGAGAACAGTAAATGAAAAAAATAATAGTTATCATAGCATTTAACTGTATCGATAAAACGGTCATATTTCTCTTTTTTGAGAAATTGAAGAAGCTATACAAGGATTTTGACGGCTCATTTCTCTTTGTGTACATCAAATTGAAATTAAGGATGTAGAGATCGGTTAAATGGAAAAATTATAGATATTATAGCATTTGACCGTAATGTTAAAAAACATCTACTATAACCTTCTTCTTCTTCCTTTTTCGATTCAGTAAGTAGATCGAATAAGAAAATGAAACGATTTACTTATATTTGGATTGGAATGCAAATATTGCAGAAGACTATCAAGTACAAAAATATATACCACAGAATCATAAAATACACACGAATGAATTAATTCTGTCATAGGAAATAGGAAAGTACAATATTGTGCTCAATGAAAGGTTAAAAAAACAAATAAGCAAAAAAAAAGCAATTTGTCTTATATTAAATTGAAAGGAAAAAAATATTACAGGAAAGAGGAAAAAGAACAAAAGCAAAACATATGAAAAAAATGGGCCTTATCTTTACTTAGAGCACCAAAAAGGAAAAAGAATCGAAAAAGATTTGTAAAATTAACCCCTAATAAATCAGAAAATAGGGTATTATTCATTCCATGCTTATAAGAGGACATAGATGACGAGAGGATCCCCTTGATTGGCTCCATTCTTTACTAGACAGTCATTTAATTTGTTGAATCAGAAATCAGGGAATGATTCAGTCACTCGGTAGATAGTGAAGGCTATGTTGAAAATCAAACCTACCATCGGTTGTTTACAATTTCTAATGAGCGACCATGCTTCGCCTGTTTCATCTTCTTCAAAAATTGCCGTCGGGACAAGGAATGGGACGGCAACTAGTGCTCGCTCCATCGAGCTTCAACTAGCGACTCTCGCGACATCAAATAGCTCCCACAAGTGCCTCCCATGGTGGAGGCTGTGGTATATTGCCGCGACAAAATTAGGGACATCAATTGTGAAGAGTGCGCAATGTGCTTTGGATCTTTATCTTTCAAGAAAGAAGAAGAGTGTTTGGTGCTCAACAACTGCAACCACGCGCATTGTGAGAAGTACATCGAGAAATGACTCGACCAATGTTCGAATTGCTCGCTTTGTCGGGTGCCATTCGGGCATAGATAGTGCCAACTAACATTGGCTCCTATGTTTTTTATCAGGTCAAGGTCTGGTTGGTTTATGGATTCGATCGACATTTTCCGTTTTGACATGGTGTTCGGGTAATTCACCCTGATCAATGTAATCCATTCTAACCCTTGTTTTTCATTTTGGCCAAACTAATTGAATTGTTTTTTTATCCAACTACGTTAGCCTCTAACTTAACACATATCGGTTTTCTTTTAGGATGAACCGATAAGCCCGCATTTGTCCTCCTTAGCAATATTCAACAAAGATTTTAAAGAGTAGTTAGCTTTATGAAAGTCTTATTCTAAATGTTCTGATCATGAATAGTAAAAAATAAAGACATTGGCCGTTTCTGTACTTTTTCTTTGACCAATGTAGCGCCTGAACTATACGTATTTTTTTCTTTTTGGGGATTGGCTTCCCTTAGGGACTTTTGCAGCCTATCTACTTACTTTGTATATAACGTGTCAGTGTTTGTCTTCCTAAGGAGGAGGCAATATCCCCTTGTAGTTTTACATTTGTATAAGACTAAGGGAGAGATCTTAGCAAATGTAGCCTTTTAATGTCTTGCTCAGGACAAACCACTTCGTTTTCAAGTAAACAGAAATGCTGATGTGACTAGTCATTTGATTGACATGTCATCCTACTTAGCTTTTAATTTTTTTTTTGAATAAATGCATTATAAGTCCCAAAACTTATCACAAAAATGCATTTAAATTCTAAAATTTTAAAAAAATACAAGTAAGTCCTAAAACTTGTGAAATTGATGTAATCAAGTCCTTTCATTAAGTCCGTCTAATTTGGTTAATGGAAAATGTTGACGTAATTTTTTTTTTCTATCCTACGTGGCTCTAGGGCAGTCAAAATGGGTCACAAACTCATATTTTAAATCATATTTATGAAAATAGGTCATATATGGGTTACTTTAAAATTAACATATGGGTCATAAATGGGATTAAAAAAGAAAAGCCCAAATAAGATGGGTTTTATTGGGTCTTTTACAAAGACATTTATAAAAGCCACTCGCCCTCTTGAGCATACCCTCATGATCTCTGCGCTCGCTTTAAGCTATTCAGCAATGGAGATTTGAAAGCGGTAAAACTGACGACGACGGTGCGGCTATGGCAACAAATATTACTTGAAGCTGTCATTCACCACCCATCGGACCTCTACGGCCACCCTGAGAGACCTCCGATCAAGGCCCAACTCTCTCCTGCCTCTCCTCTGTCTCCTTTGCTTCGTCTCCATCTTCTTCGCCCTCTCTCTCTTCGGACGGACCTCTCCGATCTCCGCCCGCTCTTACCAGCCCTCGAAGTGAAGTGGAAGCCCCAACTCGACTTTGCCGCCTCCAGTTGGCCCTGTGATTACTTTGTCAAGGAAGCATCAGCCCTGTGGTTTGCCATCTTTTGATCCCGTTAGAAGCCGTCGTTGTTGGGGCTGAGGTAGCTGCCGTCGAGTCCGAAACCCTGGCCTTCTCAAGCTTAAACGGCTAGAATTTTCATTTTATCTTGCATATTATTTTTATTTGTTTAATTTTGAAGAATTGTGGGGCCTTTTTATTTATTTTTTTCACGGGTTATATAGATGGATTTGGGTTACATCTGAGTTGGGTGGGGTATGAGTTTTTTAAATTGCTTAGTAAGTAAATGGGTGAATTTGGGCTAAACCCATTTATGACCCACCCAAACCCAATGACCTACCCATTTGCCACCTCTACGTGTCGCTAACGTGGATAAATCGATGTCATTTTAGTCCAAATATGAATTTTTATACAAATTTTATTTAAATTATATTAACAATAAGCAAACTTAAAAAATACACAAAAAAGAACAAAAAAAAGGAAAGGAAACCTCACCATTGCTAGGAAGGGCTAGCGGTCGATCGCAAGCAAGGGCATGCATGCCCTCGCCTACCCTCGCCTAAGTTTTGCTTTCCTTTTTGTTTCTTTTTTGTATTTTTTAAGTTTGCTTATTTTTAATATAAGTTAAATAAAATGTGTATTAAATATCAAATTTGAACCCAAACGATGGCGTTTTAGCTTTATATTTCATGTTTTAGCCACATAGGAGAGAGAAAATAATAAAAAAAGCCACGTCAGCATTTTTCATTAGCCAAGTTGGATAGAGTTAATGGAAGGACTTGATTACATCAATTTAATAATTTTTAGATTTAATTTTACTATTTGAAAGTTTTAGGACTCAATTGCACTTTTGTGATAAATTTTAGGACTTCTAGTGCATTTATTCCTTTTTTTTCCGGAAAAAATTTTCTAATAAAATTAAAACAAGATAAGTATTTTTAAAAATAGAGAAAATGAAAAAAAAATTCATAAAAATAAATAAAATAAATATGAAAGGCATACAAATGTTGATTGTTGACAAAAGAAAACAACAAAAATTGGAACATTGCAACCTTTGTCGCTTATGGCCACTGTGCGGCTGCCCTTAGGCAACACAACGCGAGTCAGGGACCTCGGTGAGATCACGCATGGAGTTGAGCGATCACAACAAAATCTAACTGATTTGGGGTGTCGCAAATATTAGTTCCATAAAGGGTTAATATCACGAAAAATCTCAAATTGATATATAAGTAACAAATTTACCAAAAACTAATATTTTGACCATAAAAAATCTCAAACTGGTACGTCTATAATAAATTTACCCAAACCTAATTTTTTGACTACTAAAAACTCCAAACTAGTACACTTGTGACAAATTTGCCCTCCATTAAGTTGGATTAATACCACGAAAAAATCACAAATTGGTAAGTTTGTGACAAACGGAGGGGTAAAATCCTAAACTGGTACTTTCATCAACTATCATGTGCCATCCAACTCAGAAATTTGATAGTAAAATTTAATGGAAACTAATAGAGGGTAAAGTTGTCACATGTATACCAGTTTGGAGTTTTTGATGGTCAAAAAATTAGTTTGGAGTAAACTTATCACAGATGTATCAGTTTGAAATTTTTCATGGCATTAACCCTTCCATAAACTATTAGTTCTAAGCGAGATGATAAAAAACTAACACTAGATTTTAAATTAATACTTTTAAGCAATTTTGATTTAAACAAAAAGATAGAACCATGTCATGTAGTGTCGAAGAAAAGCTTCCATGCCAGGACAAAAGCACTCACTTAGGCTCCATTTGTTTAGCAGAATTTAGAAAATATTTTCCTAAAAATGATTGCTTGTATCGCTTACAAAAATAAATGAATAAAAAATATTTTTCATTGACTAATTATTTCAAATGATAGAGCGATCATAATTTAAAAAATATTTTCTAAATGATTTATTTTTCGTGAAACAAACGCACCCTTAATATGAATAATGTGGTCTTACTCTTATTTAAGCTTTCAACCGAAATGGTATCTAATGGAGAATGAGGGAGGATTTTTCATTATGCTTCAAAAGAAAACAATTAAGTACTATAGTTTTGCAATTTCAAGTCAACATGACACGCTAGAAATCCACATAGTTTTCCCCATTAAACACCAGATTTATCTAATTGGTGTACATGCTGTATTCCATTTAAATTAATTAATGAAATGATGACATAAATATATTAAAAGATATTAGGGATTTAATTGGATCAACCGGAAGTTTTGGGACGATAGCGAACATTACTCAAAATTGATTTAATTGATTCAATTGAAAGTTCAAATATGACACTACACATCGATTGAAGTTCATATATTGCTAGTACTATTATCTGTTAAAGCAATAGAAACTACACTTCATTTACATCTCATATCAAAGAAGGCAAGAGATGTTGATCCATTGCATTTTGCAAATTCACTTCCTGATCACTCTGCAAAAAGATGGAAATAACTGTGAAATGGGATCTTCCCAGAATTCTTCCCATAATTATTTCTGGTGACACGATTTGAAACTATAAACATCGCACTGTTTCTGCAGCGCTCATGGAGAAGCTATGTCTGCAGTGAAAACAAAAAATCACATGATTGAGATTGGTGAGAACTACGAAGATATTCAAAAGGCGATCGTCACCATAATTGAAAACCAAACACAATAGCACATGAAAACTTCAAATCTTACCATCTACTGAAATATTCCAAATTTTTTGACATTAAGATTGCGAAGTTGCTCTAAACTGATTGCAGAGAGTGGCATATCCAGGGGTACTGGAAAGCAAAGCTCACGTGAGACTTGTCGCATGGTCGGTCGAAGCCTCGGATCAGCTTGCAAGCACTCGAACGCTAGCTTGGCAATCAAGACCACATCCTGCTCATCTCGAAGGCCAAGTTTAGAAGGTGAGAGTCGTTGATCCAACACATCCTTCAACATCATTGACTTAGTTTGAGTGGACAATGAACATATATATCCGTGAGTCATGATCTCCTGGATGCTTTCCCATGATTGTCTCTAATGCAACGACTCCAAAACTATATACATCACACTTTTCGGTAGGAACCGTAGAATAAGCCAACTCTGCAAGTGGAGAATTTACTATTTTTTTTAATCTCGATTATAAGTTGTATTTAAGTTGACAACATTACTTGCCATGGAATGACGTGTGACGATTACAATTACGGATTTCTACTACATCTACACTTACAACACTGATTTGAGTATGGGAGTTTATGCTTTGGCAAAGTTCAAAAATTTTTGTTCGATGCTTATAATACGAGCATCTTCTAGGTAACACGAATTAATATCCTTAAAATAGATTGATTATAATGTTTTCCTCATTTTCCAACCCTTACTTTTGAGGACAATCGAAAAAGCTTTTTCATCAATACTGAACTTGAAAGCTCTAAATAAGTATAATAAATTTCCATAAGACGATTAAATAACTAATGAACTGCACTAAACTACTAAAAGTTCAATTTTAGAAGTATAACACAGAATGCCATCGAAACTGAAGCAAAAATTACAAAGTACCTGGAGCAACATAACCGATGGTGCCAGCAATAGTAGTCCAGTTTGATGAATCTGGTCTCAACAATCTTGCAGTGCCAAAATCGGAAACATAAGCCTCATAATCAAGATCCAATAGAATGTTGTTATTAGTCAAGTCTCAGTGTAACAACGGAGGTGAACATTCGTGATGCATATAGGACAACGCATCTGCAACTCCTCGAACCATATTTATCCTCTTGTCCCATTGAAATTCTCTAGCTCTTTCATCATCGTTCAAAACTGTCCTCAAGCTTCCTCTTTCCATGTACTCATACACCAAAAAATAGCGTTGGGCATGAGAGCAGAAGCCATAAAATTTTCACGATGTTACGGTGACACATATTTGTTAAGGCTTGAATTTCCCTTTCAAATGGTATCAAATCAATGATCTCACTATCTTCTTGGGATGATGAGGTTTGCTTGATAGCAAACGTTTGACCTACTGCTATCTTAACTTTATAAACAATTCCATATGATTCTTTACCCACGTAGTACTTGGAGTCAAATCCTTCCGTGGCCTCAACAATTCGATCATAGAAAACTTTTCCATCATAACTCAAAATACTCATGAAATCCAAATCATTTGCCTACTCATTATTATCTCTCTTCATAATCCTTCTTTGACGTATGATTGATGATTACAAGCACAATCAAGGTGCAAGAGAGAAAGAGAAACCCCAAGAACGAGATAATGAGGATAACTTTGATTCTAGCTCTAGCGTGCCGATTGCGTTTCTTGTTCCCAGTAAAATTGCATATCAGTAAACCAATAACATTTCCACATAGCCCTTTGTTATGCTGAATTGCCTCAAATGGAGCCTCATTGAAAGCCTTGACATTAGGGAGAGGACCTTCCAGGTCATTGTAAGATACATCAATAGAAGTCAAGGCCAACATATCACCAAAAGTATGTGGGATGAAACCCGATAGGCCATTGTAGGAGATATTTAGAACTTGCAAGTTTCTCAATATTGCAAGCTCTCCTGGTATATTTTCTGACAAAATATTATAACTCAGATCAAGAACCTCGAGGACTTGTGTGTTGTCTATCTCAGGAGGAATGCTTCTCCAAAATTTGTTCCTACTGAAGTTCAAGCTCAACAAGTGTTTGCATGAGCCTAGCTGCACCGGTATCGATCCGCTCAAATTGTTTGATGCTAAGTTTAGATGTGCCAGATGGGATAAAAGTCCAATCTCAATCGGGACATTTCCCATGATCGCATTGCCGCTTGGGTCGAGCTCAAACAACATCGACAAGATTCCCATTTCCCTCGGAATATCTCCACTTATATTATTTGAAGAAAGGTCCAGTAACTGTAATTGAGCCATCCTTCCAAATATTGCAGGTATCTCACCAGAAAGGTCATTGTTTGATATCCTTAAGCTCGTCAAATTACGACAATGCTCCCATTTCCATGAAAGTTTGCCTCTCAAATGATTGTGGCTCAAGTCCATAAAATATAGATGCGGATATATTTCGAAAGCATTTGCTATGTTTCCAGTAAGTTGGTTTTTGTCAAGCCTCAATCTGATTAATGTGTTACGGTTCTCTAGGCTCGTGGGATGGGACCCGTGAAATGATTATTGTCAATGGAGAAATATTGCAATGATCTCCCAAGACACACATCTTCTGGCAGTTCCCCCTCTAGCTCATTATGATATAGCAGCAAATGAGTCAACCGTGTTAACTTATGGAATTCAAAATGCAATGAACCAAATAATTTATTCATGGCAAGGTTTAGTATAGTTAGATTGGCTAGGCTTCCAATTGATGCGGGGATTTGACCGGTCAAATTATTATCCCAACAAGATAAAATTTTAAGAGAAGTGAGCCTCCCGATTTCTGAAGGTATGGGTTCTGAAAGTCCATTTCGAGAGAGGTGAAGAAGAGATAAACTCGTCAAGTTGCCGAATGATGATGTGTATATTTGACTTATATTTTGATTATATTTGGTGCTATTTTGGGAAAATATTCGAATAAATAGAGTGGAATTTATTTGTTTTTATGCATTGTATTAGGTGATGGTGAATGATGCAATCATGAAGATTTTGGACGTTTTTTGAGCTATTGGTTGGGATTCTGCATATAAAAGATCAATTTTCCAGAGATCCATACTCACGGCTTAAGATCGCGCGGATGTAAAGCTGGCGCAGAATTTGAGGACGTGATTTGGCCATTAATTTCCATATTTTCCAGATTTGATTGTGGAGGATTTTTGTACTCAAATAGGAATCTTAATTAGGGACATTAGGGAGAAGATTTTGCTTTTTTTCTTTCCATGTTGGATAGAATTTCTTTTTCTAGACTTTCTCTTTTTTTATTTAAGAGGTTGATCGCAAGAGGAAATGATAGACTTGACTCCAGAAAATTCAGAAAACATATTATTTTCTCTTTTGCGCATTTTGTAGCCATGTGTGGCTAACTCCTTTTTAGTCTAGCAAAGGATTATTAAAGTTCAAGTTCATTCAAGTTGTGAGATCTAAGCTTAATCTTCCTTCTTAATTTCTGCAGTATTTATATATTCTCTGTTTTATTGTTTACCATTACTTTGTTGGTTGTTACAATAAGAGCTCGTTGTGCAATTGACAGGGTGATAGTTTGCCAATTGAAATACCCAAACCCGTAATTGTTTAGGTGTTTTAATAATAATGGCAAATAATATGACTTGATTAAAACTAGATTTTCAAGTTGTATTATGAGAATATATGATCTAGCTTGAATAAGTTACGCGTGTGATTTATTGGCTAGGGTTGGGTTTTTCTCGATTTTCACGCTATTAGCGAATTGAATCCTAGGCGCGTGTCGGGGTTATTCGTTAATAAGGGATTAATCACAGGCGCGTGTCCGGTTAATCTAATATTAAGGAAAGATTAGGTTGTTAGAAGCGTTTCAACAACCATAACCAGTCTATTGCAGTGTTTGAGATTATTCATTTGATTCAATGATCAACTTCCGAACTTGAATGAGATTACCTTTGCTAGATGTTGCATAATCTGATTTTCTTTAATTTCTGTTTACTTATTTTATTTAAGTCTTTTCTGCATAAACCCCCCTTTTTAGTTTCGCTTTTATTGTTTACTTGGTTTTCAAAGAATTAACAATTTGTCAGTCTCTGTGGATTCGACTCTGCTCACCCTAAGTACAATTTATTTATGATTTAGAGAGTAGGAATTATTTTTGGTGAATTCGACCACCACCACCGATGGAATGAGGAATTGAGTCGCTGAGATTGTTGGATGATAGGTCAAGATCAATAAGAGAAGTGAGTCTCCCGATTTCTGAAGGTATGGGTCCTGAAAGTTCATTTTTCCATAAGAAAAGAGACTTCAAATTCCTCAAATCACTTATCTCTCTCGGAATGGAACCAGAAAAGTTATTTCACGAAAGGCCGAATTCCATTAAATTGCCTAATTTTCCAAGAGAAGCAGGAATTGGCCCGAAAAGTTGGTTTTTCCATAGATTAAGATAAATTAGGCTGCTCAAGTTCCCTAGTGAAGCAGGGATAGGACCGGTGAACTTGTTTTCGGAAAAATCAAGTTCCAAAAGAGAATCCAATCGTCCAATCTCCCAAGGGATGTGTCCACTCAGGTTGTTTGCACTAAGTACAAGAAATGAAAACTCTCTAGCGAACCTAAACTTGGAATGTCCCCGGACAGCTCATTGAAGCAAATATTAAGAGACTTGAGTTTAGAAATTGTGCGTGTTGTTTGGGACGTTGAAATGTTTAAAACGAGGAAGAGCGGTATAGAGAGCGAATAGATGGAGAGGCGAGAAAATTAGAAAAGGGGTATAGCCCGGTTATTACATTAAAACTTGCTTAAAAAATGTTGCCTTGCAATTATTTACATTTTTAAGTTTGTGTGCCTATTTTGAGTGTTTTATAAAGGGAAGTATGAAGTGACTGCATGAGAAATAGGAGGCAACTTCGGATGATTGGGAACCTCATTATTCTATAAGTGAGTACAAAATTAATTTATAAAGTAACACGATAAATACGTAAAAATGCTTAAGAAAGTGAAAAAAAAATTCAAATATCCAATAAAAGTCAACTACATCATCTTGTAGTCCAATTTTAAAGATCGGGCATTTCATCTCCAGCATCTTATTCTTTGGAAAACCCCTATTCTCAACCTCGCCGCTTGCCTCGCCACCGTCCGGATCCGATTCCATAGTAACTCCGTCACTCTTGTCTAGTTCTTGGTTTCTCACTCTAGAAGGTTTTCCGAAAGCGGCAGGATTGAGATTTGGTTTGCTCGTTTTCTTTTTCACTATCGAGACACGAGAGAGAGTTGATGAGAAAATTTGCGATGATGGTAAATTCAGGAGCTTTGGCCAAAGAGTGTTAATTCAATTCGATTTCAGCTAACCCGAGTGAGGGGTGGTCAAACTTTTAATTAACCCCACGCGTTTGAGTAGAATTAAAGTGATTATTAGATCCCATGTCCAGGTCGTTGGGTTGGTGAAGGTCGGGTTTGATTGGGCCAGCTTCGCTTGACCGAAGATAACGAGCATTTTGATTGGCTGGCGAGGAGGAACTTGAACCTGAAGTTACCATAATGCCCCTCCCGGGCCGATCCGCGTGACCCTTTTTCATTATGAAAATGGGTAAGGGCTGACTTCATTAGTAGATCCTCATTTGCTCTTTTGTGAGAAAGTGCAAACATAATATATCCAAACTATAAAAACACACCGCAATGTAAATTATACCAGCAAAAGCCCTGGCGACGCTGGATTACCAAACTATATATTTTTTTTATATAACACAAATTTTCAATCGAAACGAAATATTATATCTTTATTTCTAGAAAAAAAATCCGAGAATAAAAGAAGTCCGCTAAATACGATGGCCTAACTCTACTGAACTGTTACCGTAATTTCTACTTCGTTATGCGTCATTTTACTTTATATAAAGAAATGCATGTTAGTGGACTGAAGGATCACTCGATGTAGGGGTGTCAAAACCAAATAATATACCCGAACCGGAACACGAACCGACCCGACCCGATCCGAAGTTTTGGGTATTTTCAGGTCGGGTCAACTTCATGTTCGGGTATTAGCTAAGCAAATGGGTATCTCAATGGTTTCGGTTCGGTTCATGTTTAGAACACGAACCGAACTGAAACACGTATTTTTTTTATTTTTTATTTTTAGAACCGAAACACATTTCACTTTGTAGCACTATTGTTCAACTTCGTCCTCCTCCAGAACGTGAAATTGCCTGCCGTCGTCAACTTCGTCCTCCTTGGCGACTCTGCCTCCGTCCTCCTCATCTACTCTGCTACCGTCATCCAGTCCAGAGAGCTCACGAGTCACCATAGTTTGTCTCGAAGTGGTGTCACTAGATCAACGATTCAACCGACAAAATTTCAAGTCTTCATCTGCATTTGTGTCTCTGGTAGATAACTTGATAAGTTCATCAAGCAACGATGCATACTTGCATCAAATCCGATAACTTTCAAGCAAATGACAGGACAACATGATGTAATTCTCGGGCAAATCCATGATAGAATCGGTAAAAAGCATGGTTTCGAAGCATCCTGACCCGCATTAAGCAAAAACCGAAATGTGAGAATGGAGACGAGAGGCAATCAGAATCCCTGAATTCAGAGGCAATTGAGGGCAACGAAAACTGGGGATACATGGAAAGTATCAATTTAGATAAAACAAATAATAAGCACCAACCATCGAATCAATTGTAACATCGTCAAATATTAGCTTGAATCCAAAAAGACCCGAAACCTGAAATCCGACCTGGTTTTGCGTTTCGGGTCATGTTTGGTTCGGGTCAAGAGTCCATATATCTTTTATAATTCGGGTTGAATCGGGTAGCGTGGAGACTAGACCCAACCTAATCCATTGACACCCCTAGGTGTAACTTAACCTTAATTTATAATAAAAATCTAAAACACGAACCCGAACCGACCCAACCCGACCCGAACTGACCCCGATCATGCGGTTGTATCATGTTTGGGTCTTGTTTCGGATTGGGCCAAGCACACATATTCATTGTTTCGGGTTAGATTGGGTATCATGAAAACCGACCCGACCCGACCTATTGACACCCCTAACTCAATGCGTGATAAGCCTCGGGCTTTCTCTCTTGGCACTGCACTTTGATGCGTTTAGCGATTACTACAAAGTATTCTTGATAAATCATCTTTCAGGATGATACCACCCGTCTGGGTGGCGCTGCTGGAGCGCGCACTCTTCCTCTCGCAAAAGGTTGAGTGTTCGAATCCCGGGCGCCGCAGGGTGACTTAACCGGTGGTACGTGTGTGGTGGCTAGCACATGTCGCCCCCAGGGTTTACTCCCCGGCTATCGGCCATGCGGGGGTTCCTTGGGTGTCGCGACCGACTTCCGAACGGGCGGTAGTGTCGTACCCGGTACGTGCTAAGTCTAGGTTTGGGACTTAACTCGGGCTCTCCCAAGCCCATACCGTATCGCGACTTAGGGTTTAAGTTTTTTAACATGTAGGTGATTTACATGCAGGAGTCGCCACTAATCGATTTGGGGTGGGTCGATTAGAAACCCAAATAAGGTGATGGGAGAATCACCCTATTCCTATGAACCAGAGATTAACTGAATTCGGGGACTTGGTTACACTAGTCAGATAACTAATGCCCTTTCGGTACCATTTTACCCTGTTCATTTTTTTTGAAAACATTTGTCAAGCAGTTTGGATTGATTTTTGGACCTTTCTCCTAACATGTAAGGTGTTCAAACGAGTGCATAATCAGAAACGATTAGCAGTCATGCAGCCTATAGTTCTAGCCCTAACTAAGCCAGATGACATTCAAAACACGGCAGTTCATGCAATTGTATTAAAAAACATGCATAATAACAACGCGACGGTAATAATAAAACATGCAACATACTACCACGCGATTTCAGACTTGTCTAATTTAATTAAAATAACAACATGCATAATAATATGACAAATGATTAAAACACTCAGATAAGTCATACATAAAAAAAATGTTGTTTTTTTTTCGAATTTTTTTTTTCAAAAATAAAAAAAAAAAGAAAATACTTTTTTTTGAAATTTTTTTTGAAATTTTTTTAATTAATTATTTTTAAATTTTAATTAATAATAAAAAATAGGAAAAAAAAACTTTTTTAAAATTTTTTTAATTATTTTTTTTAAAATTTTTTTTAAATTAATTTTTTTTAAAATAAAATATAATAATATAATAATAATCCCCGGTCGGGTCGGATCCGGGTCGGACCGATCCGACCCGGGTCAACGGATCCGATCTGGGCGTTGACCCGGGTCAGATCCGTCGATCCGGGTTGGTCGGGATCGACCCGAGTCAACGGATCCGACCCGGTCATTGACCGGGTCGGATCTGTCGATTCGGGTCGAAACTGACCCGAATCACAGAACCGCGGGGGGAACGCCGGCAGGGCCAAAATTAGCCGCCCGCCAGCCGACCCAGACCGGCGCCGCCCCCCGGAATGGCCCCTGGGGCCTCCATCGACGTCGCCACTCACCTGGATTGCCATCCGACCGCCGCTCGCCGGCGGGGGACCGGATTGAAAAACTGGCTTCTTTGAGGCATTTTGTCAAACAGTAGAGGGGTGTGATGAAAAACGGGGAATATTGGCCTCCTCCGGCGAGCCGGTCTGCTCTGGTTATCCACCTCATCTACGACGGCGACACACAGACGGCGGGGGACGGCGTTATGGGCCGGGACTCGCGCCAATCGGCCGTCGCAGGTCCCGGCCAAACCGAGCAGAGAAACAGAGCAGAACAGGGGAGGTTCGGGCCGGGAGGAGCGCTCACCGTCGACAGCGCATCTGGGGGCTTCCGGCTTCGGGGGAGGCGACGGCGACGCTACTAGGACCTGTAAAAAAAAACACGAACTCCCTCTCTCTCTCTCTCTCTTACTCTCTTTGTATCTCTCTCTGTGTTGTCTTCTTGGAAAATGGCCGACCGGAGACCCTGGCTTCTTCATGGCGACAACGACGTTACTGGTTTGCTCCGGCGAGGCCTCCGTCACGCCCTCTCTCTCTATTCTCTTCGTTCTCTCTCTATTCTCTCCCTCTGTGTTCTCTCTCTTTCCCTGCTCTGTTTTTCTCTAAAAAATGGTCGACCGGGACCTCCTCTCTCTCTCTCTGGCTATTTATAGCCGACGACGACGACGCTGCTCTGCTCCGTTGCGTATGCAATGACGACGGCCTGCTTCGGCCTAGGCTCCGCGAATCGCGGCCATAGGCCGGTGCAGAGAGGGAGGTCTGGCGGTGAAGCAGAGCAGGAGCACAGGGAGCCGAGAGGGAGGAGAGGATAAGGTCGCCGGGAAAAACGGGAGGGATAAGACTGGCCATTAAGGCCAGTCTCGGTGGCGTGCTCCCCCGGAACTCTTCTGGGCTGAGGACGACGATGACGCGGCGGCTCCGGCGACGTCGGCGTGACGCAGAAAATAGGGACGAACAGGAGAAGGGAAAGCGACGCGGCGGAAGGGAAGAAGAAGAAGCCGGGCCGAGGCTGGGCCGGGCTCAGTCGGGCAGGGAAAAAAGAAAAGAAAGAAAAGCGGGTTGGGCCCGAGGGGGGAGAAAAGAAAAGAGAAGGGCCGCGCGGGGAGGAAAAAAAGGAGCAAGCGGGCCGAGCCCAGCCGGGGGGAAAGAAAGAAAAGAAAGAAAAGGGCTGGGAGCCCATGCGCGGGGAAAAGAAAATGGAAAGAAAAGGGAGAAATGGGCCGGGTCGACCCGGCCCCAATCCGGCCCAGCGCGATTTTTTTTTTAAATTTTAATTAGACATTCTAATAGACCCTATTAAATATAAACATGCCTAATTTCTATATGCAATGCATTTAAATAGAAATATTTTTTGTTTTAGGAACTAAAAAAATTAATTCCTAAATTTTGTGCAATTTAATTTTGGGCAAATTAAAAATAGGTGTCAACAGCTGCCCCTCTTTGAAGGTGAGCTCGCAGAGTTTGTGCTTGCAGAGGTTGAGCTCGTAGAGGTTACATTCAAAGATAAAATGACATCTAAATTTGGCCCATGCATGTTCGATGAATGTTATTTTTGGTGAGACCGTGAGTCTCATTTTTATGATGCGATAAGATGATGCATGCTAAAGCAAATAAAAACATACCTGGGGCTACTTACCTTGCCGAAGGGTAGAGTAATTCCAGATAATTGATTTTGTGTGTCGAGGATCCGAACCTTTCTTCGGTTGCCTTGACGGGGAATTGTTTGTCTAGGACCCGAACCTTTCTTCGGTCGCCTGGACTGGGGATTGTTTGTCTAGGACCCGAACCTTTCTTCGGTCACCTTGACTGGGGAAATCTCTTGCCTAGGACCCGAACCTATCTTCGGTCGCCTTGGGTGGATTTCACTTGTCGAGGACCCGAACCTTTCTTCGGTCGCCTTGACTGGAGAGAAATCGCTTGCACAGGACCCGAACCTTTCTTCGGTCGCCTTGGCTGGATTTCATTTGTCGCGGACCCGAATCTACTTTTGGTTGCCGTGACTGGGGAGAAATCGCTTGCACAGGACCCGAACCTTTCTTCGGTCGCCTTGGCTGGATTTCATTTGTCGCGGACCCGAATCTACCTTCGGTTGCCGTGACTATGGAGAAATCGCTTGCACAGGACCCGAACCTTTCTTCGGTCGCCAGTTGGATTTCGTTTGTCTAGGACCCGAACCTTTCTTCGGTCGCCTTGACTGACTGGATTTTGTTTGTCAAAGTCCTTGGGGTCCTCACGCAAGGATTTGACAGTTTGCCTGGTGGATTCTTGCCAACAGGTCTTGGAAAGGCCCAAACGATGAGCACCTCGGGGTCCTCGCCCAAGGATTTGATGGTTTGCCTGCTGGGTCCTCGCCATCAGGTCTTGGAAAGCTCAAATGATGAGCACCTCGGGATCCTTGCCCAAGGATTTGATGTGAATAGAGAGAGTCAGTTCCGTACTCAAAAGGGTGAACAAAGGGGTTAGTCCAATGTTCAAAGGGTACCATAACAATTGTAGGTACATGGATTTTTGGAACCAGGCATAAGTAGAATATACTTACCTGGATACGTTCCTGCCTCTTAAGGACATGTCTCCTGTCAGACAAGTTTTTTGTGCAAACACATATGCATTCATCGGAGAAATAGACAACTGAGGCTATTCTAGAATCTAGTCAATATGCTTTTCTTTTTCAAAGGAACACCAGGTTTACCTTCTGGATAGTTTGAAAAGAAATCTGATGGTTTTGAGATCGGGTAAGGGTAGAATGTACTTACCTGGGCGCATTCCTGGAGGTTTGATGTATCATCTGCTGAATAACCAACC
The DNA here is from genome assembly GCA_031216235.1 of Syzygium jambos. Taxonomy (NCBI): domain Eukaryota; kingdom Viridiplantae; phylum Streptophyta; class Magnoliopsida; order Myrtales; family Myrtaceae; genus Syzygium; species Syzygium jambos. The sequence continues at coordinate 23,454,282 of CM062230.1, read as the reverse complement.
TTTTTCGGGGCATCTCTCTTGGGATGATAGTGAGGGCTTTTCCAGTGCCCGAAATTTTGTATTCTATCACTGGGGATTAAAACTCTGGACTGTCAAAGATGATTAGCACAAACATGCATGCATTCATCAAGGATAGACAAGCTGGGTTATTCCAGAGTGTGCATTTAAAGGTTCATGCATGATGATTTTACCATATACATCACCAAAAATCCACCAAGGGTCAATCAGGACAATTTTTCGCAAGGTGGTCTTTCTCGAGATGATGAACGAGGGACTTTCAGTCAGAGAGGACTTGCCACTCGCTCTCATTGAAAAGGGTTGTTTGTCCCGTTCATTAATGCGGGAACATCGAAAACACTCAATCTGACCGCTATCACATCAACAAGGGTCTGAGTTTTCTCGTAAGCGGTACGACGCTGTCAATCAGAGAGGTCTTCCTCAGGGTCGTAATGCATGCTTGGTCAATGGCTTAACAAAGGAGACTGTCCGAGTCAAGGCCATGAAAGAAAATATTCTGCAATTATCTCCGGGTTTACAAGTCAAGAACCTTGCAAAAGAGATAGAAAATAGTCTTGCTCGCACTTTCTCGAGCGTTGTTTATAAACATTTGAAATCCCGTGTTAATTCAAATGCCCCAGTCAGAAGAGACTTCATGAGGGATGTAACATGGGCTTGGTTTACGGGTTGAGGAACGAAATGATCGTTAGGCTCAAAAATTTGTGTGAGGGTAAGAATTGGTGATCATCTAGCATTGTCACCGGTCTTCTTATCCGCCGTCAGGATCCTTTTGGAAGACTTCCTGGGTAATCCTGTGTTTTAGCATCTTTGACAACTTTTTCTTGAGGAGCTTTTGCGTCAAGCATTTTCCTGGATACCATTCTATCTCTGTCCCAAATGCTTTCTCAAGAATAGGTTCGTCTTTCTTTATCATGTGGCAGATCTTTATCAAGACAGAGTTCTTAAAGTAGGAATTTATATCGAAGAAGAACTCAAGTTTCAACCTTTTAGGGTCGTCTATTCTACACCACTTAACAACTTTGAGGTATTTGAGAGCACTTTATCAAGCTCACAGATCTCCTCAGTTAAAACTTCATTGTTTTTTATAGCAGCTACCCAGAAATTAGGGATTCTTTTCTCTTCATTTTACTCATCGTTTTTCTTCTTCTTCTATTCACGGGCATTGGCCTTGCTTTTACCAGGCACATGGCTTTTTCATGCCCCCAGTTTTCAGCATTTTTTTAGCTGCTCTTCTTATGTTGTCAGGACTAGCCTAAACAAAACTGAACAGAACGATGCTTTTGGGCTCTTGGAGTCTTCATCTTCATTCGGTACTTGAGACCGTGATGCTCAAACTGTGGTGATTTTTGCCTTGCCCCGGTGTAGGGGATGATCACCAATTGGGTTTGTACGGAATGAAATTGCCGGCTCAATTGGGCTAACAAGGGATATTAGTGTATGGGATAGAAGAAGAACTGCTCTTCATCATCCTAGGGCACTTAAATTATCTCGAGAGTTCATCTGCAATAAAAACACTCAAAGATTAATGCAAGTGAGGGCAAGAAAATTTCTATACATCTTTTTCACCTTGTGCGAGCTGTTGCAGCTGATGATCATAGAAAATTTTAGATATTACAAACTCCTCATTCTGCTTGTCTTGCTTAGTGAAAACATCACTGTTATCAATAAGATATTGACATTTGGAATAGGCATTAGTTTGCTGCTTCTCTCTTGACAAAGCCTTCTTAGCCTCAACTGTCCGGCCGTCGATGGTGTGCTTGCCTTGGAAGACTCTATCGAGGATCACCGACTCCGTGACAACAAGGAGGTCGAAGCCACGGGGGTGGTGATCAAAAGTGAGGGGGACTCTTCTTGTTCCCTCTAAATTTGAGTCCTACCTGTAATGCTGGTTTACCTCAAGCTGCCCTAATGTGGGTTGGTTCTTGACAGGGATAATTTGAAAGGAACCTTCGAGTGTGTGGGCTCAAAAGGGTTAAGCAAATGATTAATGGCAGTGTATGGGGTAAAGAAATGAATTGCCTCTCGTCATTTTGACTGCCGTACCTTATGCGAGAAATCCCTTCACCTTGTAGAAATGAAACATTTTCACTCATCTTGCAAGGGTTTAGTACTTGAGAACGTGTATAGATTAAGGGTTGCCTCTCATCCTTCTGACACACCTCGTTCAAAACATCGGAGTAATTCGACACCATTCGTCGAGTTGTCAAGATTTTTACAGGAAATTGGTGAATTAAACAGGTAAAATTGCCATGCAAAATTACTTTCCACGTAATGCACTTGAGGAAGAAAATAATATCCATTTTCTTTAATTATTTCTTCCTTCTTGTTTCTTCCTACTCTTATGAGAAGAGTTTTAAGGGAAAGAGATACTTACCTGTGTTGTGACAGTGAGGTGTACCTGCAGGGTAATAAGAAGGGTTATGTTAATGAATGGCTTTTTTAAGGGGTAGGAATTGGAAACGATACAACATTACCCTTCGTGATTCCATTCATTTGAGATTCAACTGACAACTCCTTGAGTTTTCTCGGATGTTGATAATTCCCTTTTGACAAAAACATGAGCTTATGTTAGAAGTGAGATGATTGAGGGTAAATTGAGAACGATACAGATTACCCTTCTTCCATTTTGCCTTCAAAGCTAGCAGAGTTTTTTTCTCCTCTTTACTTTGTTCAGCCTTCTCTGCCTCAGTCTGCTTCTCCATGTTCTTGGTCTCGAAGCTCGAACGAGATCCTCTATGATTAGGGGTGCCTTCAATTGGAAAATTCCTATTGTCGGTGCATGCTGTGCCAACGCGGTTCTGGCATGCTAAGGCATTTCTCGAAAATCCTCTAATTCCCGACATGCACATGGCATGTGCAATTGCTTACATAGGGATCTTCGCAGCAAAGCTAATCTCCACTTTAAAGGTCTTTGACCGATGTGGGCATGACTGACGTCGAGACCTCCATGATTGGTGGGACTAGGATTGACTCTATTTTGTCATATGCAAAGTCCTTTCCAGCTGCTTGCACAGAATCTTTACTCAAATTTGTCCTACATAAAAAGAAAGAATGTGTCATTTCTATTCTAAAGTGGATGAACTTTAGGAACGAAATACACCCTTTTTGATGGACTGGGGGATTGCATGCCCCATAGTCTACTCTTCCAATTAAGCACTTCTTCGTCATGCTTCATTTGAGAGGTCCCAGCATTGGTGCTCCATCCGGCTTGCTAGCACGTCAGGGTCTAGCATGTTCCCCATTTCATTATCTGCAAAAGGGATGGAATGTCATTTCCAAAATTTGTTAAGGAATAAGACATACATTTTTCTTTCAAAAGGGGTAATCTTTTCTTGATTTGTCTCTGATTTTTGTACGAAATGATGTATCGCTTATCATGGTGTCAAGGAATGCTCAGCACTCCCTCTGACTTTCTAGAATTGATATCTCACACTAGAAGTAATGAGATTTGCCCCAAATTTCATTTTTAAGGTTGGCTGATCTTTGCTCGGACTGCCCCTATCAAATGAGTTGGTCTGGTAACATTACTAGTGTTCTTCAGTTTGTTATATTTCCAAATGTCCCTTTCGTAATAACAAATCAAAAAGGAGTATGTTCTGAGACACAAAGTGAGCGAGTTAGAAAAACAAACAAGGCTATGAGTATGTATGTTTTTCCACCACCGTTCTTTTTTGATCCTTTTGAAAAATGACAAAACGTTCGTTTTATTTTCAAAAGCTTAGAAACAAGGAAAAATGAGGAAGCCCGGGCCTCAGAACACTTTTCTTTACATGGCTGGATATCATCAACGGGCCGGTTTGGGATACTTCCTCAGGCCCTCAAAACAAAATATTTGTAATTCTTTTGAATAATTCAAGCGAATTACATTTGTTGGAATGGAAATTGCAGTACTGAAATTCTAAGCATAATTAAAATTCAGAAAGCTGGGAATCTTAGAAAACAGCTGAGACTTTAGAAAGCAAGAAAAGCTCCCACGTAAGAGTATTTAAACATGCCTTTATTCTAAGGAAGGAAAATTGAGTCTTCAGTTTACTCAATGACGATATCTGCGTCTCCTGCTTGCTTGGATGGTGCGTTGCGGAATGAAAACATCTTTGCATCCAATAATTTTTTGACCTTATTTTTCAGGACAACACAGTCATTGACGGAATCTCCTATTTCACCCAAATGATAGTCACATGCCTTGGAGGGATCATAGTTGGGGAGACGCTCAGGATTTTTACGCTTTGGCTCTTTAGCAAGCAACCTCTTTTTCAAGAGAATAGGCAGGATCTGAGACATAGGCAAAGGGAGTGGCGTGAACTGCTTTTTGTTATTTCGCCTTTGGGGCGGCTGGCGGCTTGAGACCGATTTCTGTCCACTGCTCGAATAAATCATTGGGGAAGGATGAACACTTTGGGTGTAGGCAACATCCGCATCTGTCAGGGATTCTTTCTCTTTCTTCATGCCGAGTTTCTTGCTTGTGGAAGCGGGGTCTGTGAACCATCCCTCACGTAATCCCATTTCGATTCGTTCGCCCACAGGAACGAGACGATTAAAGGATTCAGCAGTGGCACCAACCAGTCGGTGTCTATATTCGTACGGAAGCAACTTTATGAACAACTTCACTTGTTCCTGATCAGTGAGTTGTGGGGTAACCTGGGCGGCCAAGTTTCTCCATCTGGTGGCGTACTCCTTGAAGGACTCACTCTTTTTCTTCTCAGCACGTTCCAGATCATCACGAGTAAAGGTGACGTCGAGGTTGAATTGATATTGCTTGAGGAATGCATCAACGGCATCATCCCAGGACTTAAAAACATCCACATCTTTCGACATATACCACGTTAAGGCTGGCCCCGTTAAACTCACCTGAAAAGTCTGAATCATGAGGGGTTCATTATCAACGTATTGGGTCATCCGCACATGATACATGTGCAAATGATGCATGGGGCATGAGGTACCATCATACTTCTCGAATTCCGGCATCTTGAATTTCTCTGGTACTTTGACCCGTTTATATATAGACAGGTCAAGTGGGACAGCATTTTACGGACCCTGGAGCTGTTTCAACATCTCTTCGACTTTTGCAAGGCGTTTGTCATGCTCTGTCATTGGTGCAACTTCAGGTTCAGGCTTCCTGACAGCAAGGGGAAGCGGATCGTCTTCTAGCGGAGGCATTTTAATGTCGCTGGCAGAGGCTTTGTCTTTTCCAGTGGAAGGTGGTGATAATACCACCTCAACTACTGCAGGCGTGGGCGTGAGCTTGCCCTATATGGATTCCACCTGCTTTATGAGATTTTGAATCGCGTTGAGGACTAGCTTCATCTCGTCCTCCATGTTATTGAGGCGAACGTTTTCTTCGGCCATTTTTTATAACCACCTGAGAAAACGTTGAAATAAATGAGCATAATGCCTAATAAAGAATCATTTTATGATCTAGGCATATTATTATTACATATTTTCTTTATTTGCAAAGAAAAAATAAGCAAAAAGGGTTTTTATTAATATCAACATTACAGGCGGCGTCCCCGGGGTTTGAACCCCGGTCGCCTCGGACCGATACGCTGCATTCCCGGATACCACTGGGCCGAAGGCCTCGATGGTGTCTTTAACGCGCAAAACAATTTATTTATATCATAAAAAACGGTCCGAGCTATATTAACATTAATACAACCCATAAATACCTTTACAGAAGAAAACAAAAACCCCTAAACATAAATACTAGGGAAATATAAAAGACAGAGGTTTTAACAAAAAGGGCGCCCCTCCTAATTGCTCATTCCATTGACAATGGGGAATCTACAGTTTCTTGGAGCTGCTTATTTTCATGGACAAGCTTCGCAATAAACATATTCCTTGACTATAGACTGCAATCAACAAGTGGTTTAACAGCAACAAATCAATTGAATAAGTATGATGTATAATAAAAATGGAAAGGGATAGAATATATACCTTTTCTTGAGCCATGGCAATCACAACGACATGCACATGAGGAGTGAGGCTCGATTTCTATCTAGACTGGCTCAGCAAAGTGAAATTAAAAGGGTGTCTGATCGTCGCAGTCTCGCGTTGGTGTCAAGTCCTTTTAACCTCGGCCAAATCGAAAGAAATATCTTATAGTCACGCGAATAGCGGCTAAAGATATTTATTTACGATTTTTAGAAATAAATTTCGGGGAAAAGAAAGGCAACCTCTACATCGCGGGCTCGCGTTCGAGGTCGTATCTTTCTTAACACCATCCTAAAATACCCTATTGCGGCCCAGGTCCGGCAGCGTGGTTTGTGTGTGCAACAGTGTAGTGCTAAATCATCAAAGCATGCACAACAATTTATAAACAATGAATTCGGATCTGCAAGAACAAATAACACCTCACTGTCAGGTTCATACCTGGAGTCCTTGCTGTCAAACAAAAATTATTTTGAACAGGGCATAAATTTTGGCTTAAGTCCACTTTAGAAACTGTCCAATCCCCAGCGGAGTCGCCAGTCTGTCGCGACCGACTTCCGAACGGGCGGTAGTGTCGTACCCGGTACGTGCTAAGTCTAGGTTTGGGACTTAACTCAGGCTCTCCCAAGCCCATACCGTATCGCGACTTAGGGTTTAAGTTTTTTAACATGTAGGTGATTTACATGCAGGAGTCGCCACTAATCGATTTGGGGTGGGTCGATTAGAAACCCAAATAAGGTGATGGGAGAATCACCCTATTCCTACGAACCAGAGATTAACTGAATTCGGGGACTTGGTTACACTAGTCAGATAACTAATGCCCTTTCAGTACTATTTTACCCTGTTCATTTTTTTTGAAAACATTTGTCAAGCAGTTTGGATTGATTTTAGGACCTTTCTCCTAACATGTAAGGTGTTCAAACGAGTGCATAATCAGAAACGATTAGCAGTCATGCAGCCTATAGTTCTAGCCCTAACTAAGCCAGATGACATTCAAAACACGGCAGTTCATGCAATTGTATTAAAAAACATGCATAATAACAACGCGACGGTAATAATAAAACATGCAACATACTACCACGCGATTTCAGACTTGTCTAATTTAATTAAAATAACAACATGCATAATAATATGACAAATGATTAAAACACTCAGATAAGTCATACATAAAAAAAAATATTATTTTTTTTTCGAATTTTTTTTTTCAAAAATAAAAAAAAGAAAATACTTTTTTTTGAAATTTTTTTTGAAATTTTTTTAATTAATTATTTTTAAAATTTAATTAATAATAAAAAATAGGAAAAAAAACTTTTTTAAAATTTTTTTAATTATTTTTTTTTAAATTTTTTTTAAAATTAATTTTTTTTAAAATAAAATATAATAATATAATAATAATCCCCGGTCGGGTCGGATCCGGGTCGGACCGATCCGACCCGGGTCAATGGATCCGATCCGGGCGTTGACCCGGGTCAGATCCGTCGATCCGGGTCGGTCGGGATCGACCCGAGTCACAGAACCGCGGGGGGAACGCCGGCAGGGCCAAAATTAGCCGCCCGCCAGCCGACCCAGACCGGCGCCGCCCCCCAGAATGGCCCCTGGGGCCTCCATCGACGTCGCCACTCACCTGGATTGCCATCCGACCGCCGCTCGCTGGCCGGGGACCGGATTGAAAAACCGGCTTCTTTGAGGCATTTTGTCGAACAGTAGAGGGGTGTGATGAAAAACGGGGAATATTGGCCTCCTCCGGCGAGCCGGTCTGCTCTGGTTATCCACCTCATCTACGACGGCGACACACAGACGGCGGGGGACGGCGTTATGGGCCGGGACTCGCGCCAATCGGCCGTCGCGGGTCCCGGCCAAACCGAGCAGAGAAACAGGGGAGGTTCGGGCCGGGAGGAGCGCTCACTGTCGACGGCGCGTCTGGGGGCTTCCGGCTTCGGGGGAGGCGACGACGACGCTACTAGGACCTGTAAAAAAAAACACGAACTCCCTCTCTCTCTCTTTTTTGCTCTCTCTCTCTTACTCTCTTTGTATCTCTCTCTGTGTTATCTTCCTAGAAAATGGCCGACCGGAGACCCTGGCTTCTTCACGGCGACAACGATGTTACTGGTTTGCTCCGGCGAGGCCTCGGTCACGCCCTCTCTCTCTATTCTCTTCGTTCTCTCTCTATTCTCTCCCTCTGTGTTCTCTCTCTTTCCCTGCTCTGTTTTTCTCTAAAAAATGGCCGACCGGGACCTCCTCTCTCTCTCTCTGGCTATTTATAGCCGACGACGACGACGCTGCTCTGCTCCGTTGCGTATGCAATGACGACGGCCTGCTCCGACCTAGGCTCCGCGAATCGCGGCCATAGGCCGGTGCAGAGAGGGAGGACTGGCGGTGAAGCAGAGCAGGAGCACAGGGAGCCGAGAGAGAGGAGAGGATAAGGGCGCCGGGAAAAACGGGAGGGATAGGACTGGCCATTAAGGCCAGTCTCGGTGGCGTGCTCCCCCGGAACTCTTCTGGGCTGAGGACGACGATGACGCGGCGGCTCCGGCGACGTCGGCGTGATGCAGAAAACAGGGACGAACAGGGGAAGGGAAAGCGACGCGGCGGAGGGGAAGAAGAAGAAGCCGGGCCGAGGCTGGGCCGGGCTCAGTCGCGCAGGGAAAAAAGAAAAGAAAGAAAAGCGGGCTGGGCCCGAGGGGGGAGAAAAGAAAAGAGAAGGGCCGCGCGGGGGAGCTGGGCAGCGCGGGGAGGAAAAAGAGGAGCGAGCGGGCCGAGCCCAGCCGGGGGGAAAGAAAGAAAAGAAAGAAAAGGGCTGGGAGCCCATGCGCGGGGAAAAGAAAATGGAAAGAAAAGGGAGAAATGGGCCGGGTCGACCCGGCCCCGATCCGGCCCAGCGCGATTTTTTTTTTAAAATTTTAATTAGACATTCTAATAGACCCTATTAAATATAAACATGCCTAATTTCTATATGCAATGCATTTAAATAGAAATATTTTTTGTTTTAGGAACTAAAAAAATTAATTCCTAAATTTTGTGCAATTTAATTTTGGGCAAATTAAAAATGGGTGTCAACACTGGGTTATAAAAAAAAAATCATCTTTCAGGATGACATGTAGAACTCTATGAAGCTAGAAAATGCTCCATGTAAGCGCCACCTAAACATGTATTTAACACTTACCATGGCGTATTTTTTTTCGCCTGATCTCGTCACCTTAATGGCTTGACTTTTGTTAGTAGAAAAGTAGAAAAGGAAAGGAGGGGTGGATAGTATTCAAAACAGTGATGGCTATGCAAATTACTTGCTTTTCAATTATTTACAAATTTAAGTTTATGTGCCAATTACGAGTGTTTTATAAAGAGAAGAATGAAGTGACTGCATGAGAGATAGGAAGCAACTTCGGATGAATGTGAACCTCATTATTCTATAAGTGACTACACAATTAATTTATAAAGTAACGCGATAAATAAGTAAAAATACTTTTAAAAGTATAAAAAATATTCAAATATCCAATAAAAGTCGACTTCATCATCTTGTCGTCCAATTTTAAAGATCGAGCGCATCTTATTCTTCGGAAAACCTCTAGTCTCAACCTCGCCGCTTGCCTCGCCACAGTCCGAATCCGATTCTATAGTACCTCCGTCACTCTAGTCTTGTTCTTGGTTTCTCGCTCTAGAAGGTTTTCCGAAAGCAACCGGATTGAGTATTTGGTTTGCTCATTTTCTTTTTCACTGTGAAGACGTGAGAGAGAGAGAGTCGATGAGAAAATTTGCAAGGCAAATTCAGGAGCTTTTGCAGAGTAAAGAAACTGACGCGAAAATGAAACGACCTTAGTGATAAAATTTAAAATTTTCTCTCTTCCTCTCTCTTTTTTGTGGCCAAAGAGTTAATTCAATTGAAAGTTCAAAAATATTATGTCTTTTCCGGTAAAATTTTAGAAATTCCTTAGGTACAACATATGTAAAAGAAAAAGGTAATTCATCATATTTAAAAGGTGCTTACTAGAGGTTTGGTTTCTTGATTCGATTGGGTTCCATCAACTCAAAGAGTCCTCCCCTGTTTCATGCAAAACAATTCTTCTCTCTTCATACAAGACTTTAGCCACGATAACACTTATTCATCATTCTTTTCTTTATATTGCACACGTATTGAATTTTTTTTCCTGTAGAATAATTCCTATTGACTTATTGGTATTGTTTCGGAGGTTTCTACGAAAATGAGTACAAGAACGACGAGTACATGTTCCCCGTCTGAAGGGAAAAGTAAACGACATGATTTTTTATACAGGTGGAGAGAGGTTCGCCTATTTGCCAACTCGGCACTGAATTGGCAATGCATCCGGCACCTCAGCCTAAGCATCAATGGCGGCTCCCAAATGATTCCTACGGTAAAACCCGTTCCCGACCTTTCTCAACCTCTCCGCTTGCCCCACCGCCGCTGCTGCCACCGCCTCCACATCAGGCCCCATCTCTCTCTCTAAGTCGAATCCGATTCTATACCTTCTGTCGCTCTCATCTAGTTCTGGGTTCGTCGCTCTAGAAGCTTCTCCTTCGGGGACGAAAGAAAAAGCAACGGGATTGAGAATTGGATTTTGCTCGTTTTCTTTGTCACTGTCGAGATGAGAAAACCTGCGACGACGGAAAATTTGGGAGCTGTCCCGGAAGAAATGAAACTGACGGGGAAAACGAAACGAGCTTAGCGAGAAAAATTAAAATTTGTTTCTTTTTTTGATCAAAGAGTTAATTTAATAATCCAACACGGCTCAATTGAGTACAATGAAAGTCATATCATTAGATCACATGTCGAGGACGTTGGCTTGGTGAAGGTCGGGTTTGATTGGGCCAGCTAGGCTCGACAGAGGTTGACGAGCACTTTTTGATTGGCTGTTGAGGAGAATCTGAACGTGAAGTTCCCATAATATGCCCCCTTCATTTTGCATCTTACCCATTGCTCTTTTAATGTGGAAAGTACGAACATAATATATCTGAACTACAAAAAAAACAACACAATACAGATCCGCCTGAGCTAGCCAAAAACCCGCGCAATGCCGTGCGACAAAATTACATTTCTTTTACTTAACATAATTTTCTCAATCATAATAGATTGTTGTAGATTTATTTTATACGAAAAATGGGAATATAGAAGAAGCGTGCCTAGGATGTAGAGATTAGAACTAGCCATCTCTTGAAAATATTTTTTTGGGGGCTCATTTCTCATTTTGTACATCAAATCAAGGATGTAGAGGTCGGTTCAATGGAAAAATTATAGATACTATAGCATTTGACAGAATCATAAAATACATATACTATAACCTCCTCCTTTTTTCATTCGGTAAGTTGATTCAAGAAGAAAGTGAAATGTTTTACTTATATTTGGAGTTGATTGCAAATATTTTAGAAGACTATCAACAGGTACAAAGATATGAACCACATAATCATCGAAATACACACGAATGAATTAATACTGAAATATGAAATTTGGAAGCACAAAATGATTTTCAATGAACGGTTGAAAAAAAAAAAGCTAAAAACATTCGTCTTATATATTTTTTTTTGGTAAGGAAACATTCGTCTTATATTATACTGCAAGGAAAAGAAAACAGGAAAGAGGAATAAAAAAACAAAAGCAAAATGATGAAAGAAAGGGCCTTATCTTTACTTAGCGCACATTAAAGGAAAGTGAAGGAAAATAAATAAAAAAGATCTGTAAAAATTAAGGCCTAACAAATCAGAAAAGAGGGGATTATTCATTCCTATAAGAAGAATTAGGGAATGGTTCATTCACTTGGTAGATAGTGAAGGCTATGTTTGAAAATCAAAACCTACCATCGGTTGTTTACAATTTCTTAATTAGTGACCATGCTTCGCTTGTTTCATCTTCTCCAAAAATTGCCCTTGGGACGAGGCATCGGGCGGTGACTAGTGCTCGCTCCGTCGAGCTTCAACTAGCGACTCTCACGGCATAGAATGGCTCCCACAAGTGCCTCCCATGGTGAGGCTGCGGTATATCGTTGCGAAAAAAATTAGGGACATCAATTGCGAGGAGTGCGCGATTTGCTGTGGATCTTTCAAGAGAGGAGACAAGAGTTGGGTGCTCAACAGCTGCAATCACACGTTCTACGAGAAATGCATTAGGAAATGGCTCTATTTGCATTTGAATGGTCCGCTTTGCAGGGCGCCATTCGGGCACGGATTTATGGATCCGTGTTGGTTTATGGATCCGATCGATATATTTCATTATGATATGGTGTTTGGGTAATTGACCTTGATCGGTGTAAATCCATACTGACCTTTACTTTTTATTTTGGCCAAAGTAATTGAATTGATTTTTTTGCTCCATAGTCTTTTTTTATCCACGTACGTCAGCCTCTAACTTAACATGTATGAGTTTTCTTTTAGGACGAACCATTTCGCACGCATTTGTCTTCCTTAATAATATTCAACAAGATTTTGAAGAGTAGTGTCAAAATCTTATGTTAAATGTTCTGATTCATGAATAGTAAAAAACGAAAGGCATCGGTAGTTTCTATACCTTTTCAATTTGCTCAATATTGTTCCTATACTTTTTGTTTGATTAATGTAGTCCCTCATCTATACGTACTTTTTCCTTTTTTGGGATTGATCATTCCGTTATACAAGTGAACGGAAATGCTGATGTAACTATCAATTTGTCGTGATTTGCTGCCGTGTCATCCTATGTAGCTTTTAATTCTTAATTTGTTGGAAAATTTTTCTAATCAATTTAAAACACAATAAATACATTTAAAAATAAAGAAAAGGAAAATAAAAACTTTTTAAAAATAAAAGAAAATGAATATAAAAGACATACGAATTTCCACAAAAGAAAACAACAAAAATTGAAACATTGCAACCTTTGTCGCCTGTGGCCACTACTGTGGCGGCTGCTGCCTAGGCAACACGATGCGGGTCAGGGACCCCGGCGAGATCTCGCATGCGCAAATAACAGTTCCATAAACTATTAGTTGTATCCTGTGTGAGAGGATAAAAAATCAACACTAGATTTCAAATTAATACTTCTAAGCAATGTTTCATTTAAACACCAGCTTTATTTAAATGGTGTAAATGCTGTATTTCATTTAAATTAATTTATGAAAGGATGACATAAACATATTAAAATATATTAGGGATTTAATTGGACCAACTGAAAGTTTCAGGACAATAGCGCACATTACTCAAAATTGATTAAATTGAATCAATTGAAAGTTCATATACGAAATTGCACATCTATAAAAGTTCACATATTGCTAGCACCATTATTGCTTACGGCAATAGAAACTACATGCTCTCAATCAGAGAAGGCGAGAGATGTTGATCTAGTGCATTTTGCAAATTCACTTCCTGATCACTCTGCAAAAGGATGGAAATAAATGTGAAATGGGATCTTCCTAGAAGTCTTCCCCTAATTATTTCTGGCACCGCAACTTCAAACTCTAAACATCGCATTATTCTTGTAATGTTCATAGAGAAGCTAGCTCCATAGTGAAAATCAGAAATCATATGATTGTGATTAGTGAGAACTAAGAAAATATTCAAAAGGCGATCATCATCTGAAAACTAAACACAATAGCATATGAAAACTTTAAATCTTACCATCTCTTGAAATGCTCCTGATTTTTTTTTAATTAAGATCGCGAATTTGGTTTAAGCTAACAGCAGAAAGTGGCATATCCAGGGGCACTTGAAAGCGAAGCTCACGTGAGACTTGTCCCATGGTCGGTCGAAGCCTCGAATCAACTTGCAAGCACTTCAAAGCTAGCTTGGCGATCAAGACCACATCCCGCGCATCTTGACGACCAAGTCTAGAAGGCGATTGAGAGACGTTGATCCAACACATCATTCAACATCATCAACTCAGTTTGGGCAGGCGATGAACATTCTCGGGAGACATGATCTCCTGGATGCTTTCCCATGATTGTCTCCAAAGCGACGACTCCAAAGCTATACACATTGCATTTTTCGGTAGGAACTACAGAATAAGCCAGCTCTACAAGTAGAGAATCCACTGTTTTTTTTAATCTTGATCAAAAGTTGTATTCAAGTTGACAACATTACTTCCTATGACGTGACGTGTGATGTGCACAAGTACATATTTCTACTTAATCTATACTTACAACACTGATTTGAGTATGAGAGTTTATGCTTTGGCAAAGTTCAAAATTTTTTCTTCGACACATAAAATATGAGCATCTACTAGATAACATGAACTTAATATTCTTGAAATGGATCGATTATGATGTTTTCCTCTTTTGCCAATTCTTACATATGAGGAAAATCGAAAAGCTTTTTCATCCGTACCAAACTTGAAAGCTCTAAATAAGTATAACAAATTTCTATAAGATGATTAAATAACTAATGAGCTGCACTAAACTAGAAAGAGTTCAATTATAGAAGCATGACATTGAATGCCATCGAAATTGAACAAAAAATTGAGAAGTACCTGGAGCAATATACCCGATGGTACCAGCAATAGCCGTCCAGTTTGACGAATCTGGCCTCAATAGTCTTGCAATGCCAAAATCGGAAACATGAGCCTTATAATCACGATCCAATAGAATGTTGTTACTAGTCAAGTCTCCATGAATCAACGGATGAGAACATTCGTGATGCATATAGGACAATGCATTCGCAACTCCCCGGACCACATTTATCCTCTTGTCCCATTGAAATTTTGATTCTCTCTGATCATCGTTCAAAATTGTTCTCAAGCTTCCTCTTTCCATGTACTCGTACACCAAAAAACAGCATTGGGCATGAGAGCAGAAGCCATAAAATTTCACGATATTGCAATGACGTATATTTGTCAAGGCTTGAATTTCCCTTTCAAATTGTATCAAATCAACGATCTCAGTTTCTTCTTGGGATGACAAAATTTTCTTGATAGCAAACGTTTGACCTTTAGATATCTCGGCTTTATAAACAATTCCATATGCTCCTTCACCCGCACAGTACTTGGAGTCAAATCCTTCCGTGGCCTCAAGGATTCGATCATAGTAAAATTTTCCATCACAACTCAAAATACTCATGAAATCCAAATCACTTGCCTGTTCATTATTCTCTCTCTTCATAATCCTTCTTTGATGATGACTGACGATGACAAGAACAATCAAGGTGCAAGAGAGAAAGAGAAACCATGAGAACGAGATAATAAGGATAACTGTGATTCTAGCTCGAGTATGCTGATCACATTTCATGCTTGCGGTAGAATTGCAGTTCGATAAACCAACAACATTTCCACAAAGCCCTTTGTTATGCTAAATTGACTCAAATGGAGCCTTAATGAAAGCCTTGACATTAGGAGAGGACCTTCTAGGTCATTGTTGGATACATCAATAGAAGTCAAGGCCAACATATCACCAAAAGTATGCGGGATGAAACCAGATAGGCCATTGTGGGAGATATTTAGAACTTGCAAGTTTCTCAGTATTGCAAGCTCTCCTGGTATATTTTCTGACAAAATATTATAACTCAGATCAAGATCCTCAAGGACTTGTGTGTTGCCTATCTCAGGAGGAATGCTTCTCCAAAATTTGTTCCTGCTCAAGTTCAAGGTCAACAAGCTTTTGCATGAGCCTAGCTGCACCGGTATCGATCCGCTCAAATTGTTTGATGCTAAGTTTAGATGTGCCAGATGGGATAGAAGTCCAATCTCAGTCAGGACATTTCCCATTATCGCATTCCTGCTTAGGTCGAGCTCGAACAACATGGACAGGAAGAGAGCTTGGATTTCTTTCCGCGAATAATTTTTACACTTCCCTATCTTGGAGAGAAAACAAAGCAGCAACAAGAATATGAGTAGGGTACTTGAAGGAACCTTAGGCCTCCAATACTGAAACTAGAGTTTAGTGAAATGCTGAATGTTCTGTCGACAAGTTAGTTCGGGTGGTTTTATGAGTCTCCTCCTCATCTTGCTCAGGTCTTTCAGTTGACGCAAGTCCATTGACAAAGATTCATAAAATGGATTTCAGTTCCAAGTCATTCCACATCTTAACTTGTTTTGAACGTAAGAAATGTCCTTCACAAATCACAGTTAAAGGGCTTACAACTTATATTTGAACCAAATTTAACTCAAAAACTACGATGCTATTACCTTAAATACTAAGGTCCGTGCACTCACAAGTTGAGCGTCTTGTTTGGACATGTGAATCGTCTAAAATGGATTAGATGCTCCATACTTCATATTTTTATATTAAAATGCGACTCGAGGAATCAAATAGAGGGTAAATAGATGGAGAGGCGAGAAAAATAGAAAAGGAAAGGAGGGGTGGATAGTATTCAAAACAGTGATGGCTATTGAAATTACTTGCTTTTCAATTATTTACAAATTTAAGTTTATGTGCCAATTATGAGTGTTTTATAAAGACAAGAATGAAGTGACTGCATGAGAGATAGGAAGCAACTTCGGATGAATGTGAACATCATTATTCTATAAGTGACTACAAAATTAATTTATAAAGTAACGCGATAAATAAGTAAAAATACTTTTAAAAGTATAAAAAATATTCAAATATCCAATAAAATTCGACTTCATCTTCTTGTCGTCCAATTTTAAAGATCGAGCATTTTATCTCTTGCATCTTATTCTTTGGAAAAACCTCTATTCTTAACCCCGCCGCTTGCCTCGCCGCTGTCCGAATCTGATTCTATAGTACCTCCATCACTCTAGTCTTGTTCTTGGTTCCTCGCTCTACAAGGTTTTCCGAAAGCAACCGGATTGAGAATTTGGTTTGCTCATTTTCTTTTTCACTGTCGAGACGTGAGAGAGAGAGAGAGTCGACATGAAAATTTGCAAGGCAAATTCAGGAGCTTTTGCAAAGTAAAGAAACTGACGCAAAAATGAAACGATCTTAGTGATAAAATTTAAAGTTTTCTCTCTCCCCCTCTCTTTTTTGTGGCTAAAGAGTTAATTCAATTCAAAGTTCAAAAATATTATGTCATTTCCTGTAAAATTTGGGAAATTCCTTAGATACAATATATGTAAAAGAAAAGGTAATTCATCATATTTAAAAGGTGCTTACTAGAGGTTTGGTTTCTTGATTCGATTGGGTTCCATCAACTCAAAGAGTCCTTCCCTGTTTCATGCAAAACAATTCTTCTCTCTTCATATAAGACTTTAGCCACGATAACACTTATTCGTCATTCTTTTCTTTATATTGCACACGTATTGAATTTTTTTTCCTGTAGAATAATTCCTATTGACTTATTTGTATTGTTTCGGAGGTTTTTACAAAAAAGAGTACAAGAACGACGAGTACATGTTCCCCGTCTGAAGGGAAAAGTAAATGACATGATTTTTTATACAGGTGGGGAGAGGTTTGCCTATTTGCCAACTCGGCACTGAATTGGCGATGCATCCGGCACCTCGGCCTAAGCATCAATGGCGGCTCCCAAATGATTCCTCCGGTAAATCCCGTTCCCGTCCTTTCTCAACCTCTCCGCCAGCGGTAATATGGATGAATTAATTCTGTCATATGAAATAGGAAAGTACAATATTGTGTTCAATCAAAGGTTAAAAAAACAAATAAGCAAAAAAAAAACAATTTGTCTTATATTAAATTGAAAGGAAAAAAGATTACAGGAAAGAGGAAAAAGAACAAAAGCAAAAGGATGAAGAAATGGGCCTATCTTTACTTAGAGCACCGAAATGGAAAATGAAGGGAAAAAAAAGGAAAAAAATCTAAAAAGATTTGTAAAATTAACGCCTACTAAATCAGAAATTAGCGGATTATTCCTTCGAGTGGATCCTTTCTTTGCCAGACAGTCATTTTATTTGTTGAATCAGAAATTAGGGAATGATTCATTCAATCGGTAGATAGTGAAGGCTATGTCGAAATCAAAACCTACCATCGGTTGTTTACAATTTCTAATGAGCGACCATGCTTCGCCTGTTTCATCTTCTTCAAAAATTGCCGTCGGGACAAGGAATCGGACGGCAACTAGTGCTCACTCCATCGAGCTTCAACTAGCAACTCTTGCAGCATCAAATAGCTCCCACATGTGCCTCCCATGATGGAGGTTGTGGTATATTGCTGCGACAAAATTAGGGCCATCAATTGTGAAGTTAGAGTCTTTGTTGACCCCCTCTCGCTTGTAGAGTTTCTCTCTATCGTTTGTATAGCTTGCCCTAACCCCAATCTTTCGTCTAAACCTAAGAATCCATCTCCATTATCACAGCTTCTGCTCTCAAGTTCGCCCAAAGCTTACATCAACCCCAAACCACGGTTGTGAGCTGTTTTCAAAAGTCAAAGAAACCGAGTTGAAGAAGATCGGCAACACCGCAGCTAAACGCCCAAAATCAGACGCCAGATGTCGTGGATGGAAGACTCGACTCCTCCTATTGTGAAATACCTTTCCAGATGTGCAAGGCGACAGTCCTTCTCCCCTTTGTAGGTCAACAACAGCAACTTACATAGCTGAAGGAAAATCAAGCCCGTAACAAAAGATCGTACAGCAAACTCCAATGGCTGATTCTGGTAGGCCCCCCTGTCCCCTTGGTATCGCAATACTGTGGAGTACCTAGGTATGAAGCATTCATGTTAGAAAAAAGCCTATTTTACAAGTTAGGTTTTCTAAACCACAAAAGTTTCAAACAACATGGAAGACAACAGAGAACGGGAACTCAGAATGGCAGCTTTATGTAAAAGGCTAGGACATCTCTGGAATGGTAGGAAAGTCGCTGTGTTAGACAATGTAGTGACGGAAGCGAAATTACAAGAGTGTGAACGTACTGTGTTTGGTAAACTTCATGGAAGTCCTTCAGTCAACTTCCAAGCCTTTCAAGCCACAATGAAGAAGGCTTGGAAAACGACTTCAGTAATCTGCAAGCACCTTCAACGTGGGTTGTTTTCTTTTGAGTTTGAGTCTGTCCAAGAAAGAAATAGAATACTGAATTCTGGTCCATGGTCTTTCTCAAGTCACTTGCTGGTGATCAAGCTATGGGAACCAAGCATGCCTCCACAGTGTATTATTTTTGACTCGTGTAACTTTTGGGTTCAAATTCATGGCTTACCTATTGAAGGAACAACTGAAGAAGCAATCAGAGAAATTGCTGAAAACATGGGGGAGGTTTCGAAAGTGCGCATAGAAACTAAAGGATATGCATCATTAGTGTCGGGGAGAGCAAGAGTCCTGCTAAGATTGTCAACTCCCCTCTCATCGGGCATGCTCTCTAGCTTTAGAGGCAAGGAGCATTGGCTGGATTTTAAATATGAAAGACTTCCCCATTTCTGCTATTCATGTGGCAAAATAGGGCATTATGCAAAAAATTGTGAAATGGTCCCGTATGATGAAGAATTAATAGCTACAGATGACAAAATGTTATATGGGCCCTGATTGAAAGCAGAAGAGAGCTCCACTAGCCCCTTTTGGAATGCCTTTTATGGGGAGATTTCGGAGCCGGAAGAAGGGCAAGAATGGGAACAAGAAATGGTGCAGGAAACCCCTCAATATTCTGGACAAATTACCTTAGTTCAAAATAATACAAGCAGCTCACAAACCAGATTGAATAATGTGCAAGAAGACAGGGGAAAGAGGAAACTAACGGAGAAGGAACTTATCGCCATAGAGAGCAATCAGGAAGTTGAAGAAGATACCGATCCTCAATCAGTCACGCCATTGCAGATTGATCAATCTTCATCACAGATAGTAAGTGAAAGACAGCAAAGCAAAAACAGGAAGCTGAAGGCAAGGAACTATAAGAAGGGAAGAAGGTACGAACCATATGATCAGAAAAGTTGTGAAGGATATTTGTTGGATGAAGCACAACTTTTAGACACTCCGGTGCTAATTGCAAAAGAACCCGAACAATGGGCTTTGGTGGCTAGCCCTAATAAGCCACCGGGTTACAAATGAGGCTTTTGTGCTGGAACTGTCAAGGGTTGGGCACACCTTTGACAGTTCAAGCCTTAAGGGCCATTATGGCCCAAGAAAGGCCCGATGTGGTATTTCTTATGGAAACTAAGAACCAAGATCACCTAGTACGGCGACTAAGCAGATCTTTAAATTTCCAGAATTGCTATACTGTTAATCCCATAGGGATAGGGGGAGGTTTGGCGCTGCTGTGGAAGGAGGGGACTGCTTTGACTGTTAATTTAACCACGAGAGAGTTCATTGATATCACTCTTCACGATGATTACATGGACAAACAATTCAGGGCTACTTTTGTTCATGCTCCAACTATATTTCAAGAAAAGCTGAGACTATGGGAAGAGCTGAAAAGCCTGAGTTTACATAACAACATGCCTTGGGTGTGTATTGGGGACTTTAATGAAATCTTGAACTATTGGGAAAAGAAGGGGAAGCAGCCTCCACAACTTTATAGAATGAACGCATTTAGAGATTTCCTCAATGCATGTGGACTCATGGATTTAGAAAGTAAAGGTTGTGCATTCACTTGGGCTAACAATCGAGAAGGGCAGAATTATGTCCAAGAAAGACTGGACAGGGCTGTTTGCAACTTTGAATGGAGAATATTGTTCCCTCAAGCTGAGGTCTTTGCTTTACCAGCCATCGGATCAGACCATAGCCCTATTTTGCTGACCTTATCAGCTGAACCTGCTAGGAGGAATAAAATTTTCAGATTTGAAGCATTTTGGCAGGAAAATGAGGATTGTGGAAGGTTGATAAGCCAAATATGGAATCAACATAGGTTACAAGAATCTAACCTAATACAGAAAATACAAGTTGTCTCAAGCGCATTGGCGAGATGGAGCAGGGACAACTTCCAGAACAGCCATAAGCGAATCAATTCATTAAAGCAAGAACTGATGGCCTTGACAAATGATCAGAATGTGCTCGGGAACCAGAATAGAAAGAGGGCTATAACTGAACAGATTGAAACATTGTGGAGATAGGAGGAAATGTATTGGGGAATAAGGTCTAGAATTAACTGGCTGAAATGGGGGGATAAGAACACAAAATACTTCCATGCCACAACAATTCAGAGAAGGCAGAGGAACAAAATCTCTATGCTTAAGAATGCTGACAACGTATGGATTCGAGACCCCCAAGCGCTCAAAGAGATGACACTGGAGTTTTTTCAACAGCTTTATCATTCAGAGGGTCCCCGAGACTTTAATCCCATTTTGCTGCAATGTCCTTCTATAGTCACAGCTGAGATGAACGAAGAATTAGCAACTCAAGTCACAATGGAGGAGCTCCATACAGCAGTATTTCAACTGGGTGCTTTGAAGTCACCAGGACCAGATGGTTTGAATGGCCAATTTTATCAAAGAAACTGGGATGTTGTAAAAAACGGGGTTTTTGATGAAGTAAAGAAGTTTTTCCAATCTGGAAAACTTAATCCATTACTGAACACAACCCATATCACCTTAATACCGAAAGTTCCCAATCCAGAGGATCTAGCTCAGTTCAGACCAATCAGCCTTTGCAACTTTGCATACAAGATTATCTCCAAAATCCTGGCAAATAGACTGAAAAAGTGGCTGCCTGTACTAATAGAAGCAGAACAGAGTGCTTTTGTAGGCGGTAGACAAATCCAAGACAATATTCTGATTGTTCAAGAAGTACTACACCAAATGAGAATCAGAAAAAGGAAAAGAAAATTTCAAGCGGTGTTGAAACTGGATATGAAAAAAGCCTATGATAAGGTAGAGTGGGACTTCCTCGAAGCTAGTATGTTGAAAATGGGCTTTAGTGACTGGTGGGTACAGAGGGTAATGCAATGTGTAACTTCTGTCTCTTTGAGTGTCAAACTAAATGGGGAACCATTGCCCTACTTCAAGCCAACAAGAGGGATCAGGCAAGGGGACCCAATATCCCCCTATCTGTTTATACTGATATCAAACACACTCTCGATCTTGATGAGCAAGGCAGTACAAGATGGCACAATTACTGGAATAAAATTAAACAGGTATTGTCCAGTTCTATCTCACCTCCTGTTTGCTGATGATTCCATCTTCTTTTTAGATGGTAAGCTTATTGAATGCCAGAATCTTGCATTGATCCTCAGTCAATATTGTTTTGCATCTGGCCAAGAAATCAACCTAAACAAATCTGGTATTTTCTTTAGTTCGTGTTGTCCACTGAACTTAAGAAATAATATGGCTACTCAACTAAGAGTCCCAGAGATGAAGAGGACCGGCAAATACTTAGGGATTCCTACGGATTGGGGTGAATCGAAAAAACAAATGTTTGGTTGGATATTAGCAAGAGTTAATATGAAACTAGAGGGGTGGAAGGAAAGGCTTGTTTCAAAAGCAGGAAAAGAAACGCTGATTAAGACTGTGGTTCAAGCCCTTCCTCAATATGCGATGTCAATATTTAGAATTCCAGTTTCGATTTGTCGGTCCATAGAAAGAAGGGTTGCAGCATTCTGGTGGAAAAATTCTGAATCGAAGTCAGGTCTGCACTGGAAGCGGTGGGAAGTTCTAAAAACAAGAAAAGATAAAGGGGGTTTGGGATTTAGAGACCTCATATCTTTCAATATAGCTTTGTTGGGAAAACAAGCATGGAGGCTATCCCAAAACCAATCATCATTATGGAGCCAAATTCTCAAGGGAATATATTTCCCTACAACATCATTCTGGCAGGCTAGGAGGGGGTCTCGGCCCTCTTGGGGATGGCAGAGCATTCTAAGTGGTAGGGAGAAGATATCTAATTCAGTCATATGGTCGGTTGGCAAGGGGGACCAAATCAGTATCCGGGAAGACAAGTGGCTAAAAAGAGGAGTATTGGGAGGACCAGCAACATTTCAAGAACCGGCAAATGTCTCGGACCTAATCAAACATGAGGACAGAACATGGGATGTAGATATGCTAACAAGACTCTTTGAAGACCAGATTGTTCATGAGGTGTTAGCCATACCTCTTTGCAGCAGAGTAACAGAAGATAAAATAGTGTGGACGGCCACAAAGTCGGGAGAATTTTCAGTGAAAAGTGCCTATAATAAGATTCGCGATGAAGAACTTCCACAGAAAAAGCAGGCATCATCTTCTTTCCAACCTTCCACTAAACTGTGGTGCCGAATCTGGAAATTAAATACCCCTCCCAAGGTAAGACTTTTCCTATGGAGCATGTGCCAAAACGCGCTCCCGACGACAGAAAACCTCTACAAGAGGAAGATCTTACCTAGTCCAGCTTGCCCGTTCTGTGATCAAGAGGCTGAAACAGTGGAGCACCTCTTTCTAATCTGCCCTTGGACCGAAGCAATTTGGACAGCACCTTCAGTTCAGATCAGCATCGCACGTAAGGAAATAACACGAATTGAGGTATGGATTCAAAACTATCAGTTACAGCCACATAAACTGCTCAAACTAGATGAGATTGCCATTATCTTCTGGTTGATTTGGAAAGCTAGAAATGAATTTGTTTTTCGGAAAAAACCCCCAAAGCCGAGAACCTTAATTGAGTCGGCAAGGATGATGTCTCAAAACTACTGCAAGTGGAACCACCAGAATCCTAATCAGCAGTCTGAAAAGAGCCCCTTACCTCTGAATTGGAATCCACCGGCGACGAACTCCTTCAAAATCAACATCGATGGTGCCTTCCATGAACCTGCAACAGAAGGAGCAGTAGCGGCAATCCTCAGAGACGCGTCTGGAACCTTGCTAGATGGCTTCGCTAGAACAGTCCCGGCGACATCGCCGCTGCACACAAAGCTGCAAGCGTTGCTGCATGCGCTTCATTTCTTTGCAGACTGGAGGAAGGAGAAGATAATTATGGAAACAGACTGTCTTCAATTGGTAATGATGTTGAACGACCACAGTACAGTTGGCTGGGAAGAGGAAGCTTTAGTTCATGAAGCCCTGCTCCGTATGGCCCAGTTCAGTCAATTAACCCTGGCCCATTGTAACAGATCCGCGAACCAAGCTGCTGATTGGATCGCGAAAGCGCATCACAGAAAGTCTCTGAATTTATTTTGGCTAGCCCGTCCCCCCCAACCGTTATGGGAATTGTTATGTTTTGACGCCCCTCCGTCGGGTTGTAGTTTCAAGAACTCTTAGTTTTTAATCTATATCTATTTCGATCAAAAAAAAAAAATTGTGAAGAGTGCGCTATGTGCTTTGGATCTTTATCATTCGAAAAAGGAGACGAGCATGTTCAACAAATGCAACCATGCGCATTATGAGAAGTGCATTGAGAAATGACTCGACCAATCTTCGAATTGCCCGCTTTGTCAGGTGCCATTCGGGCACACATCATGCCAACTGACATTGGCTCCTATGTTTTTGGTCAGATCAAGGCTCGGTTGGTTAATGGATCTGATCGATATTTTCCTTTTTGATATGGTGTTCGGGTAATTCACCCTGTTCAATGTGATCCATATTGACCCTTATTTTTCATTTTGGCCAAACCGATTGAATTATTTTTTCCTTCATTAGCCAACTACGTCAGCCTCTAACATATATGAGTTTTCTTTTAGGATGAACCGATAAGCCCGCATTTGTTTTCCTTAACAAAATTCAACAAACATTTTAAAGAGTAGTTAGTTTTATCAAAATCTTATCTTAAATGTTCCTGATTCATGAAAGGTTGTACTTTTTCCACTCCTCTTATGGCTTAGATACTCCTTTTTTTTGTTTTTTTTTTGTTTTGACTATTCTATCTCTTGTTGGGTTCACCACTTTTGCTACAATTTTTGGTCTCTTTTTTTCATGAGTTCATATTCCAAAAAATCCCAAATTGGTACATATGTGACAATTTTACTCCAAATTAATTTTTTGACCACCAAAAATCCCAAACTGATACACTTGCAATAAATTTACCCCAAACTAATATTGTGACCACTAAAAACCTCAAATTGGTACATTCGTGATAAATTTACTCTCTATTAGTTTCCGTTAAATTGGATTAATATCACAAAAAATACAAATCGATACACCAAACATAAAACTGGTACATCAGTAAACTACCGTGTGTCATTTAACAAAGCAATTTGACAGTAAAATTTAACGAAAATAAATTAAGGATAAATTTGTTATAGGTGTACCCCTTTTGAGGTTTTTTTAAGGTTAAAAAATAAGTTTGAGGTAAAATTGTCATAAATATACCAATTTGAGGTTTTTGGTGATAGCAACCTTTTTTTTATTTGTTCAACTCTTTTTATTACTTTGAGTTAAAATAGGAAAGTGATGGATTTCAAGAGTTTACTAGTTTGTTTAGTAACATTTCTGTTTCTTTGTTTTTCTGTTCTTTTGTTCCCCGTAATAGAAAAAGAACATAAATCCGTTTAGTAAAAAAAATCTATTTTTTTGTTTCTGGAACAAAAAAGTGTTCCTAAAATAGATTTGGAACAGAAACAAGAAGCAAAAAAAATTTGCTTCTTATTTATGGAACAAGAAAAAAGAAACGATTTTTTTTTTTCTGGAATCCTCCAAAAACAAGAAACAATCCATCGGCCGCAACCCGCCCACCGCCGCCTCTTGCCGTCCTTTGCCGCTACCTACCGCCCGCCTTCCGCCACTGCCCGCCGGCCAACGCTCACTGGCCACCTCTTGTCGTCGACTACTGTCCTTCGCCGCTCAACGCTTGTCGCCACTCGCCACCGGCCGCCGTCCTCCATCGTTGGCCGCCGTGCTCCATCGCCCGACGTTGGCCGCCACCCGGTGCTAGCCGCCTCCCCCCGCCAACCACCCGCCGCCGGCGATCACCCACCACCAATCGCTATCCTCCGCCGCCAGTGGCCACCCACCACCGGCCGCCATCCTCCGCCGTCGGCCATTGTGCTCCATCGTCTGATGTCGGCCACCACCCGGCGCTGGCTGCCCTCGGCCGCCGGCCACCTCTCACCCCCGGCCACCTGACGCCGGCGGTCACCCATCATCGGCCGCCATCCTTTGCCATCGGTTGCCATGCTCCATCGATCAACGATGGCCACCCTCCGTCGCCAGCCACCTCTTGCCGCTGCCCCTCGCTACCGTCATTGCCGCCCAACGCCACCGTGCTCCGCCGCTGACAGCTGTACTCCACTGCCTCCCACCGCCGGTCGCTATCCTCTGTCGCCGCTGACCACTGTCCTCCACCCCCCACCGCCACCCATCGTCCTCCGCCGGTAGCCCAGAAGGGAGAAACTCGTCCATGGAATAGAAATGGATCATTCGCGCCTTAAATGCGTTTATATTCTTTTTCTATTTCAGAAATAGAAATTTTGTACAGTTACTAAACGCTATTTTTTTTTTACATTCTAAAATCTGACCCACTTGGGCCTTAAGAAATGAGGAGTTTATGGACGTGCTTGTAGTTAGATTTCGCCCGAAATTGATCACTTCGAGAATACTAACCATTAAGGAAAGGCTAATCAGGGATTTAAATTCGCACGACCAAAGAACTCGATCGTGAACCGACTTTCGACCATGAAAATCGTCGAGGTGACATTTTGAGCCATTGTAAGCCAATCCAAGAATAGCCAGGGATTAGTTTGCCACTGTCATAGTAGTGAATCGCAGGTGATTCCGCTGGATCGCAAAATGAATTGACGAAAGACCCTAAACCTATCCTAAACGATCGTGCCCGTCGGATCTAGCGATCGATCTTCACGATTAAGTGACAATCGTGGTCGGCACGACCCGAGTAAATTTGTATGTGGCATGATTCAGTATTGGCCACGGGTCAAATGTGCGAATTTCCCCAAAAGCCACCCGTTAGTACGAGATATACGCAAGTTACGTTAGACAAAACTTAGGCATTAATTAGAGACCGAGTTGGGTATTGAAAATTTAGAATGTCACGACATATCATTTGGACGATGTTGTCATTTACCCGGGTAGCTTCAGATTTGTTCGAATCCTTCGGGAAAACTGAATTTTGGCAAGAAATGGAAAATGACCATTTTACCCCTGGAGATTTGTTAAGGCCAATGCAATTTGGGAAGAGCATTTTGGTAATTTCGCCTAACCTTAGAATTAGAGATTTTTGGACAATTTTGCCATTGGACTTTTTGAGAAATTCCCAAATTACCCTTGGATATTTTGGAAAAAATTCGATCCGGGCCGTCGATCTCAGGATAAGAATGAATCTCGGCCGTTGATTTAGATTGTGAGAGAGGGGCACGATGGTCATTTTGCCCCTCAATTATTGCCTTGGACTATTTAAGTCCAACTCCCTCTCTCTCTCTCTCTCTCTCTACTCATTCTCTCTCTCTTCTCTCAGCTCCCCCTCCTCCCTCATTGATCCGACCACCCCTCCCCTTTGGTCGCGCCACCGCCGGTCGCCGTCCGTTGTGCCCCCGCCACCCCCATCACCGAACCGTGACAGCACCACCACCCTCACGCCGTCCCTCTCTCTCTCCTTGTGGCTGTGAACAACAGCCAAGGAAGCCTCGCCACCGCCGTTCAGCCGCAACCAACCGCCGCCGCTTACCGCCGCCGCTTGCCGCCGGTCAACCGCTCCCTTTCCGCTCTAGCCGAGCTAGTCTAGAATTAGGTAAGTCATGCCCTAAACTCTATTTAGGATTTCGGGTATCGACGGACGAATTAGGGGTGAAATCAGATTTAATTAGACGCGGCTTTGATTAACTTAGGGGCTGTTTAGGGATTAATTGAGTGGACCGAGTTAAGGACTGATATTGGCTGATTTTTTATGGTGAAAAGATGATGTTTCGGGGCTGAGATGATGTGAAATTGGGTGGTGGAAATTGAGCTCGTTTTGATGAGCATATGGTCCGATTTGGAGACAAAATATGTCGGTTTAGCGTGTTGTAGTGTGGCTGGTTGGTAGGGCTTAATATCACTTGAAATGAGCATGGAAATGTTGAATTTGTGCCGATGAATGTGGCTGTGTTTGTGGGCCCGTGAGTGGCCTTGTGTGTTTGTTGTACCGTGATTTGATGGATTGAAATGTGCTTTGTTATGTGCACACTCGGGCCGAATTGAATTGGTTATCAATTGGCCGTGTTTGATTGTTGATTGAGCATGAGAAATGCGTGGTTTGATGTGTGCACGGGCCACGTGTGAATGACCAATGTGTTGGCATGTGGGTGTTGAGTATGTGAACGAGTGAGAAAGTACGTGTGATGCGGTACGTGTGATAATGGAAATCCCTGAGGTAGTACCATTACGCGGGAAATTGATCCATTTTGAGGCGGTATGACTACGTGGGACGATGCCTGGTATTACCGGAGGACAGCCAACCTGAGGCGGTACCATTACGCGGGTTGTGTCGTAGGTGGTGGGTGTTGAGCCTGAGGCGGTATCACTACGCGGGCAAGATACACAGCCTGAGACGGTACCATTACGCGGGCCTTGAAGTGTTGTTATAAGTTAGTCGCAATGAACCTGAGGCGGTACCACTACGCAGGTCACTAGCGAGTTGAGTGTGAGATGGTCGCAATGAACCTGAGGCGGTACTACTACGCGGGTCACTGGCGAGTCGAGTGTGAGATGGTCGCAGTGAACCTGAAGTGGTACCATTACGCGGGTCACTGGCGAATTGTGTGGAAATAATGCGATGAGTGCATGGAATGTAATTGGAACGCGCATGTGATTGGAAATTATATTACTGTGGCTAACGTGCAGGTTGTACGCTGGAAATGCCCAGGTAAGTATAAATTGTGTGCCTGCAATGTGATGGCTGAGTATGTTTATGATTGTGATTGTCTGGAGGTACGTGATAGCCTAGGTGGAGTTTAGGGAGGGTGCGTGCTTGCTGAGATGTATTCTCATGGTTATTTCAATCAACAATTTCAGAACCCCGGCCTAAGCAATAAATCCGCCACTGCCGCCACCTAAGCATTTTCGAATACCGATGCACACCGACCATAGCATTATAGAGCACCCGATAGATAATAACATGATCCGGGTTAAGCATACGACTATAGTTTGGGTAGACATAGGACTACCCCTTTGGCAGTCTCATACCTACACTGCTTGGTTCTTTCGGGACGGGATAGATGAGTTTGGTCCCGTCCATGGATTTGACGTCTCCTTTGATGGAGTTGGAGATTGGAAACCGTCTGCCATACCTCCTTCTGACGGAGAAATGACTAGTTTAGAGACTAGTTTGGCGCAATCTGGACTTCAGCAAGAACCTATAGCACCTGAGCCATCGGGGGTCGAGCACGAACTAGAGCCTAATGAATCGCAGGCAGGGTACAATCCAATGGACGTGGACCTCGATGTGATCCCAGAGGAAGAGCCAGAAGTGGAAGGATCCGAGGCAGAACCTGAAGAGGCCCCGAAAGAGGTGCCTGAAGAAGAACCGGAGCACATACCCAGGTATGAGCAATGGATTGATCCCGAGTTTATGCCAGAGGACGAGTCTGATGAGGAGCCAGTCGAGGAAGAGCGGGACAAAGTTCCAGCGGAATCAGGTGATATAAACAATCCGATTGAGATCGAGGCCGAGCCGGAGTCCTCAGAAGAGCAAACAGTTAAGGGGGATTCAGATTTAGATGACGAAGAATCATATTCGGAATGGATGCCAAGTAGAGGGCATAGGGGCTAGAGTAGGGGTTGAGAATAGGCTTTTTGGAGTGTATCATTTTGGTGATAGAATACCCAACTTATCGATCATTTTGAATATCGGTGATTTATAGTTCGGTATGCTTGTGTAAATGGTGGTCTGTAAATTGTGAATATTATATAAGTTTGGATAAGCAATGAATATGCTTGTCCCCCTGTTTACCACAGTTATATTTGTTCGGGTATTTGTGGTTTTCGCTAGTTGATATAAATCTTTGATAAGTTTAATTGGGTCGGCGATACCCTGGGACATCGCATTATTCGACCAGAGAAGTGTGTTGTGTGCTCGATGGAGTTCGGGGCGTGACATTTTTGCTCAGAAACTGTTTCAAGAAATAGAAATAGAAAAAACTATTTCTGATTAGAAATTATTTCTTAGAACAGAAACGTTGCTATGCAGATCCTAAAGGGCCGCACTTTTTTCACTCATTCTTCTTCTTTCTTTCCACACATCCCATTTGTCTCTTTGTTCTCTCTGCAGGCCGTTCTCTTCTTTCTATGCCTCCCACTTCTTTTTTTTTCTTCTTCTTCCATAAATCTCTCCCGCATTTGCGATCTCCAAAAAAATTGCTTACTTTAACAATTTGCACTCTTCTCATTTGCTATTGGAGGTACAGTTTCTGACAAAAGCGTGTTTTTTTCATTTTTAGTTTTCTTGGTCTCACATGTTCAAGAAGAGGAGAGAAAAATATAAAAAAAAAGGGAAGAGAGAGAAGCACCGATATTACCTTTCATGGTGCAAGAAGAGCCTTGGTAGAATAAAAAGGTCACTGATGAGCCCAATGCCAATGCCAGTGAAAGTGTGGAGAAAGACGGGGGTGACATTATAGATAATAAACAAAGGACAACGGGGGGTTTGTGGAAGAAGAAGCAGAAGTGGGAGGCGTAAAAAGAAGAGATTGACGTGCAATAGAGAAAACGAGTGAGAGGCGTGGAAAGATAGAACAAGAAGGAAAGTGGGACCCGTGTGGAAAAAAGAAGAAACAAAGTAAAAAGAGTTGACCAAATAATAAAAAGAGGACATATAAAATTGTAACAAAATTGGTGGGCTCCCCAAAAGATAGGATGGTCAAAACAATTAAAAAAAACACGGTGTCTAAGTCATAAGAGGAGTGAAAAAAGCGCAATCCTTCATGAATAGTAAAAAATAAAAGCATTGGCAGTTTCTATATCTTTTATGTACCTTTTCTTTGGCCAATGTAGTGCCTCAACTATATGTATCTTTTTTCCTTTTTCAGGATTGATCATTTCATAATACAAGTAAACACAAATGCTGATGTGACTGTTTAGTTGTCATTATTTGCTAATGTGTCATCCTACTTAGCTTTTAATTTTTCTTGAATAAGTGTATTATAAGTCATAAAATTTGTCATGAAAATGTAATTGAGTCAAAAAAACTTTCAAAAAATGCAATTAACTCCTAAAACTTGTCAAATTGGTGTAATCAGACTCTTCTATTAACTCCATTTAATTTGGTTAATGGAAAATGCTAACTTGATTTTTTTTTTATTTTCTCTATCTTACGTGGCTCTAGAGCTATCCAAATAGGTTATAGAACCATATTTTAACCCATATTTATGAAAGTGGTTTATATATGGGTTACCTTAAAATTAAGATATGGGTCATAAATTTGTTTAAAAAAGAAAAGTCCAAACAAGATGGGTTTTATTGGGACTTTTACAAACCCATTTTCAATCCATTGGTGACATTTGCTTTCAAAGCCACTCATTCTCATTTGCGTACTCACAATTTATATGCATGGTTTAAGCTGCTCAGCAGTGGAGATCTGAACGAGGTAGAGATAGCGACAGTAGAGTAGCTATAGCGACAATAATACTTGAAGCTATCATGCACCACCCATCGGACCCCTATGGCCACCCCGAGAGACCTCTGATCACGGCCTAACTCTCTCCTACCTCTCATCTCTCTCCTCTCCTTCGTCTCCATCTTCTTCGCCCTCTCTCTCTTCGGATGGACCTCCTCGATCTCTGCCTACTCTTACCAACCCTCGAAGTGAAGTGGAAGCCCCAGCTTGACTTCGCCGCCTCCAATTGGCCCTGTGATTACTTCATTAGTTAAGCCTCAGCCTGTGATTTGACATCTTTTGATCCTGTTAAGGGTTGTCGTCTTCGAGGCCACCGTCGTCAGGGTTGCCGTTGTCTGGGTGGAGGTAGCTGCCGTCGGGTCCGAAACCCTAGCCTTCTCAAGCTTGAACGGCTACGGTTTTCATTTTATTTGGCATAATTTTTTTATTTAATTTTGAAGAATTGTAGGGCCTTTTTATTTGTTTTTCTCATGGGTTATATCGATGGGTTTGGGTTAGATTTGAGTTGAGTTGGGTTGGGTATGGATCATTTAAATTGCTCAGTAAGTAAATGGGTCAATGGGAGTTAAATGGGTAAATTTGGATTGAACCCACCCAAACCCAACTCGACCCACCCATTTGCCACCTCTACGTGGTGCTAATGTGGATAAAACGACGTTGTTTTAATTCAAACCTGATTTTTTAGTATAAATTTTATTCAAATTATATTTTTTTTGGTAAGGTTATTCAAATTATATTAATAACAAGCAAACTTTAAAAATACACAAAAAAAAGGCAAAGGAAAACTCACCATTGCCAGGAAGTGTTGGCAGTCAATCACAAGCGAGGGTCCACAAGCCCTCGCCCAAATCAGGCGAGGATCGTTAGCCCTCGCCTAAGTTTTCCTTTCCTTTTTATTTTCTTTTGGATTAATATTATGAAAAATCCCAAATTGGTACATTTGTGACTAATTTATCCAAAGCTAATTTATTGACCATGAAAAACTCCAAACTAGTACACCCGTAACAAATTTACCCTAAACTAATTCTTTTTTTTTTGGTAAAGGTAAGTGTATATATACTTTTCAGAACCAAATACAAAGAAAGCCCAAGCCAACACCTGACCTAATTAGGACACCATGTCCTCACAAGGTCAAGACAGGTTTAGCGGAACTTTACAAAGCAAAAGCCCACCCAAACAACAAAGAACAGCCCGAAAAACAAGGAAAAACCACTCCGAAGCTTCGGAGGAAGGCCAAAGGCTCTGGAGCAGCAACAACACAGCCAAGGACGAAGGCCTGAAGGACCTAATCCAGCCAGCAGCAGGAACCAAAAATCGGAGAAGCTCCAAAGGACCGACGACAAGAACAGCAAACTAGCGAAAACCAGGTCATCGGTGGAACATCAGCACCAGCAACATCGTCAAGGCCGTCGTAGCATGGAGAAGAGCTAGACACTCCTAGAGCAACACCAAGGCAGCGCAGCAGGAAGTGCAAGACACCAATCCAACCATCAACAACAATAACAGCAAGCTGACCACAGGAACTGTATTCGAAAGTCCAGGTCTCCAGTATCAGCAGCAATATACACCAGTCCAGCGTCGGAAAGAAGATCCACACCAGAGGACCCACAGCATGGCCATCTTCAAGGAGCACTCGTCCATACTCCGGAAGGGGTAACATAGCAGCAGCCATGAAGCAGCACCAGGAATCCATCCCGTAGCAGCAACAAAATTCAACCAGCCCGCGTGGAAGGAAGGCGAAAGAAGTGGTCTAAGAGACTAAACCAGACAAGACCAACAACGGCAACAACACTAGCAAGACCCGCAAGAAGGCCACAATCCGAAGGGACTAAGAAAATATGGTAGGTGAGAACCCCCACCTTCTCTGTAATCTTCTATTCAGAGATGTGTCTGGGATTCTGCCAAGGGTTGCCACTTTGTCCTTTACCACTTTGACAATATGATTCCGCATGCCCGGAATAAAAATACTCTTGTTACGGAAGATGGAGTTGTTTCTTTCCGTCCATATTATGTGACAAAGGGCACCAAACGAGAATCTGGAAATACGATGGGCAAAAGATGGACCTCCACACACCTTCATTGCCCAAGTAATATGCTCATGCCATGGCCTATTCTTCCATGGAAGATAGCAATTTGTTGCCCAAAAGAAGGCCAAGCTTCTTGTATATGAGCACTCAAAGAAGAGGTGATCTATTGAGTCCGGGATATCACCACAGAACGCGCACAAAGCAGAATCAATTCTGCTATTATGAATGAGAGCAGTCTGCGTGGGCAACCTGTTAAGGGAGATTATCCAAAGGAGGAAGGAGTGGCGCGGGGTAATGTGATAATCCCAAACAAATGAATGCCACTGAACCGAACGACCTTTTCTTCTTATATGGTTCCACGCCATTGCCACTGAGAAAGTAGAGGAAGGTTGGGGACCCCAAGTGAGCTCATCTTCAAAGCCTTCCTCAAAAATAGGAGTAGGTTCTGTCCAGTGTAGAATAGTTTCCAAGGTATGAGAATGTTGCCATACCGAATCATAGAAGGTCCGGACTGATATATCCCTTGGAATACGAGACTGGTAGATATCCGTATTACTGAACAGAAGATAAAGGGGGCCTTTATCGTGCCACCAGTCAAACCAAAATGATACTGAGCGACCACTGCGAATTCTCCAGCGAAGTACAGATTGGGCAGTAGGTCGTATGTCGAGGACTTTCTTCCATGTCCAGGAACAAAAAGTGGGCTTAGAGACAACCCAGAAATTAGAGTTTTTAAGGAAGTTCGAATGGATCCACTTACACCACATAGACTCCTTATCGGAGAAAAGAAGCCAAATGTGCTTGAGTAACATAGCGTTGTTATGTTCAATGAGTCTTCGGATACCAAGACCACCCTCTTCTTTAGGTAAGCATACCGATTCCCATGCAACTTTTGCACCACCCGTACCTAAATCCGGGCCTTTCCAGAGAAATTGCCTCAAGATAACCTCGATATCATAAAGTACTGATTTAGGTAGAGGAAAGATGGTAGACCAATGTACCTGGATAGAGTACAATACCGACCGGATAAGTTGCAGCCTACCCGCAAAAGACAAGAATCGGTGAGTCCAAGAACGGACACGCGATGTTATGGAATCCGTCAAGCATTTACAATCCTCTTTAGAAAGTCTTGAGGATATGACAGGCACACCTAGGTAACGAAAAGGTAGGTAGCCTTGTTGAAATCCAAGGCAATGTAGAATGTCCCTATGAAGCTCCGTGCTCCCTCCTGAGAGGTAGACATTGCTCTTTCTTGGATTCGGCCTTAATCCCGACCAATTCGAGAATAACTCGATTGCTTCCTTGACAAGGTGGACAGATCTCAAGTCCGCTTGCGCAAAAA
The DNA here is from genome assembly GCA_031216235.1 of Syzygium jambos. Classification (NCBI taxonomy): domain Eukaryota; kingdom Viridiplantae; phylum Streptophyta; class Magnoliopsida; order Myrtales; family Myrtaceae; genus Syzygium; species Syzygium jambos. The sequence goes on along the minus strand of CM062230.1, from coordinate 23,419,728 downwards.
TGAGTACACCTGTAAAAACCATGGCATGAAACCAAAAAATGATACACCTGTAATAAATTTATCCCAAAATAATTTTTTTACTATCAAAAACCCTAAACTGGTATACATGTGACAAATTTACTCTCCGTTAGCTTTCGTTAAATTTACTGACGTGGATGACATATTGTGATGTGGTATGGTGACGTGGCAAGTCCACGTGAAAATTCATTGGATAAATACCACGAAAAATTTCAAACTGGTCCACCAACATAGGGTAAATTTATCACAGGATTATTAGTTTAGGATTTTTTATAGTCAAAAAATTAGTTTGAAGTAAATTTATTACATATGTACCAGTTTGTGGTAAATTTGTCATATGTGTACTAGTTTGAGATTTTTTGTGGTCAAAAAATTAGTTTGGGATAAATTTATTATAGGTGGACTAATTTGAGATTTTTGATGATAAAAAAATTAGTTTGTCGTAAATTTGTCACAGGTGTATCCATTTGAGATTTTTGTGGTATTAACCCTTTTTCATTTTTGTGTTTTTTTATTTAAGTCTACATATTTTTAATATAATTTAAATCAAAAATGTATTAAAAAATCAAATTTGGACAAAAATGATGTCGTTTTAGCCTTATATTTCATATTTTAGCCATGTTATCGCCTCGTACGAGAGAGAAAATTAAAAAAAAAAAAGTCATGTTAGCATTTTTCGTTAGCCAAGTTGGACAAAATTAACGGAAGAACTTGATTGCACAAATTTAACAAGTTTTAGGATTTAATTGCACTTATTAAAAGTTTAATTGCATTTTCGTGATAAGTTTTAGAATTTCTAATGCACTTGACTCATGTTTTTGTCGAAAAATTTTTCTCATAAATTTAAAACAAGATAAATATATTTAAAAGTAAAGAAAAGGAAAATAAAAACTTTTATAAAAATAAAAGAAAATAAATATGAAAGACATACAATTTTGACAAAGGAAAACAACAAAAGTTGGAACATTGCAACCTTTGTCGCTTGTGGCCACTACGGCGGCTGCCCATAGGCAACACGACACGTATCAGGGACCTGGCGAGATCACGCGTGGAGTTGAGCGATCCCACCAAAATATTACTGATCTGCGGTTCGGCAAATATTAGTTCCATAAACTATTAGTTCGAAGCGAGAGAATGATCAACACTTGGTTTCAAATTAATATTTTTAAGCAATATTTCATTAAAACAAAAAGTTAAAACCCGTGTCGTCCAGTGTTGAATGAAAGCTTCCAAGCCAGGACAAAATCACTGACTTAATATAAATAATGTGGTCTTATTCTTATTTAAGCTTTCAACTGAAATCGTGTCTAATGGAGAATGAGGAAGGATTTTTAATTATGCTTCAAAAGAAACAATTAAATATTATAATTTTGCAATTTCGAGCCAACGTGATTTTCTTCATTAAATATCAGCTTTATTTAATTGGTGTACATGTTGGAGAAAGGATTTTGATTGGATCCTTAATTGATCCTTGATCACGATTATGATTATATAGACGATACAGTGAATGGATTATGATTCTATAGACGGTCCAGTGAATCATCAGCATAGAATATTGTGAGAATATTCTAGGAAGACAATATATACACTGTACATTCTTTCCAAGTTTTTTTTTTTTGGTACTATAAATACACCATACGTTTGTACAACATTCATTTTCATTTAATGAGACGTACAATCACTATTCTCCCATATTTCTATACACTTTCTGTCATGGTATCAGAGAGGTGATTCCGACCTAGCTTCCGCAAATTTTTCAAATTGCCTCCGGTTGTTCTCTAATTTCGTTGTTGCAAATCATCCCCTGAAAACAAATTAGCACTTCAAATTGGAATTCATTCTTTTGTTCAACATGAACACCAACGAAAATCAAGGTGTGATCTTACCTACAACGGAGGAATCATCCAATCAAAGTTCGGAACAAACTAATCCGACGCAAGGTGACCGACCTCCTGCCTAGTCTCACACAGCTTCGGGAGGCAGTGCAACTCAGTTCCTCGCATCAGCCCAATGGCCACCAATTCAATGGGTTCCAATCCAGGGCCCAACCAAATCAGCGGGGGTTGGACTGGACTTCTCCAGGTCACAGACCCGAATTGAACCCGGGGGGTCCAGGGACGAATCCCTACCCAGGTTTGCAACAACCCGGTTTCTTGCCGTTTGCTTTTCCGGCCGACGGGGCCGGAATTACGGCTTATAGCCTTTCAACTCGCCGGATCGGACCACTACACTGCCTGGGCAAGGGATTTCCGGCGAGCCTTCGTAACAAAGGACCCTTTCCGACCGACGAACAAATGCAGCGATATTGGCGCAAATGCAATCGGCTCGTCCGCACTTGGATTGGGAATTGCCTAGCACCCGAAGTTGCGGCCGGACTTCCTCCGACCGAAGATTCGAAGGCCATGCGGGATAATATTAGCGAACTGTATGGAAAACTCGACCGTGTGAAAATTTTCTCGCTCGCTCAAGCCCTATCAGAATTGAAGCAAGGGAACCTCTCGGTTATCGCTTGCTTCAACCGACAATCGTCTCTATGGAATGAGCTCGAAGTGGCCGAGGAGCAGCTTGAAGGGCCGGAGGCGACACTCAAGCAGTACAAAGAAATCAAAGAGAGAGAAAAGGTAAACACGGTTCCTCTTAACCCTAAGCGAAAGCTGCATGCCTTTTCACTCACAGGTCCTCGCCGTGGAGCCCGTTTCACTGCTAGGTTGAATATTCCAGTTGGCCGTCCAAGAAGAAAATCAACGACTCGCGACCGCAGAATTTGTGAAGATAGGGGAGAGCATTACACTTTGCTGCGCCAGCTGGCCCTTCGCAGCGAGCTCACGGCGGTTTCAGAGCACCGCAGCGAACACAGGGCTCCGGGCCACACCGTGCGGTGAGTGGTTCTCACCGGAATGAGAATGAAACAGAAAGCCCTAAAGGTTTGCGATCCAACGGCTCATATATATAACGAGCATATCAGACGGCCCAGATGCAAGGTGAGGATCAGACGGCCCAGATGGCAAGGCGTGGATCAGATGGCTCATATTTGAGCCCTTATGCGGGCGAATCAAACGCCCATTATAAAGCCACGTCAGCTCCAATTTTTAAGCCATCAAATGGCTCAACGTGGTGCCACGTCGTCACATAAAGAGGGAGGACAAAATTCAAGAATTAAAGATAAACACCGTGAATATTGCAAACGTCATCACCGTACCATTGAAACATGCTGGAAATTACATAGAAAACCTAATGACAAAGAAAGAAGGGAGAATGAGTTTACTATTTATCAGGTCTCTGCACAAAGAATTGACAGGGCTCATCAGACGATAACCTAGTAACAATATCAAAATATTATCAAGGCATTGAGTCAATTCAAGACAACTGACAAAATTGCGGGTTTTTCATGTACTTCTATTTGTAAAACCAATCTTATTTTAGTTGGTGCATGGATAATTGATTCGGGCCCTAGTGACCACATAATCTGCAATGAACGCTTATTTGCTGATGGTCATAAAAGGCTCCATAATTCCGTGTCAATATGGCTTCCCAATGGGAACGTCACTCATGTAACAAAAAATGACACAATTCAGTTTAGCTCAAGCATTACCCTTAAAAATGTTCTCTAAATTCTCGAATTTGAGTTCAATCTCATATTTGTTTTCAAAGTTTGTGAGGACAATTCCTATCGCGTCAACTTCAATTCCGAAAAATGTTCCTTTCAGGATCTTTTGATTAGGAAACTGATGGACTTGGGGTAGAATGGCACAAGGATTATATTTTTGGATTAGATTCCCTAGAGACTTTGATTTATCTTCATTAAATAAAAGCATTTTATGTAATGCCACCACTAGTAATAAAATCTCTCTTTCACATTAGCGTTTGGATCATAGTGCTCGTTTTCTTCATCCAAATTGTATGATCTGCCCCTTGGCAAAACAATCGCGAGCACAATTTTTAACTAGTATATCTCGGGCTACTAGTGCTTTTTCCTTAATTCATATGGATATCTAGGGTCCATATCATACCCCACATCGTGATGAATCTCGTTTCTTTCTTACCATTGTGGATGATTATACCCGTGCCACTTGGGTCTTCCTCAAGCAATCCAAAAGTCAAACTTTTTCTCATCTGTCGAAATTCTTGTCCATGATTAAAAATCAGTTTGATAAATCTGTTCAAAGAATTTGCACGGATAATGGCCATGAATTTTTTTCCACTGAGTGTCGATCTTTTCTATCCTCTCATGGAATACTTCGTGAAAGCTCTTGCACATATACTCCCTAACAAAATGGGATTGTTAAGAGCAAACATCAACACTTCTAGAAGTAGCCCAAGCACTCAAATATCAAGCTTCCATTCCTAAATCTTTTTGGGGAGATTGTATGGTCACGGTAACCTATTTAATCAATCGAATGCCAACTCGAAATCTTGGTGGACGGACCCCATTTGAGATGCTTTCTGGAAAACAACCAAGTACTACTCATCTAAGAGTTTTTGGTTGTCTATGTTATATGACAAATGTGGGCCCTCGAGATAAAATGGATCCCCGTGTTCTTCGATGCATTTTTATGGGATATCCTACCCTGTAGAAAGGCTATCGAGTTATGGAGATATCTACATGTCATTTTTTTGTCAGCACAGATGTTGTCTTTTGTGAAAATATTTTTGCTTTCCAAGAAATGACATCTTCATATGAATCATCTACATCAACATCGAATCATTGGCAATTCTTATTAGAGGAAGATCTATCTACAATGCCTCAGTATATTTTGGTCAGACCTAACGAGATGCCACCTACTTCATCTTTTTCATCGGCATTTCTAGAATCTCCAAGCACATCGGCTGAATCTCCAGTATCTTTCTGTGAGCAAAACAATTGTCCCAATATGTCTTTACTGCCACATATGGAATATCCTTCACTAGCTATCGAGCCAATCACTATAGAAAAACCTCGACACTCTAGAAGGCATATTCGTCCTCCTACATGGACCAAGGATTACATATGTCCTACTTTGTCTTCTCCAGGTACACACTATCCTATATCTTCATATGTATCATTTAGTAGACTATAGCTAGAACATATGTGCTGCATTAGTCGTATATCCGAAGAAAATGAACCTTCTTTCTATGAGGAAGTAGCATGTGATATACACTGGCAACAAGCTATGGAAGCTGAATTAAAAGCTCTTATAGAAAATAATACTTGGGACATTGTTCCTTTTCCCTCTCATAAAAAAGCCCATTGGTTGCAAATGGGTTTACAAAATCAAGTATAAGGCTGATGGTTCTGTTGAGCGTTATAAAGCTTGACTTGTTGCTAGAGATTTTACACAATAAGAAGGGTTTAATTATCATGAAACCTTTTCTCCCATTGCTAAGGAGGTAACCGTCCGATCATTTCTGTCCATTGTTGTATTTCGCAATTGGGAACTACATCAAATAGATGTTCACAATGCCTTTCTTCATGGTGATTTAAACGAAGAAATATACATGAAACTTCCATAGGGTTTACGCAGACAAGGGGAGTCTTGAGTATGTTGTCTTCGTAAATCTCTATATGGACTTAAGTAGGCCTCTCAACATTGGTATGCCGAATTTACCACAACACTCGCAAATGCAGGATTTCAATACTCCAAGCATGATTATGCCCTATTCACTTTGACTAAAGGTACTTCATTGATCTACTTGCTAATATATGTAGACGATATACTCATCATGGGTAATGATGATGCTGCAATTCAGAAGTTCAAGAAATACTTGCATTCAACCTTTCATATTAAGGATTTAGGGCCTCCCAAATATTTCTTGGTATTGAGATAGCTCGATCCGACAAGGGCATATGTCTCAGTCAATGAAAATTTGTCTTGAAAATCATATCAGAAGCAGGATTATCAGGATGTAAACCAGCTGTTATACCTATCAAGCATAATGTTAAGCTGACGACAGTTGAATTTGATACAAACTCATCCTCATCTAATGAAGATCCACTAATTAAGGATCCGTTAGGATATTAGCGACTTTTGGATAACTAATCTATCTCACCATGACTAGGCCCGATATATGTTATGCAGTGTAAATACTCAGCCAATTCATTTATAGTCTGAAACGGTCCCATATGAATGCAACAATGAAGGTGGTAAAATACTTAAAGGGACGCCTAGAACTCGAAATTCTTTTATCAAGAGACTGTAACATGAAGATGACAGCTTATTATGATACAGATTATGCTACTTTCCCAATGACAAGAAGATCTATTACTGGTTTTTGCATTAAGTTGGGAAAATCCTTGATTTCATGGAAGACTAAGAAGTAGTCAATGGTTTCATTATCATTAGCCGGATCAGAATATTGAGTTATGGCAAAGACTGTTTGCGAAATAGTTTGGATACGAGGATTGCTTTCAAATCTTGGTGTACAAGTTGATGGTGCAAGCGAATTATTTTGCAACAATGATGCCGCACTCAAACTAGCAGCAAATCTTGTCTTTTATGAAAGAATGAAGCATATAGAAGTTGATTGTTACTTCACTCAGGAAAAAAAATTCAAGAAGGGATTATTATCCCTACAGGAATTGGAACTGTGGAACAACCTGCAAACATTTTCACTAAGCCATTGTGCCAGAGACAACACATGTATCTATTGAGGAAGCTAGGTGTCTTTGACGTATATAAGCCGCCAACTTAAGGGGAGTGTTGGAGAAAGTATTTGATTGGATCCTTAATTGATACTTGATCACGATTATGATTCTGTAGATGATATAGTGAATGGATTATGATTCTATAGATGATAAAGTGAATCGCCAACATAGAGTATTGTGAGAATATTCTAGGAAGATAATATTCTGTACATTCTTTCCAAGTTTTTTTTTTGTACTATAAATACACCCATACGTTTGTACAACATTCATTTAATGAGAAATACAATCACTATTCTCCCATATTTCTATACACTTTCTGTCAGTACATGCTGTATTTCATTTAAATCAATTAATGAAAGGATGACATAAATGTATTAAATATGTTAGGGATTTAATTGGACCAATCGAAAGTTTTGGGACGATAGAGAAGATTACTCAAAATTAATTAAATTGATTCAATTGAAAGTTGAAATATAACACTATATGTTGATAAAAGTTCACATATTGCTAGTATTATTGTCTCTTATAGCAATAGATACTACATGTCCTTTACATCTTATATCAAAGAAGGCAAGAGATGTTGATCCAGTACATTTTGGAAATTCACTTCCTGATCACTCAGCAAAAAGATGGAAATAACTGTGAAATGGGATCTTCCCAGAAGTCTTCCCATAATTATTTCGGGTACCACGATTTCTAACTATAAACATCGCACTACCTCTGTAGCCTTCATGGAGAAGCTACGTCTGCAGTGAAAATCATAAATCACATGGTTGGGATTGGTGAGAACTACGAAGATATTCAAAAGGCGATCGTCACCATAATTGAAAACCGAACACAATAGCACATGAAAACTTCAAATCTTACCGTCTCCTAAATTGCTTCGAATTTTTTGACGTTAAGATTGTGAAGTTGCTCTAAACTGACTGCAGAGAATGGCATATCCAAGGGTGCTGGAAAGCAAAGCTCACGTGAGACTTGTTGCATGGTCGGTCGAAGCCTTGGATCGGCTTGCAAGCACTCGAACGCTAGCTTGGTGATCAAGACCATGTCCTGCGCATCTCGAAGGCCAAGTCTAGAAGGCAAGAGACGTTGATCCAGCATATCCTTCAACATCATCGACTTAGTTTGGGCGGATGATGAACATTCTCGAGAGACATGATCTCCTGGATGCTTTCCCATGATTGTCTCTAACGCGATGACTCCAAAGCTATACACATCACACTTTTCAGTAGGAACCATAGAATAAGCCAGCTCTGCAAGTGAAGAATTTACTATTTTTTTTAATCTCGATCATAAGTTGTATTCAAGTTGACAACATTACTTCCCATGGCGTGACACGTGGCTATTACAATTACAGATTTCTATTTAATCTATACTTACAACTCTGATTTGAGAGTGGGAGTTTATGCTTTGGCAAAGTTCAATTTTTTTGTTCGACGCTTATAATACGAGTATCTTCTAGCTAACACGAATTAATATCCTTAAAATGGATTGATTATAATGTTTTCCTCATTTTCCAGTTCTTACTTTTGAGGAAAATCAAAAAGCTTTTTCATCAATATTGAACTTGAAAACTGTAAATAAGTATAATAAATTTCCATAAGACGATTAACTAACTAATGAACTGCACTGAACTAGTAAAAGTTCAATTATAGAAACATAACATTGAATGCCATCGAAATTGAACAAAAAATTGAGAAGTACCTGGAGCAATATACCCAATGGTGCCAGCAATAGCAGTCCAGTTTGATGAATCTGGCTTCAACAGTCTTGCAGTGCCAAAATCAGAAACACGAGCCTCATAATCGCGATCCAATAGAATGTTATTACTGGTCAAGTCTCGATGTAACAATGGAGGTGAACATTCGTGATGCATATAGGATAACGCATCCGCAACTCCCCGGACCACATTTATCCTCTTGTCCCATTGAAATTTTCTTGCTCTTTCATCATCGTTCAAAATTGTCCTCAAGCTTCCTCTTTCCATGTACTCATACACCAAAAAATAGTGTTGGGCATGAGAGCAAAAGCCATAAAATTTCACGATGTTACGGTGACGTATATTTGTTAAGGCTTGAATTTCCCTTTCAAATGGTATCAAATCAATGATCTCACTATCTTCCAGGGATGATGAGATTTGCTTGATAGCAAACGTTTGAACTTCTGATATCTTGGCTTTATAAACAATTCCATATGCTCCTTCACCCACGTAGTACTTGGAGTCAAATCCTTCTGTGGCCTCTACGATTCGATCATAGAAAACTTTGCCATCGTAACTCAAAATACTCATGAAATCCAAATCATTTACCTGCTCATTATTATCTCTCTTCATAATCCTTCTTTGACGATGATTGATGATTACAAGCACAATCAAGGTGCAAGAGAGAAAGAGAAACCCCAGGAACGAGGTAATGAGAATAACTGTGATTCTAGCTCTAGCGTGCCAATTACATTTCTTGTTCCCGTTAAAATTGCATTTCGGTAAACCAATAACATTTCCACAGAGCCCTTTGTTATGCTGAATTGCCTCAAATGGAGCCTCATTGAAAGCCTTGACATTAGGGAGAGGACCTTCCAGGTCATTGTAAGATACATCAATAGAAGTCAAGGCCAACATATCACCAAAAGTATGTGGGATGAAACCAGATAGGCCATTGTGGGAGATATTTAGAACTTGCAAGTTTCTCAGTATTGCAAGCTCTCCTGGTATATTTTCTGACAAAATATTATAACTTAGATCAAGAACCTCGAGGACTTGTGTGTTGCCTATCTCAGGAGGAATGCTTTTCCAAAATTTGTTCCTGCTCAAGTTCAAGCTCAACAGGTGTTTGCATGAGCCTAGCTGCACCGGTATCGATCCGCTCAAATTGTTTGATGCTAAGTTTAGATGTGCCAGATGGGATAAAAGTCCAATCTCAGTCGGGACATTTCCCATGATCGCGTTGCTGCTTAGGTCGAGTTCTAACAACATCGACATGCTTCCCATTTCCCTCGGAATCTCTCCACTTATATTATTTGAAGAAAGGTCCAATAACTGCAATTGATCCATCCTTCCAAATATTGCGGGTATCTCACCAGAGAGGTCGTTGTTTGATATCTTTAAGCTCGTCAAATTACGACAATGCTCCCATTTCCACGAAAGTTCGCCTCTCAAATGATTGTGGCTCAAGTCCATAAAATATAGATGCGGATATATTCCGAAAGCATTTGCTATGTTTCCAGTAAGTTGGTTTTCGTCAAGCCTCAATCTGATTAATGTGTTACAATTCTCTAGGCTCGTGGGGATGGGACCCGTGAAATGATTATTGGTGATGGAGAAATGTTGCAATGATCTCCCAAGACATACATCTTCCGGCAGTTCCCCCTCTAGTTCATTATAATGTAGTAGCAAATGAGTCAACCGTGTTAACTTATTGAATTCAGAAGGCAAGGAACCAAAGAATTTGTTGTAGGAAAGTTCTAGTCGAGTTAGATTGGCCAGGCTTCCAATTGATGTAGGGATTGGACCAGTCAAATTATTATCCCAATAAGATAAAATTTTAAGAGAAGTGAGCCTCCCGATTTCTAAAGGTATGGGTCCTGAAAGTCCATTTTGAGAGAGGTCAAGAAGAGATAAACTTGTCAAGTTGCTGATGGAATGAGGAATTGAGCCAGTGAGTTTGTTTATTGATATGTCAAGCTCAATAAGAGAAGCGAGCCTCCCGATCTCTGAAGGTATGGGTCCCGAAAGTCCATTTTTCCATATGTAAAGAATTTTCAAATTCCTCAAGTCACTTATCTCTCTCGGAATGGAACCGGAAATATTATTGCGTGAAATGCTTAATTCGGTTAAATTGCCTAATTTTCCAAGAGAAGCAGGAATGGGCCCTGAAAGTTGGTTTTTCCATAGATAAAGATGAATCAGGCTGCTCAAGTTCCCTAGTGCAACAGGGATAGGACCGGTCAAATCATTATCCGGAAATTCTAATTCTGTAAGAGAAGTGAGCCTCCCGATTTCTGAAGGTATGGGTCCCGAAAGTCCATTTTGCCCCATGTAAAGAATTTTCAAATTCCTCAAGTCACTTATCTCTCTCGGAATGGAACCGGAAATATTATTGTGCCAAATGCTTAATTCGGTTAAATTGCCTAATTTTCCAAGAGAAGCAGGAATGGGCCCTGAAAGTTGATTTTTCCATAGATAAAGATGAATCAGGCTGCTCAAGTTCCCTAGTGAAGTAGGGATAGGACCGGTGAACTTGTTTTCAGATAACTGAAGTTCCAAAAGAGAATCCAACCGCCCAATCTCCTGGGGGATGTGTCCACTTAAGTTGTTTGCACATAGGTGCAAATAATGAAGACTCTCTAACATACCTAAACTTCGAGGAATGTCCCCGGACAGTTCATTGAAGCAAAGATCGAGAGAGTTGAGTTTGGAAAGGTTACCGATACTTGAGGGAATGGAGCCATAGATCGAGTTGTTGGCAAGTTCAAAGCTAACCACACTGGTTAAGGGCGAGAAGTCGAGGCCGTCTAGAGTTCCTCTCAAACCGAGATAGGAAAGATTTAGATGTGCGATGGCTCCACAGTTGTTGCAAGTGACACCGGTAAAGCTGCAAGGATTGTCGCCGTGCCATGAAGAGAGGAGAGATTGGCTATGTTTGTCAAGAGTAGATTTCCAATTCAGGAGAGCCTCAGCTTCATCCTTATTCTCGGTCGCGGGGGCAGTGGAAAAAGGAGTGGAGGAAACAGAAACACCTGCAACATGAAATGAAGCAGTGCCAACCAAGAAGATTGAGAAGAAGAAGAAGACCGCTAAAAGAGACCGGGCGGACAGCATAAAGGAAGAAACCATGATTTGGGGAGGGGATGGATGGGTTTTGAAAGGTGGGAGATGGTTCAGGTCTGCATATTGTTAACAAGATTGATGACTATACTTATGTAGATTTGGAAGATCAGTCACCCGAAGCCTCTATCGAGCACAATTCCTATTACGGCTGTACCGCGTTTTTCAGAGAATGGGTCCGTCTCATTGACGATATATTTGTAAGATGAAAGTCTTTTTCCCTTGTCAATCGGTTTAGCGTGCGCCTTGGGACAATGAAGAAATAGCGCAGAACCATAAAAGTGTCAATCCTTGGTCATGCTTGACTTGCTTTACCAAGTCTTCATTGAAATTGACATGTCTATAACCATTTGTGGAAAATGGAAGTCCTGACCGTGTTGTGTAGATTAGTGAGGTGTTGAGAGGAAATATACACTGCGGGATCAAGGTTCTTGGACCTCTATATTTCCCCAGAGGTTGTGGCATTCTTTTATTTCAAAATAATATTTTGTTAAAAAGCGACCAAAATTCGATTGTTCATAATTTTTTCCATCCGACACTCGATTGACTCAATTCTGATACGTTTAAGATGTAGTGATTGGTCTGTGAAGAGAGCTTGGATTTCTTTCCGCGAATAATTTTTACACTTCCCTATCTTGGAGAGAAAACAAAGCAGCAACAAGAATATGAGTAGGGTACTTGAAGGAACCTTAGGCCTCCAATACTGGAACAAGAGTCTAGTGAAATGCTCAATGTTCTGTCAACAAGTTAGTTCGGGTGGATTTATGAGTCTCCTCCTCATCTTGCTCAGGTCTTTCAGTTGACACAAGTCCATTGATAAAGATTCATAATATGGATTTCAGTTCCAAGTCATTCCACATCTTAACTTGTTTTGAACGTAAGAAATGTCCTTCACAAATCACAGTTAAAGGGCTTACAACTTATATTTGAACCAAATTTAACTCAAAAACTACGATGCTATTACCTTAAATACTACAGTCCATGCACTCACAAGTTACGTGTCTTGTTTGGACATGTGAATCGTCTAAAACGGATTAGATGCGCCATATTTCATATTTTTATTTTAACTGAAAATGCGATTCGAGAAATCTAATAGAGGGTAAATAGATGGAGACGCAAGAAAAATAGAAAAGGAAAGGAGGGGTGGATAGTATTCAAAACAGTGATGGCTATGCAAATTACTTGCTTTTCAATTATTTACAAATTTAAGTTTATGTGCCAATTATGAGTGTTTTATAAAGACAAGAATGAAGTGACCGCATGAGAGAAAGGAAGCAACTTCAGTGAATCTCATTATTCTATAAGTGACTACAAAATTAATTTATAAAGTAACGCGATAAATAAGTAAAAATACTTTTAAAAGTAAAAAAATATTCAAATGTCTAATAAAAGTTGACTTCATCATCTTGTCATCCAATTTTAAAGGTCGAGCATTTTATCTCTTGCATCATATTCTTTGGAAAACCTCTATTCTCAACCTCGCCGCTTGCCTCGCTGCCGTTCGAATCCGATTCTATAGTACCTCCGTCACTCTAGTCTTGTTCTTGGTTTCTCACTCTAGAAGGTTTTCCGAAAGTGACCGGATTGAGAATTTGGTTTGCTCATTTTCTTTTTCAATATGGAGACGTGAGAGCGAGAGAGCCGACGAGAAAATTTGCAAGGCAAATTCAGGAGCTTTTGCAGAGTAAAGAAACTGACGCGAAAGTGAAACGACCTTAGTGATAAAATTTAAAATTTTCTCTCCCCCTCTCTCTTTTTTGTGGCCAAAGAGTTAATTCAATTCAAAGTTCAAAAATATTATGTCTTTTCCGGTAAAATTTTGGAAATTCCTTAGGTACAACATATGTAAAAGAAAAGGTAATTCATCATATTTAAAAGGTGCTTACTAGAGGTTTGGTTTCTTGATTCCATTGGGTTCCATCAACTCAAAGAGTCCTTCCCTGTTTCACGCAAAACAATTCTTCTCTCTTCATATAAGACTTTACCCACTATAACACTTATTCATCATTCTTTTCTTTATATTGCACACGTATTGATTTTTTTTCCTGTAGAATAATTCCTATTGACTTATTTGTATTGTTTCGGAGGTTTTTACGAAAAAGAGTACAAGAACGACGAGTACATATTCCCCGTCTGAAGGGAAAAGTAAACGACATGATTTTTTATACAGGTGGAGAGAGGTTCGCCTATTTGCCAACTAGGCACTGAATTGGCAATGCATCCGGCACCTCGGTGTAAGCATCAATGGCGGCTACCAAACGATTCCCCGGTAATACCCGTTCCTGACCTTTCTCAACCTCTCCTCTTGCCTTGCCGCCCTCGCCGTTGCCGCCGCCATCAACACCTCCGCATCAGGCCCCATCTCTCTCTCTAAGTTGAATCCGATTCTGTACCTTCTGTCGCTCTCATCTAGTTCTGGGTTCCTCGCTCTAGAAGCTTCTCCTTTGGGGATGAATGAAAAGGCGATGGTATTGAGAATTGGATTTTGCTCGTTTTCTTTGTCACTGACCAGATGAGAAAACTTGCGACGATGGAAAATTCAGGAGCTTTCCCGGAAGAAATGAAACCGGCGGGGAAAATGAAACGAGGTTAGCGAGAAAAATTATCAAAAAATAATCCAACACGGCTCAATCGAGTACAGTGAAAGTCATATCATTAGATCACATGTCGAGGACATTGGCTTGGTCAAGGTCGGTTTTGATTGGGGCAGCTAGGCTCGACCGAGGTTGACGAGCACTTTTTGATTGGCTGGTGAGGAGAATCTGAACGTGAAGTTCCCATAATATGCCCCCTTCATTTATAGTATCTTACCCATTGCTCTTTTAATGTGGAAAGTACGAACATAACATATCTGAACTACAAAGAAAACAACACAACACAGATCCGCCTGAGCTAGCAAAAAACCCGCGCGATGCCGTGCGACAAAATTACATTTCTTTTATTTAACATAATTTTATGAATCATAACAGATTGTCGTAGATTTATTTTATACGAAAAATGGGAAAATAGAAGAAGCGTGCCTAGTATGCAGAGATTAGAACTCGCCATCTCTTGAAAATATTTTTTTTGGGGCTCATTTCTCATTTTGTACATCAAATTAAGGATGTAGAGATCGGTTCAATGGAAAAATTATAGATACTGTAGCATTTGATAGAATCATACAATACATATACTATAACCTCCACCTTTTTTTCATTCGGTAAGTAGATTCAAGAAGAAAATGAAATGTTTTACTTATATTTGGAGTTGGTTGCAAATATTTTAGAAGACTATCAACAGGTACAAAGATATGAACCACATAATCATCAAAATACACATGAATTAATTAATTCTGAAATATGAAATTTGAAATCACAAAATGATTTTCAATGAACGGTTGAAAAAAAAAAACCTAAAAACATTTGTCTTATATTATACTGCAAGGAAAAAGAAAACAGGAAAGAGGGAAAAATAAACAAAAGCAAAATGATGAAAGAAAGGGCCTTATCTTTACTTAGCGCACATTAAAGGAAAGTGAAGGAAAATAAATCGAAAAAAATCTGTAAAAATTAATGCCTAACAAATCAGAAAAGAGCGGAATATTCATTCCCATAAGAGGAATTAGGGAATGGTTCATTCACTTGGCAGATGGTGAAGGCTATGTTGAAAATCAACACCTACCATCGGTTGTTTACAATTTCTTAATGAGCGACCATGCTTCGCCTGTTTCATCTTCTCAAAAAATTGCACTTGGGATGAGGCATCGGGCGGCGACTAGCGCTCGTTCCGTCGAGCTTCAACTAGCGACTCTCACGGCGTAGAATGGCTTCCACAAGTGCCTCCCATGGTGAGGCCGTGGTATATCGTTGTGACAAAAATCAGGGACATCGATTGCGAGGAGTGCGCGATCTACTGCAGATCTTTCAAGAGAGGAGACAAGAGTTGGGTGCTCAATGGCTGCAATCACACATACTACGAGAAGTGCATTGAGAAATAGCTCGATTGGCGTTTGAATGGTCCGCTTTGCTGGGCGCCATTCGGGCACAGATTTATGGATCCGATCAAGGGCCCGGCTGGTTTATGGATCTGATCGATATTTTTCGTTTTGATATGGTGTTCGGGTAATTGACCTTGATAGGTGTAAATCCATGCTTACCTTTACTTTTATTTTGGCCAAATTGATTGAATTGATTTTTTTGCTTCATAGTCTTTTTTATCCAACTACGTCAGCCTCTAACTTAATATGTATGAGTTTTCTTTTAGGACGAATAATTTCGCACGCATTTGTCTTCCAGAATAATATTCAACAAAGATTTTGAAGATTAGTCTCAAAATCTTATGCTAAAGGTTCTCATTCGTGAATAGTAAAAGACAAAAGGCATCGGTAGTTTATGTTCCTTTTCAATTTTCTCAATATTGTTCCTATATTTTTTGTTTGATCAATGTAGTCCCTCATCTATACATATTTTTTCCTTTTTTGGGATTGATCATCCCGTTATACAAGTAAACGGAAATGCTGATGTAACCATTAATTTGTCGTGATTTGCTGCCGTGTCATCCTACATAGCTTTTAATTCTTAATTTGTTGGAAATTTTTTCTAATAAATTCAAAATCCGATAAATATATTTAAAAATAAAGAAAAGTAAAATAAAAACTTACTGAAAATAAAATAAAATAAATATAAAAGACATACGAACTTCAAAAAAGGAAAACAACAAAAATTGAAACACTGCAACCTTTGTCTCTTGTGGCCACTGTGGCGGCTGCCCCTAGGCAACAGGACACGGGTCAGGGACCCTGGTGAGATCTCACTTGCGCAAATAATAGTTCCATAAACTATTAGTTCTATTCTAAGTGAGATGATAAAAAATCAATACTAGGAATGCGTTTGTTTCGCGAAAAATATTTTCCAAAAAAGTACTTTTCTCATTTTCCAGCATTTAGTTTGCTTAGGAAAATGAGTCATCCGAAAATGTTTCTTTTCTAAAGCTTAAATTCAAGAAAATGATTTTCCCTTTGAAAGAACCAGAAAACATTTTACGAAGCATGATTAGCTATTGGCACTTGAACCCAAAACTCTATATTTGAGTACAACAACCCTAATGTTGGTTCTCGAGTCCTGACAATGAGGACCAGGTCTCGGCGGCGGGGCTCGAGACCTCGGTGTCTAGGGCCCGGGCCCTCAGCACCCACACCCGGGTCCATTGATGCTGAGCTCGAATCCCTGGTGCTCGTACCTGATACTCTGACACCCAAGGTCGAGTCCATAAATGCTGTGCTCAGGTCCCCAATACTTAAGCTCTAGTCTCGACCCTCTGGCCCGAATTCACAAAGGCCGTGTGCAAATTCTCGGCGCTCGAGCTCTTGTCCTTAATTAATGAAATGATGGTTTTTATAAAAATAATTAATTAAAAAATAGAATTTTTATTAATTTAAAAATTCACTTTTATTTTTTTAAAAATCGAATTATTTATTATTTATTATTTTCTTTTTTTTATTTTCTTCCTTTTTCTTTTTCTTCTTCCTCGGGCCAGTCGCTAGCCACGGCGACGGCAAGCGAGGTTGCGGCCACTAGTGTATCAATTTAGGATTTTCGGTGATCAAAAAATTAGTTCGGGATAAATTTATCACAAGCATACCATTTTGGAGTTTTTGGTGATCAAAAAATTAGTTTAGGATAAAATTATCATAAGTGTATCAGTTTGAGATTTTTTATGATATTAATTAAAAAAAAAGTGAAAATTATTTTAAAACCTAAGTTAGTGGCCATCCAATCTATATTGCATTAAAAATTAGTGGAGAAAAGCGACAAGTAATGCGACTCGTGAATTTGGGTCATCTCTCTGTTTTTGGTCAACCAGTCTTCACCTCCTAAAACACTCATGAACGTCAAAATCAACATCAGCTTTATCTTTTTCTTGCCCCGGGTTTCTTTTTTCCAATCAATATGCCTTTAATCACGTGGAGGGCCTCGATCATAGAGTCCTTTCAACTTTTTCACCTCCTTTTGAATTCCACCCCTTCAAATGGTCTAACTATGTTATTGTTAGTTCAAAGCTATTCAATTTAATAATTTAATTGAACTCAATTATTAAAGTAGGGGGCAATCACGTATCCAATTGGAAGGAGTTAACGTGCTATAACGTCCTCAATTATTTTAAGTTATCGTCTCCTTTTTTTCTATTATCGACCTATAGGTTCTTGACTTACTTTCGCAGTCTTTGTTGGCCTAGCTCTTCCTCATGAGTCATGGATTCATATCATGTTTCATGTGATGGGCCCAAACTAAGTCCGGCCCCACTCGAAGATTTACATAGAGTTTACAATAAAAAATGATCAATTTTTTGTTATTATCAACAAGTGATTGGCTTAATCAATAAGAGCAGAGTTTCGTGGTCTTTTTGATGTAGCCCAATCTGTTGACTACTGAAGCAATAGGATCAAGAGAGTGACTTGTACACACGGAGACTCCGTCACAAAACGAGCAGAAATTTCAATCCTATGCCAGTTCGAAGAAATGGTCATCACTTTGTCAATAGAGATCGGATTGACCTGATTCCAAAGCTAAAATAACGAAGACTCCTGGATCTACAACTTTTAAGTTTTGAGTTTTCTCAGAAAATGACTGTAGAGTTGTTCATTTTGGAAGGAAGTGGATGGTCATGACTGGTTAGGATGCGGAAATTTCAGTTCTGCGCTAGTTTGGAAAAATAATCATAACTTTGTCGATAAAGATTGGACTGACCTGATTCCAAGATGAAAAGAATGAAGACCTCTAAATCTACAACTTTTATGTTTTGAGTTTTCTCAAGAAAGCACTATAAAGTTGTCGATTTTGAAAGGAAGTGGACGGTCGTGACTGGTCAAGATGTAGAAAAATGATAAGAACTTCACTGAAGAATCGTCAACTTAAAGGAATTGAAAAAAAGTGGAATCGACAATCTCAGATATAACTATCAAAGAAGTAACCATCAACGTAGTGGAGTTGAATAAACCGTCAAGGTAGTGGACTCAACGTAACCATTGGTAACTATTTGTAACCTCGGTTAATAACCATTTGTAACTTCTGTTAGTAACCGTATGTAACCTCTATTTGTAACCGTTTGTAACCTCCGTTAGTAACCGTTTGTAACCTCTGTTGATAATTGTCAATTGTAGGCGTTAATAGCCACATCGTACTCTTTGGAAAGCCCCCCGACAAATCAAATAAAATTTTATCTTTGAATTATCATTACTTTACTGTACTGCACTTTATTTTTCCTTAGCCGTAGCTTTTCGATTCGGATCGTCATTTAAATTTCGGTGTGTATATCTATCTTAGGTGTTGCATCGTCGATTAAATTCCAATGTTACATCTTTGTGTATGTGTGTTCCTGTGACAGTCGTTGTATTTTCAAGCTTTATCGTCGATTAAATTCCGACACGATTTGTACTTACAGTTCGGTTGAAGTTTGAAGTAAAAGCCGTCATTTCTTGTTTGTCTGGATATTTCCTATCCGGAATCACTACAGGACCCGTTTCTTGTCATTAAAGGCCAAAGACCGACTTTTTGTGAAAGATATTTCATTGCAGGATCAATTCTGACAAAACACATACGTGTAATTCTGTGATGAAGGGACCTTCTCATCAATGTGCCCAGATAAAGTCCGGAGCCTTAACATTACATCGAAAGGTAAAAGAATCATAGCTAGATTTGTTGAATGAGTGAGATTTATTGCATTCCAATTCAATGTCAAAAGACTATATGAACACAATACCTTCTAGAAGCCACTATATCACCTCCTATAAAATTATGGTTTGCACAATTAATTTTGATTTTTAAAACTTGTAACTCTATCTATATGAATGGCTAGAGAGATAACTTGTGTAATCAACAACTTAAATAGCTTCTATAGCAAAAAAAAAATACTAAATTTATGAACTTTTACAGGCTACAAAATGGGCTGGTAGCTACTTAACTTTTTTATTGCAAGTCATGTTTGTCACGGTTCTTTTGGTAGTTGACGGAATTCTAAAATGGTAAACTTTTTGCCTACTTGTAACTCCTATTCACCCACGGTACACTTGCACGGGACATTTTGCATTTGGTTTTTAAGTGTTCGAACTATTGTTTTAATTACTTTGGACGACGCGCGCATGTTACTTGGAACCTATTACGTAGAAATCATACCTAAAACAAGGAGCATGGCTTCCAATTAAAGTTATTGGGGCAATTAGAAATCATTCATTTCAAAACTCTTGTACATTTTGCATGGACAACAAAATCACCATCTACCACCACATAAAGACTTTCGATATATGATGTAGGTATACACTACAAAAAAACTGGATTTTTGCCACGAAAATTTGCGACGAAAAAATTTTCGTCGCAAATTTGCGGCAACTTTTCCAACGAAAATTAAAATTCGTCGGAAATTAGCGACAAAAAATGTTTCGTGGCAAAATTCGTTGGAAATTAGCGACGAAAAATTTTTCGTCGCTAATTTCCAACGAATTTTGCAACGAATTTAAAAGAAGTCCATATTATTCGGGTTAATCAAAATTCGTTGCAAAAATCGTTGGAAATTTCCAACGAATTTTCAAAACACCTTATTTGTTTCGGCAAATGTTAAATTCGTTGCAAAATTCGTTGGAAATTTCCAACGAATTTTAAAAAAACCTTATTGTTAAGGCAAATGTTAAATTCGTTGCAAAATTCGTTGGAAAGTTCCAACGAATTCAAAACACACAGTATTGTTTTGTATATTCGAAACTCGTTACAAAATTTGTGGGAATTTTCCAACGAATTTTGCAACGAATTTCGAATATACCGAAAAATAATGCGCTTTTTGAATTCGTTGCAAAATTCGTTGGAAATTTCCAACGAATTTTGCAACGAATTTTAAAAACACCTTATTTGTTTCGGCAAATGTTAAATTCGTTGCGAAATTCGTTGGAAATTTCCAACGAATTTTGCAACGAATTTTAAAAACACCTTATTTGTTTCGGCAAATATTGAATTCGTTGCAAAATTCGTTGGAAATTTCCAATGAATTTTCCAACGAATTTCAAAAAATGCATTTTTTGTAATATGTTCGAAATTCGTTGGAAAATTCGTGGCAAATTTGCCACGAATTTTCCAACGAATTTCAAAAAATGGCATTTTTTCTAATATGTTTGAAATTCATTGGAAAATTCGTGGCAAATTTGCCACCAAATTTTCCAACGAATTTCAAAATATGGCATTTTTTCTAATATGTTTGAAATTCATTGGAAAATTCGTGGCAAATTTGCCACCAAATTTTCCAACGAATTTCAAAATATGGCATTTTTTCTACTATGTTCGAAATTCGTTGGAAAATTCGTGGCAAATTTGCCACGAGTTTTCCAACGAATTTCAAAAAAAGGCATTTTTTCTACTATGTTCGAAATTCGTTGGAAAATTCGTGGCAAATTTGCCATGAGTTTTCCATCAAATTTCAAAATATGGCATTTTTTCTACTATGTTCTAAATTCGTTGGAAAATTCTTGGCAAATTTGCCACGAGTTTTCCAACGAATTTCAAAAAAAGGCATTTTTTCTACTATGTTGGAAATTCATTGGAAAATTCGTGGCAAATTTGCCACGAATTTTCCAACGAATTTCAAAAAAAGGCATTTTTTCTACTATGTTGGATTTTCGTTGCAAAATTCGTAGTAAATTTGCCACGAATTTTCCAACGAATTTCAAAAAAAGGCATTTTTTCTACTATGTTGGATTTTCGTTGGAAAATTCGTGGCAAATTTGCCATGAATTTTCCAACGAATTTCAAAAAAGGCATTTTTTCTACTATGTTTGAAATTCGTTGGAAAATTCGTGGCAAATTTGCCACGAGTTTTCCAACGAATTTCAAAATATGGCATTTTTTCTACTATGTTCTAAATTCGTTGGAAAATTCGTGGCAAATTTGCCACGAGTTTTCCAACGAATTTCAAAAAAAGGCATTTTTTCTACTATGTTCGAAATTCGTTGGAAAATTCGTGGCAAATTTCAAAAAAAGGCATTTTTTCTACTATGTTGGATTTTCGTTGGAAAATTCGTGGCAAATTTGCCACGAATTTTGCAACCAATTTTAAAAAATGGCATTTTTTCTAATATTTTGGAAATTCGTTGGAAAATTCGTGGCAATTTTCCATGAATTTTCCAACGAATTTCAAAATATGGCATTTTTTCTACTATGTTCGAAATTTGTTGGAAAATTCGTGGCAAATTTGCCACCAGTTTTCCAACAAATTTCAAAAAAGGCATTTTTTGTAATATGTTTGAAATTCATTGGAAAATTCGTGGCAAATTTGCCACGAATTTTCCAACGAATTTCGAACATAGTAGAAAAAATGCCTTTTTTTGAAATTCGTTGGAAAACTCGTGGCAAGCAATTTTTCTACTATGTTGGATTTTCGTTGGAAAATTCGTGGCAAATTTGCCACGAATTTTCCAACGAATTTTAAAAAAAGGCATTTTTTCTACTATGTTCTAAATTCGTTGGAAAATTCGTGGCAAATTTGCCACGAGTTTTCCAACGAATTTCAAAAAAAGGCATTTTTTGTAATATGTTTCGAAATTCGTTGGAAAATTCGTGGCAAATTTGCCACGAATTTTCCAATGAATTTCAAAAAAAGGCATTTTTTCTACTATGTTGGATTTTCGTTGGAAAATTCGTGGAAAATTTGCCACGAATTTTCCAACGAATTTCAAAAAAGGCATTTTTTCTACTATGTTCGAAATTCGTTGGAAAATTCGTGGCAAATTTGCCATGAATTTTCCAACGAATTTCAAAAAAAGGCATTTTTTCTACTATGTTGGATTTTCGTTGGAAAATTCGTGGCAAATTTGCCACGAATTTTCCAACGAATTTCAAAAAAAAGCATTTTTTGTAATATGTTTGAAATTCGTTGGAAAATTCGTGGCAAATTTGCCACGAATTTTCCAACAAATTTCGAAAAAAGGCATTTTTTTCTACTATGTTGGAAATTCGTTGGGAAATTCGTGGCAAATTTACCACGAATTTTCTAACGAATTTACCACGAATTTTCCAATGAATTTCAAAAAAAGGCATTTTTTCTACTATGTTCGAAATTCGTTGGAAAATTCGTGGCAAATTTGCCATGAGTTTTCCATCAAATTTCAAAATATGGCATTTTTTCTACTATGTTCTAAATTCGTTGGAAAATTCGTGGCAAATTTGCCACGAGTTTTCCAACGAATTTCAAAAAAAGGCATTTTTTCTACTATGTTGGAAATTCGTTGGAAAATTCGTGGCAAATTTGCCACGAATTTTCCAACGAATTTCAAAAAAAGGCATTTTTTCTACTATGTTGGATTTTCGTTGCAAAATTCGTAGTAAATTTGCCACGAATTTTCCAACGAATTTTAAAAAAAGGCATTTTTTCTGCTATGTTGGATTTTCGTTGGAAATTACCACGAATTTTCCAACCAATTTTAAAAAATGGCATTTTTTCTAATGTGTTTGAAATTCGTTGGAAAATTCGTGGCAAATTTGCCGTGGATTTTCCAACGAATTTCAAAATATGGTATTTTTTTCTACTATGTTCGAAATTCGTTGGAAAATTCGTGGCAAATTTGCCACGAGTTTTCCAACGAATTTCAAAAAAAGGCATTTTTTCTACTATGTTCGAAATTCGTTGGAAAATTCGTGGCAAATTTGCCACGAATTTTCCAACGAATTTCAAAATATGGCATTTTTTCTACTATGTTCTAAATTCGTTGGAAAATTCGTGGCAAATTTGCCACGAGTTTTCCAACGAATTTCAAAAAAAGGCATTTTTTGTAATATGTTTGAAATTCGTTGGAAAATTCGTGGCAAATTTGCCACGAATTTTCCAATGAATTTCAAAAAAAGGCATTTTTTCTACTATGTTCGAAATTCGTTGGAAAATTCATGGCAAATTTACCACAAATTTTCCAACGAATTTCAAAAAAAGGCATTTTTTCTACTATGTTGGAAATTCATTGGAAAAATTGTTGGAAATTCGTTGGAAAATTCGTGGCAAATTTGCCACGAGTTTTCCAACGAATTTCAAAATATGGCATTTTTTCTACTATGTTCTAAATTCGTTGGAAAATTCGTGGCAAATTTGCCACGAGTTTTCCAACGAATTTCAAAAAAAGGCATTTTTTCTACTATGTTCGAAATTCGTTGGAAAATTGGTGGCAAATTTACCACGAATTTTGAAAAAAAGCCGGCAAACAATTACCAATTTAAAAAATAAAAAAAGTTTGCGACGAATTTTTTTTTGTGGCTAATTTGTTACGAAAAATTATTGGTGGCTAATTTGCGAAGGATTTAGCCACGAATTCGATATTACCAATTTAAAAAATAAAAAAATTTTGTGATGAATTATTTTTCATGGTAATTAGCGACGGATTTATCGATGAATTTGACATTACCAATTTAGAAAATTTGTGACGAAAAAAAATCCGTAGCTAATTAGCGACGAATTTAGTGACAAATTTGATATTAACAATTTAGAAGATAAAAAAATTTTACTACGAATTATTTTCCGTGGCTAATTAGCGACGAATTTGACATTAACATTTTAGAAAACAAAAAAAATTTTGCGACTAATTATTTTCCGTGGTTAATTAGCGACGAACAAAAAAGTTCATCGCAAAATTACATATTAATTATAAGATTCCAGAAGCTGAAATAACAAAAGATAATTCTTCTTAAAAAACTTCATTCCTTTTATAGGACTTATACAGCCTTTTAAAATTATCACTTTATGGACTTATAGGGACTCCTTTTATAGGACCTATACAACCTTTTAAAATTACTAATGATGGTATGGAGACCAAATTTTTAAAAAAGGAAAATAATTTTTAATATTATAAGCAAACCACAAACCAAGAACTTAAGTACATTTCGAGAACAATCCATTTCTGAAATAAATTGTATTATCCAAAATAAGAAAACCACCTTCAATATTTAAAAGAAGACCTTGAACATAAAAGAATTGAGCAAAATTTTTCTGATTCTACTATTAAGAAAATAATTGCTAATCTTGAAATTTGCATAAAAAGTTCTATATGTTCTACGCTTCCTAATGCTTTTTGGTCTAAAAGATATCATATAGTTGATTTACTTTATGAATCTTAATTTTTTGAAAAAGAAATCCCGGCCAAGGCAATACCTTCCTAAATGAACTAGGAAGTCATGAATTTTTGTCAAAATGAAATCCGAGAACTTCTTGATAAAAATTTCATTAGAAATGGCCAATCACCTTGGAATTGCTCTGTTTTCTATGTAAACAAAAATGCTAAATTAGAAAGAGGAGTTTCAATATCGGTAATCAATTATAAATCTTTAAATATAGCTCTGAAATAGATAAAATATCCAATTCCTAATAAAAAAGACTTCTTGAATAGATTACACAATTCAAAATTATTTTATAAATTTGATATGAAATCAGGATTTTGGCAAATACAAATCAATGAAAAGGACAGATATAAAACTGCCTTCACTGTTTCACTACAAAAAAACAAGTATTTCGCCACGAAAATTATCGATGAAAAAATATTCGTCGCTAATTTGCGATGGAATTTGCCACCAAAAAAATTCGTCGCTAAATTTAGCGACGAATTTTTTTTCGTGGCTAATTTGCGACGAAAAATTATTCGTGACTAATTTGCAACGGATTTAGCCACGAATTCGACATTACCAATTTAAAAAATAAAAAATTTTTGTGACAAATGTATTTCTGTGGCTAATTTGCGGCGAATTTAGCCACGAAAAAAATCCGTGGCCAGAGACGGATTTAGCCATGAACTCGACATTATCAATGCAAAAAAATGAAAAAAATTTTTCGACGCATTAATTTTCGTGGCTAATTCCGTCGCAAATTAACCATGAAAAATAATTCGTCACAAAATTTTTTAATTTTTTAAAATTTGTGAGGTCAAATTTCTTATCAAATTCGTGGCTAATTAGCTACGAATTTTTTTTCGTCGCTAATTAGCCACAAAAAGATAATGTTCGTCGCTGATTTTGCTTCCCGTCCTCTCTCAAATTTGCCCGCCCTCACCCTAATTTTTTTTCTCTGTCTCTCTCTCTCTCTCCTGTTCCTCAGAACCCCCCCTCCACCAAACACCTCTCCGTCGCTTCCCCCTCCCCTCCGCCAGCCATGATGGCCACCCTCACCGCCATCGCCGTCGCTTCCTCCTCCGTCGCCATACGCCCGTTCTGCGCCCACCAGCTTTCCCTCGGCCCAGATCTGGGCGAGGTCAAGCGGTCTCGCCCATGGCCGCCGCTCAACCTCGCCGTCGCCCAGATCTGGGCGACGGCAAGGGCGAGCGGTGGCCATGGGCGAGGCCGGGATCCGGTGCTTTGTTGCCAAGGGCCGCCGGTGGGGGACTGGTTGATTGCGTGGTGGTCGGGGGCGGGATCGGCGGGCTCTGCATCGCCGCGCGGAGCCTGTTCTTCGGGACCGCGTTTGCGGAGAGCGAGAGCGGGGCGAGGCTCGAATCGGCGTGAGTTCTCCCTCCTTTCTCCCTCCTTTCTCTCTACTTCGCGCTCGCGTTCGCGCTCTCAGACTTCCACTTCCAGATCTACACTCTCTCTCTCTCTCTCTGCACTCACGCCTCCGAGACTCCGTCGTCTACGACGAACGACGCCGACGCCTCCGCCACGTCCTAGCCGATGCCTCGCCGTTGCCCTAGCCTCCGCCTTGACTCGCTCTGTTGTTCTCGCCGTCCCCGTCTCCGCTGACGCCTCCGCCTCCGCCTCCGCCTCGACGCTTTGCAGTTCTCGCCGTCTTCGCCATCCGACGAACCATGTCGCCGCCTCCGACGAAGCCTCGAGAGATACAGATTTACTCAAGATTTAGTTTAATCAAGTGGATTTCACAATATATCCTTTATTATTCATTTCCTTCTCTCTTTCAAATTTTTATCAGCCATTCAAGGAGAATGAGTTTGAACAGAGCACTGAGGTTGCAATTATGTATCCAGTAGAGCCACCGGTAAGCGTTTCCCGGATAGCAGTAGTCTCTATGTGAAGCTACTAGCACCCGTTCATGTCAAATATTTAGTCATATCCGTGAAGTGATTTAGTTATTGTTAAAGGATGAGTTTTCTGTAGCAGATCCTTCAAGTCTTTTTTCTTTTCTTTAGCTTTACGATTTGTGATGCTGCATACGTAGGTTAGGATGATTGCGCTGGCTATTCTGCCTGATATAAATTTTATATGCGACTGTTCTCCTGTTCCACCCTACAGGTTGTTTGTGAATTTGACTGGGAGTTGAATGAACTTGAGGTACAGATGTTAATCCTCCTTTATAGCCTTGATGATGCCCTGCTAGCTGCAATTTGATAAATAAGGCTGTGTTTTATCGCTGTGAGATCTATCGTTTTGGGTCCTGTGCAACCTTTTCTGGATGTTAAATTCTCTGTAAGTTTCTTGAAATTGCAAATAACATGATTAGAGTTTCTGAAACTAGGGCTATATGACAACTGAAAATATACCTTTGTTCTCGTAGGATCTTGTTTATGAGATAGAGAAGCGGGGGAGGGACAGTGATAGATTTGATCTGTTTTGGACTGTTGATTTGGGGTCTATGGATTGTTAAGGTTAGGAAATTCGAGATATCAATGTTCCAGAGTGTGTGCCCCAGCATAGGTATAAGTTTAGATGAATGGTGAATAAGTCATCCATGTATACGTGTAGCTTATATCTTACTTGTCATGTATTTAAACTTTCCAAAGCCAATTTTGAACAACCAGAACGTATTGCAGGGGATTAATCAATTTGGGTCCTCTGTGGGGACTAGCCAACTCTCATGGATTCAATACTTGCCTTCAGGGAAGAGTCTCGAGTTTGTGTACATCCACGCTTTGCCTCAAGCAGACATCTCCATCTCAAGCTACACCATGGCATAGGAGGATAGTTCAGCTTCAGAAGTAATTGCACCATTTTTCTAGGTTCAGGGATGTAAAGAATTGTGCAGCCATACTTGTTGAATACGGTCTCGGAAGTTCTCGATTTCTTTCTTATCGAAAATTTTCGTCTTTGCTTCATGATGTCGGAATCTGTTTCCCCTTAGGTGTAAATGTGAAACCAAGCTGAATAAGGCTGTTTATGAAAACAAGCTGGTTATGAAAACATCGCATCATAACATCAGGGCTTCAATCAGTCAAGCCAGGTTAGTTGGATCACTTTCCCATTTTCCTAATTACTCTTCTTAACAACACCACAAAGATGAAGGGTGACCATTGTTGATTTTGTAGGGACGTTCGATTCGGTAGGATCCACAGAGCTGCAAAATGCAGGAAAAGCTGGTCACAAGTCAAGGCAAGATCTCTGCAGTTCTTGGAACTGTACTGATGTGTAAGTTTCTCATAGACGTTTTGCGCCAAGCCTTTGAATATATGCTCGACATGCTTGCTGATTATTTTTCTTGCTGGTTTGGCTTCCTAGGCGCCTTCGGATGGGATCAGCAAGGTGGTGTTTGGAGGTCCAAGTGACTGCAGAGAAATCTGAGAATTTGAACAAAAGGTTAGATATGCTCTTCTTGGTTTTTTTCCCCTCTCCCTGTTTGTTGATGACGTTTTGTGTTTTTTCCCCTTAAATGCAATGTTTCATTTGGCGGAATGGGTTGCCACCGTGTTACCTATTTGTCCGCATTCTCTCCATGTTCTCCAATGCTTTGGATTTTCTTTCTTTAGAAATTATGGTTGGATTGTGTAATATAGGTTCAATGCGGATGTGTAGTGATCGATCTGCGGGGAATGAGGGCAGAAACTTTGAATCCAACATGATAATCTTTACCACCTTCATTTAAATTACAAAAGAAGGGAAATTTTTTTGGGGGTGGCTGTTGATGGAGTAATCTTGGTCAATTGGGTGGATCTTAGAACTTCAGATGCCTTGGTAGGTCGATGTAAGTTCTCTGTGCCCATGTTTGACTCCTGTTAATGGCGTGTCAATTCCTAAATTACTGGGTGAAATTGAAAAGTGTCTTGACAGAACGTTCCAAAATCAGTTGTCTAATGCAGATACATTCCCGCACAACCATGACGAGATAGACATCGAGTTGCTCGGTCATGATAAGAGAAACGACTGGGTCCTCCAAACAAACATATACTCCAATGGCAGTGTCAACACTGGGAGAGAAGAGAAGTTCTATTTCTGGTTCGATCCCACCCAAGAGCACCATTACTACAGCATCATATGGAATAGCCATCATATTGTGTAAGACTTGTGCTTGAATCTTCTGCTGAAGTATTTCATGATTAGATTGAGCCAATAGCACTTATAGTGCACATCAACTCTTCACTGATTTTTGACATCGAAATTGGTTTTCGACACCCAGAAAGTGGTAGAATATGCCTACCAAAGAAAAACTCTTTACAATTTTCTGCACGGAACTTGCTCTTAGACGCTTTCACGACTTTCTTATTGGTACACAAGCTGTGTAACCTTTGTTTCCACAAGCCATCACCATTACCATTAGTATAGATGGTTAGTTTTCAGGAATGTTTGAACTTGATAGTGATAAAGGTAACTTGCACAAAAAAAAGGGATTTAACAAACCGTGTACCTTACATAAGTCCTTAGAACTGCCCGATTCTTTTTCTTCAGTTATATGACTCTCTCCAGTCCAGTTCTGGGCCTTGCTTACCGAGTTCTGTTTGATCCTGAAAGATAATTCAATTGTTTTCTTGCAGGTTTTTTGTGGACAACATACCAGTGAGAGAATTCCCCTCAAGTGGTGCCTTCTCTTCCACATACCCATCAAAGCCGATGTCTGTGTATGCAACCATATAGGATGGGTCACAGTGGGCAACTCATGGAGGCAAATACCCTGTGAACTACAAGTATGCACCATTCGTGGTCTCATTAGCAGAGATGGAAATGGTGGGTTGTGTCTCAGATCCGAGACAACAGCCACTGAGCTCGTGTTCGAGCAAGAGCCCATCATCAAGCTCAGACCCAGTGGAGGGTCAGGATTTTGCCGCCCTGTCTCAGCAGCAGATCGTGGCCATGCATTGGGCCAGGAGCAAGCTCATGTTCTATTCCTATTGTAAAGACACTTCCAGGTTTAAGGTGATGCCACCAGAATGCAAGTAAATACTTCTTCTAGATTTTTTTCCTTTTCTGATTTTTTTGAATATATTACATGATGTTCATTAGTGCTTAACTACCTCTATGTACTTTGATATTGAATATCGAATACCATCATGCGAGACTTTGCAACTTATACATTGTAGAAATTAATATTGTTGCTGATTAGATTTAAAATTGAAATTGTCCCTAAACAAAATTCGTCGCAAACTTAGCGACGAATTTTGTCGCGAATAGATTTCGTCGTAATTTAGCAACCCCACGAATAGATTTTGTCGCAATTGAAATTTTTGGTCGGAAAAATTAGCGATTTTCCACGATTTTTGTAACGAATAATTAGCGACAAATTTTGCAACAAAATTTCCCACGAATTTGTTTTCGTCACAATTTACCAACGAAAACTGAAATTTTTTTGCGGCAAAATTCGTGATTTCTCATGATATTTGCAACGAATATTTTGCGCCAAATTTTCTAACGAATTTTGCAACTAATTTAGTCACGAATTTTGCAATGAATAATTAGCAACGAATTAATTTTCGTCGCAAATTACCAATGAGAATTCAAATTTTCGTCGCAAAATTTTGCGAAAAAATGCCAGGTTTTTCAAATTCGAAGGAAAATTCGTGGGAAATTTAGTTTTTTTCAATTTCGTTGGAAAATTTGTGGGAAATTTCCCACGAATTTTCCAACGAATAGTTTGCGAAAAATTTTCCAACGAATTTTCCACGGCCACGAAATTTGCAACGAATAATTAGTCACGAATTAATTTTCGTCGCAAATTACCAACGAATATTCAATTTTTTTTGTTGGAAAATTTGTTGGAAATTCGTTTTCCAACGAATTTTTCAGAATTTTTCGTTGGAAATTTCATCGGAAAAAACATGTTTTTTTGCAAATATATTTGCAACGAATTTCCCAACGAAATATTTCCAACGAATTTTTCAACGAAACATTTGCAACGAATTTTCCAACGAAATATTTCCAACGACTTTTCCAACGAAATTTTTCCAACGAAACATTTGCAACGAATTTTCTAACGAAATGTTTGCCACGAATTTTCCAACGAAACATTTTCCAACGAAACATTTGAAACGAATTTTCCAACGAAATGTTTCCAATGAAATATTTCCAACGAATTTTCCAACAAAATATTTGCAACGAAATTTCCAACTAATTCTCCAACGAACTTAGCGACGAATTTTTTTTTTGTCGCAAATTACCTACGAAAATTATTTTTTTGTCGGACATTTAAACGATTTCCAACGACATTTCCAACGATTTTGTTGGAAAATTATCTACGAATTTTGCCACGACTCCATTTTTGTTGCAAATTTTCACGATTTTTTTGTCCCAAAAATTTTCCCGCGCTGAATTTCCAACGAATTTTTTTTCGTTGGAAATTCGTTGGAAATTCTGTTTCCCACGAATTTTACGAGCAATTATTACCGACGAATTTTTCCACGACTTTTCCAACGAAATATTAGCGACGAAATTTTCAACGAAATTTCCGAGGAATTTATCCACGAATTTACCCACGAATAATTACCGATGAATTTTGCCACGAGTTTTTCAACGAATAATTACCGACGAATTTTCCAACGAATTTTTCAAGAAATTTAGCCCCTAATTTACCAACGAAGTTTCCAACAAAAAAATTTTCGTCGCAAATTTCCAACGAAAATTAAAATTTTTTGTTGGAAAATTTTCCGACGACGAAATATCCACGAATTTATTTTCGTTGGAAATTCATTTTCTAACGAATTTTTCAGAATTTTTCGTTGGAAATTTCGTCGGAAAAAACTTATTTTTTTGTAGTGATAAGGACATCACAAGTGTCATAAATTTTTCACGGGACTCAATTGAGGTTGAAATATTTTTCTCGGTCACTAGAGTGCTATGACTTCTAATAATGTCCACCGGGTGCCATAACTTTCAATTGATTACTTGAATATCATAATTTTTTGCCGATTCAATCCGAAACTTTCTAATTTTATCAATTTAATTCTAAACATTTGCGTGAAATTCCAAAGTAGTCATTCTAGACAATTTTTGCAGGAAATCTCTAATACAGTCTAGTCATCATCAATTGTTCCAACAAAAATTGGCCATGAGGACTAAATGGGATTTTCGTGCAATTGTTTAGGACTATATCAGCAAAATTAGAAAGTTTAGTATTATATTGACATCTGTACAATAGGTTTATGACTGATTGAACAAACTTTCCCAACTTTTAGTGAATATTTTTTAAAAGTTATGACACTCAAGTGAGCGTCGTACAAAAATAATAGCTTTTAAATTATTGAAAAAAAAAGTTATAGCACTCAAATGAAAGCCGTACAAAAGTTATGGCACTTGTAGTATTCCTTTTTTGATTAAGATATTTAATTAAACTTCAAGTGTTAATGCAGTGAGCGATAAATTTCAATTAATCTCTTTTTACACGAATTAATCCGGATAATTGAGGATCGACCGCAACCAATGACTTTCTTCTTCATCGGTCTTTGTGGCAAAAAGAAAAAAAAAGAAATTGCTCAAAAAAGAAACACCAAAAGACAGAAAAGATGGTTAATAGCTTCCTTCTTCAAGCGCAGTGAAGGGGACAAACCTTATAGCTAAACGCAGGGGCAGATGCACACTGTCCCTGGTTTTAGATTTTCTTCTTGCCAGTTAGCTAAACTTGCGGTGCCCAATATGTAAAAGAAAAGAACTTGAGAGGCATCTATAAACTGATTGCCAAGTGCAGCTTTCATCAGAGTTAAAACCCACGTAAATTTCCAAAAGAATTCAGCTGAATGACATTATAAGCCCGAAACTCTGTTTCACAGTCCCACGTACATCTTCACTTTTCAAGCAAATTCCTCTGCATAGCAGTCATCACCTCATATGGTTTAATCTTTGGCCGTTAAAGTCCAAACTCCCTCAATTCTATGAGACTAATTGGTCATTTTACTTTTTGAGTGGAAATTTGGACGGTCTTTTTTCGTTTTAGCTAATTGGTAGCTTATGGATTTAAAAAGTAGATGGTATGGATATAAATAGAGAAAGATCTATTTAATCGAAATATCGATCGCTCTCTTGAACGTGACTATTGTGATAGATTAGCTTATCCAAGATTTAGGTGATGGGCACCCCAAGCAGACTCCAACGAAGGGAAGAAAGAGACTCAACAGCATAATTAAATTAACCTTACTCCGGATTTAAGTAATGAAATATGATGCAATATACCCATATAGAGAACGACAGAAGACACGGTTGCTGTCGTCCAGCTCTGCTCTTTTTACATTGTTCCCATTTCAACTCAAGAAATAAGAGAGTATTTTCAGCATTTGAGCTTGACAAAATTATAGCACAATATTACAGCACAAAGAAATTAAAATCAAATGCATGCTGCATCTGTCCATGCTTATCTTATAATAATCTTCCGAAGAGGTCACAGATACAATTGAAAACGAGTCAAGTAGCTTGCAAGATTTTTCTGGTTTGTAAGTATACACTTATCGAGTTTGAGTATTGAAAAAAAATACTTAATTGGGCAGAGGTCGAGCTTTAAGTATCTATTTAACAACGTAGCAATTAAATGAATAATATCAATTATCGAATTCACGTTTGTCAACATCAGTAATAGATAAAAATAGTATTTTTTTCTCAATTTTATAGTATTTTCAGCATTTGAGCTCGAGCTATGAATAAATTTACTTTCTAATTGAGTTCTGTCGATATCTGTCTTGGACAATTGAACCTAATCGAACTCAATTATTAAAGTATTGAAAAATCATGGATCCAATGGAAGGAGTCATCGTGCTGCAATAATGTCCTCATTCTTTTTAAGCTGTCGTTTCCGTTTTTTTCTTTTCTTGACAAGTCCTTGACTTACTCCTTTCAGTCTTCCTGGGCCTAGTACCTCGTGAGTCATGGAATCTATCACGTTACACCCGTTGGGCCCAAGCTTTGTAAACGTAAAATTTCATGATGGACGGATTTAGGTAAAAAATTTAGCTCAAACCTCAATTTCAGCCTGCCCAATGATTATCTCTACTTCTATGATTTATTGAAAACCGTTAGTAACTCATAATCATACTTGCCTTATTGTAATGACCATATAAAATACAGTAACGTGTACAATTAAAAAAAAAATTACAAACATCCAATGAGTATCTGTCATTTTTCTCATAAAGCATCGCATGCAAAAGTGGGACAAGGATATTACGAGGAAGAGTGACATGAAACGATAATGAAAAAAGATAAAAAGATGGTTAAAAGTTTTCTTTCTTTTGTCAAGTGTGTCGAAGGGGGCCACAACCTACTGGCCGGGCGCGAGGTATTTTTCCCAATGCTGTCCCCCTTCGGAAAAAGTTACTAACAAGTTTGATGGAGAGAGAGAGAGAGAGAGAGAGAGAGAGAGAGAGAGAGAGAGAGAGAGAGAGAGAGAGAGAGAGAGAGAGAGAGAGAGAGAGAGAGAGAGACGGAGAGAGATGCCAATACAATGTGTGGATATAGGAGATGGGTATAGGACATGGTAACAGGCACTCCTTGCCCGTTAAAAACACTTTTTTTCCGGCTTCAGTTAGAATAGAATAAGATTTTGGTGCTAAATCTATCACATGGTGAGAACTAAGAGAAGTTTTCTGCAGGTATTTTGCTTGTCAGCTCAATAAAAACGATGCTTAACAGATGTGTACGTGATGTAAGTATCCCCGCGACTAGCTAATTAGTCACCGCCACGATGCTGAACCATCGCACAAGATTGCGCGACTTTGATCAAAGTCAATTTGTCAGGTAAGAAACTGCCGTGAAGAAAAACTGTTTGATTATGGGTTATCCTTCAGTTAATAATCATGGGGTATCTTTCAAAGCCGAAAGCTTAAACATTTGACTGGGATGTAAGAATAATTGTGGCTACATGATGTTATTAAATTAATGGTTTAATAATTATTATGCTATAATAACTGTATTAACTACGAAGAGGTGTGACTCTTATGAAATAGAATGTGCTTTGATGGAAGACATTTGTTAATAGCATGTATAAATAGAGTTTGGTCCTCTCTCCACCCATAAGAAGAACGAACGGTTGTAATCTATCCTCCATTAGATAAAATACGTTAAAAAGAAAAGTGGGTTAAGGGAGAGAAATCAGATTTCTACATTTCTTATGTTTCTGCAACAATTATCTTCAAGGGCAATACTATGGATAAATGTATTTCTTCATCCTTCTTATTCTGAAAATTATGAAGATCTAAGATATAGGATTTTAGAATTTTTCAGCATAAAAGAATTACGTTATCGCTTACATGGGTTATCGCTTACATGGGAAGCAAAAAGAATGACTAATGGCAATTGGATATGTTCCTAAGTGAGCGAGTTCAGTGATTCTAGTGCCTATTAAATAATGTCTCAAGTTCTTGCCAGCTTCAAGATTAAATTGAAATCCGGAGATGAAGATAGGCTAGAGTCATGAATGGAAGAGTCGACGAGAATCGAGATGTGGTATGCTGAGGACAAGCATTGTTACAATATTAGGAAAAACATGTTGGGACTAACTATGTAACCTAGAGGAGGGTGAATAGGTTGTTTGGAAGAATTTAAAACTTTTGCGAAAAACAACAGAAACCAAGTAAGTATCAGGTTTCGCCGGATGTAAAAGAAACAATGTATCACTTGTATGAAGGAAATGATAAACAGAGGAATAAGCAACTGCACACAAGGATATATAATGGTTTGGCTTTAATTCCAAGCCTACATCCACTCTCACCACTAACAGCCACAAGTTGGGTTGGATTATACTAGTAATTTGCTGATCAAGTTATACTCAGCATGCACCACTTCTATCAATTTGTAGATCATACTATCAAGAGATGGATGCAGCTATCACTTGGTACACTTGATTTTTCAACACAATTACAATGCAGAAAGTGCTATCGACAGACAGGGGCTTTTAGCTCGGTATACGACAAGATGTGAATTTTGTAAAATTATAAGCTCACTATTTCTCTCTCTCTCTCTGGCTTTAAGGACCTTCTCTCTTTATAGGCATCTTCAAATTAGTCGTTGCTGATGTCTGAGAGAGTCAAGGTAGCCGTTAGAGTCGTTGGTGCTACTGTCCTCGAAACTAACTACCCATACAGTTTATTTCTAAATTTTTGCAAACTTTCCTGAAATAGCTTCTACTGATGTACTGTAGCTGCAATTCTGACTACCTGTCAAACTAACTGTTCTGCTTTCTGCCAAATCATTTGCTGTACCTATCCAGTCCCAACGACTACAATAGTGAAGTAATGGTCATATTAAATGATCCGTTACCTAAACATTATCATTTAACCGATCTTTTCAGCTTCAACAAGAACATTGTCATTTAGCTGATCTTTATGATCGATGGTGCTGTTTATACGATCTTTCAAAAGCAGTCCTGTAATCTTTTTTTTCAATGAATAACATTATAAATATTACTTAGTCCTTTGAATATATCTACACTTAGACAATGTAGACATTATACAAAGGATAATTTGGATATCATCAAAATTTATTTGGAGATGCTTCTCCAACAAAATAGGGAATTTGAAAGGCATGTACATGCTGATGAAACCCTTTATGGTCCAAAAATTTGTTGACAAGTGGAGCTTTCATCAGCGTTAAACTCATGCATTTCCCAAAAAAAATTCAGCTGAATGACACTATAAACCTAAAAATCTGTTTTGGAGTCCCACGTATATGGTTTGATCGTTGGCCGTAAAGTAATGCGTAGTTTTCTCCGACGGTTTACAATTTTAATCTTTAAAATAAAAAGTAATACCGGTGAGAAAATTATTTAAAAAAATTTCATGTAAATGAACGTGGACACTGAATAGGATATTGCTCTGTTAAAAGATGGTTTGGATATGGATAGATAAAGGTCCATTTTATCATTACATAGGTCGGTCTCTCGCAGACATGAATACTGTAGTAGATTAGCCTAGACATGATGAGCACCGCGCGAAGACTCCCCAATGAGAAAAAAAATGGGGGGGAAGGAAGGGAGGACTCAATAGTGTAATTAAATTAAGCTAACTCTGTATTTAAGTAATCAAATTGTGTTGCAATATGCCCATATACAAGAACAATAGAAGATGTCGTCGTCGCCGTCCAGTTCTGCTCTTTTCACCCTGTTCTCATTTCGAGAAATAGGAGAGTGATTGCTTACCGGAAACATGTTAAGGACGCATTATGTAAGAACCGCTCCTCTGCGGTTTGACTCCAGCAGAAACCGTCGCTACTTCGTAAATCAGAAACCAGACCTTTAAGTTCCAACTTTTTCATTGTGAACGATGAATAAAAGGAGCATCGCTTGAGTATCAAACCGAAAAAGGCAAGAGAGGAGCAAATACCTTGAGCTAGTCAAAAGAGCCAACATGCAGGCATCTCAACAGATGCTGCTGAAACCCGTGCGATTGCCGACGGGTTATCGTTTCTTCATCATCCAACGTAAAATTTCTCCTGTTACATGCAGCACATAGGAATCATCTCTCCTCTCAAGAATCTCATAGAAGGTAACCTAGCAACAAAAAGATTGTATATGAATTGATTCTGACCAAGGCTAACCCGGGCCAAGCTAGTCGGCCCCGTTCCTGTTCGGACTCTTCGGAGTTTCTGGTCCTCTGGGCTTAGTCACACGTCAAACATTTACAGCGAAAGAAAGACCAAAGCAATAAACTGACACGTTATTGAAGCAACAAAGTGAGATGCAAAAACATGCAGGAGGGCTATGGAGGATGGAATTGCCACAATCATCAATGATATATAGAGAAAACAATGGACAGTCTTCAGCACAAAGTTTCAAGTGCAATATAATATTAGTAATGTATTAGCCAAATCCCTAGGTGGTACACCTTGAGATAAGGTCGCAATAGGTTGGCAACTCTACTACGGATTTACAAAAATTCTTAGTGGACTTATGCCAATTTCTTTTTTTTTAAATATTTTTGTTTGGTAGCAAGGACTTCAGGTTAATCTATAACTTTTGATGTGTGAAATGTTTTTGCAGATGAGAGTTATAAGAGGTAGAATACTTACTAACCCTTGTCTTGCAGCGAGGTGTTGGAATAAATGTTTGAAATTTGATATTCGAAGCAGTATTTGCTTGTAAATTGTTGTGCATGTTCCTATTACATCTGCACTACACTTTAGCACACACAACCTGTCGCCAGACTTGGGACGCAAAGGATTATCTAGGATGGTGTTGAGATGGATACCACTCCGACTACAACCTTGTAGTATGAGTCGCCCATCTCAATCCCGAAATTTCTTTCCGAGTGTCGAGAGTTGCCACCCCGTTCGCAACCCTACGATATCGGGTTAGCTCTTTATCCAAACCGGAGTCATAAGGACCTGACTTAGTTCACAACCCTACGACTAGTCTGATCATCCCCCTGGCTCCACTTTGTTAAATCGCCTAGAGTAGAAATCGAGCCTCACGTCTCATGCACATGTCTATGTGTTTGCCATCGTCATATTGGTGATGTAAGTCTTCTATCCTTTGCTTTGCAAGTTACTTACTTTACCGTACCTTTGGTTGATCCATGATAATTAGGTCAATCGTGAGTTTTGGTCTGTATACAATGGAAGGGCCCTACATTCTCTTAGTTTTCTCTCCAAGGACGAGCTAGACATATGGTGGAACAAACTTGATCAAACCGGCTACGATTTTGTGAAGTCTAAGATCGGTCGGCTCTCCCTCTGTTGAAGATAGAAGTCCACTCCGGCCTCATCCAAGCATTGGCACATTTCTGGTGCCCCGAAACAGCCACCTTCATATTTGGTAAGCATGAGCTAACCCCAACCTTGGAAGAATATAGCATTGCTATTGGGAAATCTTGGACTCTAAATTAATTAGGCCACCCATTGGAGTAGAGCCCCCATTGATTTTATCCGATTTTCAAAGAATCAAAGAGGGTGAAGTGAGAAAAATTTTGCAAGATAATTGTAATACGTGTCCATTCTCATTTTTGGATGAATGCTTTAATAACACCACATCATTTCAAATGAGTAGGATTTTCCTGTTAGCTTTCTTTGGGTTAGTAATTTTCCCTCATCATAAGAATGCTAGTAGTCCCTCAATTGCATGGATAGTCCAACAAGTGTGTGTGCGGAGAAATTTTGCCATACTATCTTAGCTAAAACATTCCTTTCCCTCGCTTGATTTAAAGAAAATAAGGATAAAGATTTTCATGCTCCTCCTTAACTTTTGCAAATTTGGTGTCTCTATCACATAAAAGGGTTTGGTATCATAATGGCTAAAGATGAAATTAGCAATTCTAATCACCCAATTATGAAGTTCGAAAGTAAGAAAGAACACACTCCGGCTTATTATTACTCTGAATGGCTAGCTTTCATGGAAAATATGAGTCCCAAAGGTTTTCTATGACATATGCTAAATGGTTCCAAGTTCGCAAGGCGAGACTTGTGGAAGTACTGAACCGATTCCTATGCTGGATTTTACTAGTGCAATCGAGTACTACCCGTCCAGAGTAGCTTGTTAGTTGAGTTGTGCAAGAACTTCTGTCGGCATTGCAAACAGACCCGATTTGGGTCGATTTCACCTATGAAAACCGTGATGATGAAGATGCCATTAGCTTGATCAAGTCGATGCGGGATATGTGCCACCCGCAGAAGTCCATATGGCCCGAGAAGGAGTAGAAAGGTAAGGAGAGGACTTACTATCCTCAACTGATTACATCCGCCGACACCAGATCCCGAAAAAGCTACTCCCAAAGACACCCAAGGTGCCCTTGAAGTCTACTAGTCGTGCGGAGATCAAGCGCCTCAAGAGGAAGGCTGAAAAAAGCCCAAGAACGTGCTTCAAAGTTAGCTCGAGCAAATAAGAAATTATGACAGAAAGTTGTATCCCATTTGTATATAGATCAAGCTGAGTGAAAATGGCTTGAATCTATTTTTCGTTTCCTAGTCCATTGTTTAGGGAGTTGAGTCACTTATTTTCTACTCGAATTCTTTAGGATATTTCAAGTCTTGTTTTCATAGTTTCTGTTTAAGGGGCTTCATTTGATTTGATAATCGTTTCAGCAATAACTAATTAAAAACAATTAGACCATTGTCGAGGGCCGGTGTTTCATTCGTGCTTTGTGCTTACTTGTGCTTATTCATCGAATTAGGTGATTACATAACGTTCGCATTCACCAACTCGTACGCGATCAAAAATGAGGTTGGCTGATCAGGTTGATTTGCGAGATCGCGTCGCTAGTGTTGAGGATCTAATGAAGCAGTTCCTCACCACATTTCAGCAGCTGACTTCCGAGGTCAAAGCACTGCGAGTGAACCCAGTTCCCGCACGCGTTTATGTTGAAGCAACGGCGGCGAAGCATAAAAGTGGAAAGAAGACCATTAAGGAAGTTGGTGATAGGATGCCCAACCTAGAAGATGACCTTATCCAGGTCATTGTGGAGAAAAATAAACCCGACGACATGCCAAAGACGAAGCATGACAAACGCTTTGCTAAGCTTGAGGAGAAGGTGACATAATTGCAAGGTTCGCAGAGTTCGCCCCCAATCAACTTATCTGTCTACGCTAAGGTCAAAGTGCCGAAAAGTTCAAAATGCCAGAGTTTGAGAAGTACGACGGCACTTCTTGCCCAAAATCCCACTTGCAGATATACCACGTGCAGATGACTCCATATATCAATAATAGGCCCCTTATGATTCAATCATTCCAAGCAAGTTTGACTAGGCTCGCACTAAAGTGGTATATCACGAAGAATATAAACCTCCCCGACACCTGGGACGAAGTGGCTGATGTGCTTCTCAAGCTGTACAAGTTCAATCTAAACATTACTCCCTCCCGTGAGGATCTCAAGCGAATTGAGAACTAGAAAGTGAATCTTTTAAAGAGTATACCATAAGGTGGAGAAATCTGGCTGCCCAAATCACTCCAGATCCCAGGGATAAGGAGTTGATGAAGGTGTTTATTAAGACCCTCCCACACAAGTACCACAGTCGAATGGTGAGAACCATTGCAGGTACCTTTAATCTACTCATCCGTGTGGCAGAACGGATTGAGATAGGGTGGAGAGATGGATGGTTCACTTAGCCGTTCTCGTCAAGTAAAAGGTTTACTTCAAAAAAGGACAAAGAACCTGTTGCGGATGTGAACGTGACCTATTCTCAGCCAAATTGTGAGAATGCCAATCGTACCCTAATGATTCAAGTGGTTGGGGCACAACAATAGACAGCTGGTCGTCAGCTTTTTCGGCGACCGAACAGTAGAAGACAATTCACTCCTTTACGTGGGTCTTTATCTCAAGTGCCGGCAATTCTCCAGAAAAATAGTTTGTTTACTACTGAGTCAAAGCGGCCTAATCCCAAACAGTAGCCCAACTTGATTCGTCCAAGCAGCGTGATTATCATATAGGCGAAATGGGGATTTCCACCGATGAATGTTTCACCCTCAAGCATCGAATCCTGAACTTATTGGACACTAAGGCCTTTGCATGCCAAACCGTTTGGCCAAACGTCCTGAACAATATGCTCTCTGATCGTGCGGACAAGGTGAATGCCATATTTTATTACTAATCATAAAATTTCTGGAAAGTGAGTTTTGAAGGTATCAATGTTAGTTTGGAAAATATATTCAAACTAGAATTTGGAAAATTCAATTGTAGGACTATTTCATGACAAAATTTATCTTCTGATATCTGCGGAAGTTATATGGTATTTTACTAAGTCGTAATTCTTTTTTAGCTATTCAGATGCTTCTGGCATACGCTCCTCGCAAGCCTCTCATCCTCTGGCTCAATCTCGCTCTCACTTGCTCCCTCAGTAGTTTCTTTTTGTTTCGTGTAAAATTTCTAAATTGAAATATTTTGAACTAGATCACATTTCGAATGTAGTGCGACTCATCTAGGCCAAAAATAATAAAAGATTCCACGTTCTCGCACAATCTTGGATTCACTTGACTAGTGTGGGTCTTTCTCTTTTCTTGCTCAACCAGTCTTCACCTCCTACAGCACTCATCAGTGTATGTACACATGAAATCCTCAGAAACAACAAAATCGACATCAGCTTTATCAAATTGTCTTAATCATGTGGAGGGCCTTGACCATGAGGACCTTAACCTTTTTCACCTCCTTCTGGATTCCACCCTGCAAATGGTCTAGTTACTTTATTGTTAGTGCAAAGCTATTCAATTTCATAATATTATTGAACTCAACTATCAAAGTAATGACATTTTTTAAGCAGTCGTTTCCTTTTTATCTATTTCTAACCAGTAAGTTCTTGACTTGCTTTTTCATTCTTCATGGGCTTACTTCCCCGTGGGCCATGGATTCTCACTGTGTTACACGTGATGGAACAAAAAAAAGTCATGTCCCACTCGAAGATTTATAAAACGTATACTTTTATGATTGAGGGACTACCGTAAAAATTTAGGCCGGACCAACGATTTGAGTGCATATCACCTCTACTTACAATCGATTGCAAAAAGGTCATAGCTCATAATCATACGTGTTTTTATTGTAATGCTTAGTCTAAATTAATCGCCTGGGCGAGCATGTGTATCTCACATGCCACTTTCCAAAGGCATGATGGGGGCATTTTCGGGTTTTCTGTTTTCCTTTTGTTTTTTTTTCCCTTTAATCTTCTTCTTTGTTCATTGTTCTTCTCTTTACCTTCTTTTTTTTTTTTTTTTACTATGGCCGACAAGGGTCACGGCCCTCACCTAGCCTCGCCCAAATCTGGGAGAGGCCATAGTGGCCACGAGCAAGGTTGGCCTAGATCTAGGCAAGGCGACCTTGCCCTCAGCTATCGCCATTTCCACAACCAATTTCCCAATGTAGAGCCCACTCAATTACTCCTCCCAGTTGGCAGACACACTCTCTCTCTTTGAATCGAGCTCACCTTTTGAAGTTGAATTGAGTTTCAGGCGCAAAATCGATTCCTGCTTGTCTAGCCATAGTGGAAACCCTAGGCCTTGCCAGATTCAACCACCACATGCTCGATTTCAAACGTTGGATGCTAGCATTCATCTTCTCGCACAAGATGCTGCTCTCCGTGGTGTGGATCGCCACGTGTTCATGTGGCAATGCAACGCCTTTGGCACCAAAGGATTCCGATATCCAGTGGCAATCGTCGGAGACCAGCCAGATCTAGGCGAGGCCAGAAGAGGGCCGCAAAGCCCTTGCCGGCACAATATAAAAAAAAGAAGAAAAAGAAAGGAAAAAAAAGATGACACAAAGAAGAAGATGAATGGGAGAGAAGAAGAAAGAAAAGAGAAAAAAAAAAAGAAAGAAAACATAAAAACCCGAAAATGCCCCCATTTTGCCTTTGGAAAGTGGCATGTAAGATGCATATACTCATTCAGGTCCTTATTTGAGACTAAGTGATCACTTCGGATCCTTATTTAATACAAGATTTATTTAAGACCTTTTTTTTGAGAAAATGACTCCAATTAGGTTTTTATTTGAAATTTTGATGATTTGCGTGAGTCGGCCAATTTTTTTCCTATCTAGGAGGTGGACTTTTTCACCATGAAAATGGGTTGACTTCATTGGTAGAACCTCATTTTCCCTTATCCATTGTTCGTTTGTGACAAAGTACAAACGTAAAATTCCGAAGTATAAGAAAACAGTGCGGTATAAAAATACTAGCAAAAACCCACACGACAAAATCACATTCTTTATTTAATACAATTTTTCGATTGAGACAAAATGTCATATTTTTATTTGTAGAAAAAATCGGAAAATAAAAAAATGCACTAAACACCATGGCCTATCTCTACTGGACTATTGCCATACTTTTTGCTTCGTTGTGCCTCATCTTACTATATACACAAAAAATGTGTATTAGCGGACCGAATGATCACTCAACTCGTGATACATGACAAATTTTGATAGTTGCCTCGGGCTTTCTCTCTCCGTACTACACTTTGATGTGTTTAACTTTTATTTCAAAGTATTCTTGATAAACACTCTTTCATGATGACACCTAAAACTCTACAAAGCTAAAAAATGCTCCATGTAAGCATCATTTGAACATGTTGGATGCGTTTGGTAATGTTTCTACTTTTCTATTTTTTTGTTCTTTTATTTCTCGGAACAAAAAAAATTATAGAAATCCGTTTGATAACGTCAGTTAATTTTTTTATTTTTCAGAAAATGGCCAAAAAATAGATTTAAAATAGAAATAAGAAATAGAAAAATTCTACTTTTTTATTGTCAGAAATAAAAAAAATAGAAACAAAGAAACAAAAAAAGAAACTGAGGACCGTCGTCTGCACTCTGCAGACGTCTTCTTCCCTTTCAAGCCGCAGCTTCAGCTCCTCCTCCATCCTCCGTCGTCTGTAGACCGTCTGAAAGCACCGGCCACCAACCCCGTCACTCGC
The DNA here is from genome assembly GCA_031216235.1 of Syzygium jambos. Classification (NCBI taxonomy): domain Eukaryota; kingdom Viridiplantae; phylum Streptophyta; class Magnoliopsida; order Myrtales; family Myrtaceae; genus Syzygium; species Syzygium jambos. The sequence continues at coordinate 23,375,828 of CM062230.1, read as the reverse complement.
GGCGAAGCCCCAGCCAATCGAAAGCCACCAGTACGCCTTTCTGTTTTCGTCTTTGTTTGATAGTGTGGCGATTCTATAGGGACGCCGTCGAGCGAGGGCCGCCCTCACTGATCTGGGCGTGGGCCACCGTCGGTCGACGGCGGCGAGGGCGGCCCTCGCTCGCAGATCTGGGCGAGCATTTGAATATATCTTCATGTTTGTGAAGCCGGTTCTCGGCGGAGCCCGATGGAGCCAGCTCCGGAACCTGCCGTCTCTTCGGTGCCGAAGCGGAAGCTCGATTGCCGGTATTGATTCTTTCGTTTTTGGCCTTCGTGCAATGCGTTTGCTACGTTTTCGCTGGTCCTGCTGAGTTTCGGGCATGTAGAGTCGCGGCATTCTGTTATGTGCTTCCGTGTCTTTGTAATCCTTCGACTCTTGCGTTTATGTGGAGTGCCCGAGGTGCGTGGAGTGCAGGTGCCGGGGTAATTGGATCGTGGAAGATGTTTGCGGATTTTTCGTTTCTGAGTTTTAATACAGTTGAATGATTGGGATGCTGACGAGTGGGGGATTATGAGGAGTAGTTACAATATAGGATGAGAAATTTGTGTTTTTCCATGGAAAGGATTAGCAATGACAAGATATTCTTTTCCTTAATTTGTGAGTGTGAGGCTAAGGGAACACAAGCTTCGTGTAGTAATTGTATTCAATGCAAGTTAGCCCTCAGGGAAGTGGTGATCTATTGTGGTTTGGCTTTGATCTACAGGAAACAAGGGCCATAAATCTCTGGCTTTTAGTGCTGGATAAATTTATCATTAAACCTCGTGGGTTATTAATTGTTCATGCAAGTGTAAGAGCTCAGGTTGCCACCGTTGAAAAAGTGAGCACAGAAGGTGCTCAAAGCATAGAATCGCCTGTCGTGATAATTATCGGAGCCTCCAGGGGTATTGGTAAAGCCATGGCATTATCACTGGGTAAAGCAGGTTGCAAGGTGGGTGTGATCTTCTCAATCCACAGGCTTTGATTGTTAGCAACTTAGTACTTTGCCCGCTATGAGTGTTCTGCTCTGCAAATGAATGATATATTTTCCTGCGCACATCTGTTGCTTTCTCTTGGCAAAGTGGCTACAGTGATGTGAGTAAACAGACTCCCTTATTTAGCGAGCCATTCTGAAATAATTCGAGGAATTGCATACATTGGTTCTCAAGATACAGTATATCTTCATAACAGGCCATAATTGTGTGTGCGTCTGTGTGTGTGCATGCACACGTGCCATTCCTCCTAGTGTGCATTTGTAGATGCACTTCTGTCCTGTATTGTGGTTCAGAATATGCACATTAAAGTTTTTCGTTCAATTTCCACAAGTTGAAAGAAAAGATATTTTCAAGAAATGTAAAAAGACCTGGACATGGTTGATAGTATTGTATAGCTAATTGATGTGACTTACTTAAACTCGGAACTCAAAACATTGGATCATGAAATAAATGACAGAAACTCTGCCACTTGCATTTTGCATAAAAGCTACGATATTTATTATTTGTTAATTTTTTTCGAGTTTTCTGAAACTTCATGTGTATTAAGCCATGCATAATTCTGACAAAGTAATTCGAACTGTATTTTATTCACCCTTAGTAACCCTTCTGTCATGCCAAAGTAATTCTGACAAAGTAATTCTGCCATTGTTGACTCACTTAACAACATCATTTCCCCAGGTTAATGCTATTGCTCCAGGGTTCATTGCATCTGATATGACTGCCAAACTTGGGGAAGAAGTTGAAAAGAAAATCTTGGAGACAATTCCGTTAGGTGAGATATTAAGGAGTGGCTGCCAGTAATGTGGTATTTCACCGAAGAGTTGCTGATTTAGGGATGTTCCAGTCCTCTAACTGTTTCTGAGGACATTACATGAGATCTAATAACAGTTACACTGAAGTATGAATTATATTTTATACTTAGGAAGATACTCGCTATACTCGGGAAAGTTTTGGTGGCTTTAGGGTCGGGGAGGGATTGAGGGTATCGTTAACCCTCGATTGAACATCGAATAAGAACAGACCTCGTATCCGTGTTGTGTTGTCTTAACTAAGAGTAGCCCTTCAAAATTTATTTTATCAAAGAGTATGTGAGACTTCTGTTCTGATGTTAGTCATCTTTATGAGTTCAGGAAGGTACGGAAAGCCAGAAGAAGTTGCTGGACTGGTGGAATTTCTTGCCATCAACCCTGCAGCCAGTTACATTACAGGACAGGTAAAAGAATCGCTGTTCCCGCTGTTTTACCCTTTTCCCCCCTCATGACGTTGTTTCATCTTTGCTTTGCTTAATAATTTGATTTTACTATGCAGGTCTTCACGATAGATGGTGGAATGGTCATGTAGAGTATAATACCTGCTTTGTTGAAGCCTGAATAGAACTTCCAATTGCAGAGCTTAGCCTGCGTAGCAGGGATTCACAAGTGACCGGTGGTATGACAATAGAGCCCATGTTGAAAACTTATTTTGCTTAGGATGGACAATAAGAGGTTGTTGAGGCAAGTTTTGAGATTATTAGCTGCAATTGATCACACACAATCGTCCTTATGTTTGACATACTTGTTCATGAAATACCATCGTATGATCATTATTGGCTCGATCAGGAAATTGTGATTTACAGTGTTGAATTCACTAGTTCGAGGATATAAATTTATCTTCTGCTTCAACTCCAAATTAGGATGGAAGTAAATCCATCTGCCAATTTCTTTCATAGGCTGTTTACTCATCTTCAACTCCAACTCCAACTCCAAATTAGGATGGAAGTAAATCCATCTTCCAATTTCTTTCACAGGCTGTGCATAGAATTCAAATTTCTACGTGCAATCAACTGCTGGACACCACAGAGATTAATGCTAGACAGGATAGATAAAAACTTTGCCCTATATAGAGATCCGGAGTACCCATTTGGACCTACACAAGTGGAGGATGCAGATGAGTGGCATGAGGAGGCATTAAGGATTCATGTCTATATAAATCAATTTTCAAAGTTACTGTGACTATTTAAGTGATTAATAAAGTGAATGGGTCATATTCAAGCGCCCAATGAAATCCACATCATCATCCACGTGTTATTATAATGTCGTATATGGAGTTTCGAATGTTATTTATATATATATCATGGCAAGAAACTCTATGCATCATAAGAAAGAGTTCATAAAGAGAAAGAAATGTATAATCTTCTTAAGTGACAAAAATTAGTGATGTCAGCTGTTGTATATTATAGAACTGTCAAGGTCGACCCGGAGAGTTTTTCACATTCATAGAAGGAGTTCTCATTTTGTTTATTTATTGGTAACAAAAACAACTAACACATGGTTAAGATGTAAGCATTCTTTTTTATCTTTTGGTAATTTAATATGAGAATAAATAGTATTTATAATAGCGGTTGTGAAGAAACTTTTGAAATAGATAAATATGGTATTTAGAATAATAAAAAGATTAAGAAAATTAATTTTATCCATGAAGAGCATGCTAAAGATATATATATATATATATATATATATATATATATATAAAGTAGTGTGAGTTAAAAAGGATTAGACAAACCAATAAACAATGCTTATTGGCTTTTTTCACTTATAACTTGTACTTATAGTTAAATAAAAGACACAGACTTGAATGAAAAAAATTGAGAATAGAATTTTTTTGGTTGTACTAAACGCATTTCTGTTCTTTTTCTATTTCAGGAATATAAATTTTGTGTAGTTACCAAACACATTCTTATGCTCAAAAACTCATCCAGGAAATAGGAATAGAAAAAAACTATTTCTGAAAAGAAATTGTTCCTAGAAACAGAAACGTTACCAAACGCGCAAGTAGTTAACACTTATTACAGTGTACATATTTTTTCTGATGTCGTCACTTTTTTTTTTTGATCTCGTCACCTTAATGACTTGACTTTTGTTAATATTAATCATATGAGATTTATCCACCCGCATAAGTTTCTATGTTTGTGCCACGATATTCATATTTCTCTGGAAAATTTTCTCAAAAATATTATATATATTTTCCAGTAAAATTTTAGAAATTCCTTAGTTACACAACATTTGTAAAAGAAAAGGTTATTCATCATATGTAAAAGGTGCTTACTAGAGGTTTGGTTTCTTGATTCAATTGGCTTCCGTCAACGCAAAGAGTCCTTGCCTGTTTCATGCAAAACAAATCTTCTCTCTTCATATAAAACTTTAGCCACGATAACACTTATTCATCATTTTTTTTCTTTATATTGCACAAGTATTGAATTTTTTCTGTAGAATAATTTCTATTGACTTATATGTATATTTTTAGAGGTTGGGAAAAGTTTCAGAAAAGTTCTAAACCTATTGCATTTGTGCCAATATAATCTTGAACATTTTAAAAGTGTCAATTTAGTCTTAAACCAATACCTAGAACCAATTCAGTCCTTCCGACTAATTTTAACCGAATATCACTGACGTAGACACTGGGCGATCAACACTAATGTTGACAATTTTTAATAATATTTAAATATATTTTTTTTCGAATTATTTATTTATTTATTTTTCCTTTTAATTCTTTTCTTTCTCTTCCTTTTTTTTTTCCTTCCCTTCCTTCTTCCTCCAGCTGGTCATTGGACCTCGGCAACCTTGTCGGCCTTCGGCCATGGCAGGGCGAGGCTCAACCTAACTAAATCCGGCAAGGTTGTGCCTCACCTAGCTCCTAGCGATTTATTATAAGTGTACTAATTTGAGATTTTTTGTGATATTAACCTAAAAATGAAGGTGAAAATTATTTTAAAACCTAAGTTAGTGGCCGCCCAATCTATATTGCATTAAAAATTACTGGAGAAAAGTGACGAGTAATGCGACTCAGGAATTTGGGTCTTCTCTCTGTTTTTGGTCAACCAGTCGTCACCTCCTAAAACACTCATGAACGTCAAAATCAACATCAGCTTTATCTTTCTTTTGCCCCAGTTTTCTTTTTTCCAATCAATTTGTCTTAATCACTTGGAGGCCCTCGATCATAAAGTCCTTTAACTTTTTCACCTCCTTTTGAATGCCACCCCTTCAAATGGTCTAACAATGTTATTGTTGGTTCAAAGCTATTCAATTTAATAATTTCATTGAACTCAATTATTAAAGTAGGTGGTAATCACGTATCCAATTGGAAGTACTTGTCGTGCTATAATGTCCTCAATTATTTTAAGTTGTCATCTCCTTTTTTCTATTATCCATCTATACGTTCTTGACTTACTTTTGCAGTCTTTGTGGGTCTAACTCTTCCTCATGAGTCATGAATTCACGTCATGTTTCACGTGATGGGCCCAAATTAAGTCTGGTCCCACTCAAAGATTTATATGCAGTTTACAAAAAAAATTGGTAATTTTTTTTGTTATTATCAACAAGTGATGGGCTTAATTAATAAGAGCAGAGTTTCGTGATCTTTTTGATGTAGCCCAATGTGTCGACTACTCAAGCAATAGGATCGGTAGAGTGACTTGTATACACGGAGACTCCGTCACAAAACAAGCAGAAATTTCAATTCTACGCCAGTTCGGAGAAATGGTCATAACTTTGTTGATACAGATCTGATTGACTTGATTCCAAAGCTAAAATAACGAAAACTCCTGGATCTACAACTTTAAAGTTTTAAGTTTTCTCAGAAAATGACTATAGAATTGTCGATTTTGGAAGGAAGTGGATGGTCATGAATGGTCAGGATGCGAAAATTTTTTTTTGTGTAGAATAATTCCTACTGACTTATTTGAATTGTTTCGAAGGTTTTTACGAAAAGGAGTACAGCAACAACGAGTACATGTTCCCCGTCTGAAGGGAAAAGTAAACGACATGATTTTTTATATAGGTGGAGAGAGGATTGCCTATTTGCCAACTCGACACTGAATTGGCGATGCATCCGGCACCTCGGTGTAAGCATCAATGGCGGCTCCCAAACGATTCCTCCGGTAATACCCGTTCCCGACCTTTCTCAACCTCTCCTCTTGCCTCGCCACCACTGCCGCCGCTACCTCCACATCAGGGCCCATCTCTCTCTCTAAGTCAGATCCGATTCTATACGTTGTGTCGCTCTCATCTAGTTCTTGGTTCCTCGCTCCAGAAGCTTCTCCTTCGAGGACAAACGAGAAAGCAACGGGATTGAGAATTGGATTTTGCTCGTTTTCTTTGTCACTAACCAGATGAGAAAACTTGCGACAACAGAAAATTCGGGAGCTTTGCTGGAAGAAATGAAACCGGGGGGGGGGGGGGAAATGAAACGAGCTTAGCGAGAAAAATTAAAATTCGTTTCTTTTTTTGATCAAAGAGTTAATTTAATAATCCAACACGGCTCAATCGAGTACACTGAAAGTCGTATCATTAGATCACATGTGCGGGGATGTTGGCTTGGTGAAGGTCGGGTTTGATTGGGCCAGCTGGGCTCGACCGAGGTTGACGAGCACTTTTTGATTGGCTGGTGAGGAGAATCCGAACGTGAAGTTCCCATAATATGCCCCCTTCATTTAGTATCTTACCCATTGCTCTTTTAATGTGGAAAGTACGAACATAATATATCTGAACTACAAAGAAAACAACATAATATAACTCGCGCGATGCCATGCGACAAAATTACATTTCTTTTATTTAACATAATTTTCTCAATCATAATAGATTGTCGTAGATTTATTTTATACGAAAAATGGGAAAATAGAAGAAGCGTGCCTCGGATGCAGAGATTAGAACTCTCCATCTCTTGAAAATATTTTTTTTGGGGCTCATTGCTCATTTTGTACATCAAATTAAGGATGTAGAGATCGGTTCAATGGAAAAATTATAGATACTATAGCATTTGACAGAATCATAAAATACATATACTATAACCTCCTCCTTTTTTCATTCGGTAATAAGTTGATTCAAGAAGAAAATGAAATGTTTTACTTATATTTGGAGTTGATTGCAAATATTTTAGAAGTCTATCAACAGGTACAAAGATATGAACCACATAATCATCAAAATACACACGAATGAATTAATTCTGAAATATGAAATTTGAAAGCACAAAATGATTTTCAATGAACGGTTGAAAAAGCAAATAAGCTAAAAACATGTCTTATATTATACTGCAAGGAAAAAGAAAACAGGAAAGAGCGAAAAATAAACAAAAGCAAAATGATGAAAGAAAGGGCCTTATATTTACTTGGCGCACATTAAAGGAAAGTGAAGGAAAATATATCGAAAAAGATCTGTAAAAATTAATGCCTAACAAATCAGAAAATAGCGGATTATTCATTCCTATAAGAAGAATTAGGGAATGATTCATTCACTTGTTAGATAGTGAAGGCTATGTTGAAAATCAATACCTACCATCGGTTGTTTACAATTTCTTAATGAGCGACCATGCTTCGCCTGTTTCATCTTCTCCAAAAATTGCCCTTGGGACGAGGCATTGGGCGGCGACTAGCGCTCGCTCCATCGAGCTTCAACTAGCGACTCTCACGGCATAGAATGGCTCCCACAAGTGCCTCCCATGGTGAGGCTGTGGTATATCGTTGCGAAAAAAATTAGGGACATCGATTACGAGGAGTGCGCGATTTGCTGCGGATTTTTCAAGAGAGGAGACAAGAGTTGGGTGCTCAATGGCTGCAATCACGTGTACTTGGAAAAGTGCATTGAGAAATGGCTCGATTGGCGTTCGAATGGCCCGCGTTGCCGGGCGCCATTTGGGCACGGATTTTTGGAGCCGTGTTGGTTTATGGATCCGATCGATATTTTTTGTTATGATATGGTATTCAGGTAATTGACCTTGATCGGTGTAAATCCATACTGACCTTAATTTACTTTTTATTTTGGCCAAACTGATTGAATTGATTTTTTTGCTTCATAGTCTTTTTTATCCAAGTACGTCAGCCTCTAACTTTACATGTATGAGTTTTCTTTTAGGACGAATCATTTCGCACGCATTTGTCTTCCTTAAAAATATTCAACAAAGATTTTGAAGAGTAGTGTCAAAATCTTATGCTAAATGTTCTGATTCATGAATAGTAAAACACAACAGGCATCGGTAGTTTATGTACCTTTTCAATTTGCTCAATATTGTTCCGATACTTTTTGTTTGATCAATTTAGTCCCTCATCTATACGTACTTTTTCCTTTTTTGGGATTAATCATCCTGTTATACAAGTGAACGGAAATGGTGACATTACTGTTAATTTGTCGTGATTTGCTGCCGTGTCATCCTACGTAGCTTTTAATTCTTAATTTGTTGGAAAAATTTTCTAATAAATTCAAAATCCGATAAATATATTTAAAAATAAAGAAAAAGAAAATAAAAACTTACTAAAAATAAAAGAAAATAAACATAAAATACATACGAATTTCGACAAAGGAAAACAACAAAAATTAACCTTACCAAAAAAAAAAGAAAAAAAACAACAAAAATTGAAACATGGCAACCTCTGTCGCTTGTGGCCACTGCTGTGACAGTTGCTCCCTAGGCAACACGACGCGGGGTTAGGGACCCCGGCGAGATCTCTCGTGCGCAAATAAGAGTTCCAAAAACTATTAGTTCTATTCTAAGTGAGAGGATAAAAAATCAACACTAGGTTTCAAATTAATACTTCTAAGCCATGTTTCATTTAAACACTAGCTTTATTTAATTGATGTACATGCTATATTTCATTTAAATTAATTAATAAAAGGATGACATAAACATATACAAATGTATTAGGGATTTAATTGGACCATTTGAAAGTTTCGAGATGACACCGAACATTACTCAAAATAGATTTAATTGAATCAACTGAAAGTTCAAATATGACACTGCACATCGATAAAAATTCACATATTGCTAGTACCATTATCTCTTACAGCAATAGATACTACATGTTCTTTACATCTCATATCAGAGAAGGCAAGAGACGTTGATCCGGTGCATTTTGCAAATTCACTTCCCGATCACTGTGCAAAAGGATAGACCTGACCAAGATGAGAAAACTCGCGAAAACAGAACTTTGACCTTTTCACTTCCCGATCACTGTGCAAATCCATTATTGGTTCCCTTCAAGTAACCTTCTCGTATTCTTGTTGCTGCTTTGTTTTCTCTCCGAGATAGGGAAGCGCAAAAATTGCTGCGCAAAAAGAGATCCAAGCTCTCTTCACAGACCAATCACTCGAATCTTTATCACACGCACGTTACAGAACCGTTTCGCCGGAATTGGAACCAAGTCAATCAGACGTCAGCCGGAAAAATTATGCACGATCAAAATATGGTCAATTTCTACAAAATATCTTTTGGAAAAAAATCCCACATAGTGTATATTCCCTTTCAACACCCCCCCCCCACTCATCTACACAAAATCTGAGCGTCAATTTTGAGCCATATAACAACCCACGGTCAGGATAACCATTTTTCCCAAATACTTGACATGTGAATTTCAATGAAGACTTGATAAAGTAAGTCAAGCATGACCAAACGATTGAGACTTTTATGGTTCTGCGCTATTCCCTCATTATCCCCCACGGGGCACGCTAAACTGATTGAAAAGGGTAAAGACTTTTCATCTTGCAAATATATTGTCAATGAGAAGGATCCATTCATCGGAAAACGCTGTACAGCTGTAATAGTAGTTGTCCTCGATAGATGAGGCTTCGGGAGTGATCTTCCAATCTATATAAGTATAGTCATCAATCTTGTTAACCTTATGTAGACCTGAACCATCTCCCACCTCTCAAAACCCAACCATCGTGGTTCCAAAAACTGGGAATCGGTCCTTCTGATCCGGTTCCCAGTTCTTGAGTGGGACTGGACTAGACAGGAAATCGATCACCCCTAGAAATACTTCAACAAATGTCCAATTAAAGTCTTAAACACATATAATAAAAGTCTACTACGTCATTTTGTATTCCCATTTTGAAAAGCAGGCCTTTTATCTTTAGCATCTTATTATTTGGAAAACCTCAATCGAAGGAATTAATGATCTAGTTTTAACTCTTTAAACAACTGCGAAACAGGATTGGTGGAAGATGGTCAAAAGCTTGCTTTAAAAGGGTAAGACTAAAGTGATGATTAAGTTAGATAGATTTTGTAAGTGCCTAAAGTGGTGGGCTGGTGAAAACCAAAACTTGACTAAGAATTTTCGTCCCTCATTATTTACAAAAGTCAATAACAATCTACCACATTAATTAGTAAACGGACTTTCTAAATGAGAATTAGTAAATATAGTATTTCTCAATTATTTGTATGCCTTTTTTCTTTCCCTAAAGATATCCCATGCTTAGTGCCCTAAGGGTCCTCTCATTTCTTCAACATGTTAGTTGATCCATGACTGCTTTTACGTGGTATATTGCTTTACCAGCCAATTCTATCCACTCAAATGGAAACACAATTCCATAGCCAGTTCTATAGGCTCGTTCCGATGTGTCTATTGCGGGCTTGGCTGGTATTAAGCAGCAGAGCAATGAATCGGTGGTCTAGGTTCAAGAGATCAAGGAATCAATGACTTATATCATGGCCAGAAAGGTCTTTTTCCAAAATAGCTTTTACTGGCCTAAAATTTGCCTTCATAGAGAGATTGGGAGGTCAACCATACAATGATCTCTTCTGACCAAAAAAAAAAAACATGTAATGATCTCTTCCAGCTAGCAAAATAGGCAATTAGGCATGATACCTAGTCTTTGCACTATATATCCTTGAACTTGAATTAATAGAATGACAACATTGAATATTTTTATATAGTTCAGTGACTAAATTGAACATGTACAAAAAATTCAGGGACCACATTGAATAAATTAAAAGTTTAGAGACCACATTACATATCGGGTCAAAGTTTATCGACTATTTATATAATCATCCCTTAACTCAATAAAAGTGATCATTAGATCACATGTGAAGAGCATTGGTCTAGTGAAGGTCGGGTTTGATTGGGCCAGCTAGGCTTGACAGAGGTTAACGAGCAATTGTTTGGCGGGTGAGGAGAATTTAAGCGTGAAGATCTCGTGGTGCCCCATTCATTAGTAGATTATCCATTGTTCTTTTAATGTGGAAAGTACAAACATAATATATCTGAACTACAAAGAAAACAATACAATACAGATACATCTGAACAGGTAAAAAACCCCGTGCGATGCCGTGCGACAAAATTACATTTTTTTTATTTCCTAGAAAAAATGGGAAAATAGAAGAAGCGTGCCTAAGATGCAGAGATTAGAACTTACCATCTCTTGAAAATATTTTTGGCTCATTTCTCTTTGTGTAGAGATCAGTTAAATGAAAAAATTATAGATACTATAGCATTTGACCATAACGGTAAAATAAATGTACTATAACCTTTTTTTTTCATTCAGTAAGTAGATTCAAGAAGAAAATAAAATTTTTTACTTATATTTGGATTTGATTGCAAATATTGTAGAAGACTATCAACAAGCACAAAAATATAAACCACAGAATCATAAAATACACATGAATGAATTAATTCTGAACTGAAATTTGAAAGTACAATATTATTTTCAATGAAAGGTTGAAAAAACAATTAAGCTGAAAAAATTTGTCCTTTATTAAATTGAAAGGAAAAAGAAAACAGGAAACAGGGGGAAAACAAAAGCAAAAGGATGAAAAGAAGGGCCTTGTCTTTACCTTAGAGTACCGTAAAGGAAAATCAAGGAAAAAAAATCGAAAATAAATCTAAAAAAGATTTGTAGAATTAACGCCTACTAAATCATAAAATAGGGAATGATTCATTCACCTGGTAGATAGGGAAGGCCACGTTGTTTCCAGGTCCTAAGGAGCGATCATGCTTCGCCTTTTTTCATCATCTCCAAAAATTGCCCCTGCCTTAAAAATATTCGTGTGGATGCTGCATCTGCTGCTACATTGATGTTAGCATCAAGTTTTGTTAAGACAAGACAGAAGAATCGGATGGCGACGAGTGCTCGCACTGTCGAGCTTCAACAAGTGGCTCCCGCGACCTGGCTGTGGTAAATCATGGCGACAAAAGTTAGGGAGATCACTTGCGACTTGCGAGGAGTGTGCGATTTGCTTGGGATCCTTGGTGAAAGGAGACGAGTGTTGGATGCTCAAGAACTGCGACCACACGGACCGAAAAGAAGTACACTGAGAAAGGATCGACCGATGTTTGGATTGCCCGCTATGTCGAGGCGCCATTTGGGCGTAGATTGGCTTTCTCACTCTAGAATGTTTTCCGAAAGCGGCGGGATTGAGAATTTGGTTTGCTCATTTTCGTTTTCATTGCCGAGACACAAGAGAGTCGATGAGAAAATTTGCGATGATGGCAAATTCAGGAGCTTTGGCCAAAGAGTGTTAATTCAATTCGATTTCAGCTTAACCCGAGCGAGGGGTGGTCAAACTGTTAATTGACCCACACGGCTTAATCGAGTAGAATTAAAGCGATTATTAGATCCCATGTCGAGGACGTTGGTTTGGTGAAGGTCGGGCTTGATTGGGCCAGCTTGGCCTGACCGAAGATAACGAGCATTTTGATTGGCTGGCGAGGAGGGACTTGAACGTGAAGTTACCATAATGCCCCTTCTGGGACGATCTGCGTGACGCTTTCTCATTATGAAAATGGGTAGGGTTGACTTCATTAGTAAATCCTCATTTGCTCTTTTGTGAGAAAGTGCAGACATAATATATCCGAACTATAAAAACACAACGCAATGTAAATTATGCTAGCAAAAGCCCGGGCAATGCTGGACTACCGAACTACATTTTTTTTTATATAACACAAATTTTCAATTGAAACGAAATATTATATTTTTATTTCTAGAAAAAAAAATCCGAGAATAAAAGAAGTCTGCCAGATACGATTGACTAACTCCACTGGACTATTACCGTAATTTCTACTTCGTTATGCGTCATTTTACTTTATATAAAGAAATGCGTGTTAGTGGATTGAAGGATCACTCGACGCGTGATAAGCCTCGGGCTTTCTCTCTTGGTCCTGCACTTTGATGTGTTTAGCGATTACTACAAAGTATTCCTGATAAATCTACTTCGAGTAACCTTCTCGTATTCTTGTTGCTGCTTTGTTTTCTCAATCTTATCTGAGGTTGAAAATTACTGTGCAAAAAGAGATCCAAGCTCTCTTCACAGACCAATCACTCGAATCTTTATCACACGCAAGTTACAAAACCGTTTGCCGGAATTGGAACCAAGTCAATCAGATGTCAGCTGGAAAAATTATGCACGAACAAAATTTGGTCGATTTCTACAAAATATCTTTTGGAAAAAAATCCCACATAGTGTATATTCCCTTTCAACACCCCCCACTCATCTACACAAAATCTGAGCGTCAATTTCGAGCCATAAAGCCGCCCACGGTCAGGACTTCCATTTTCCACAAATATGGTTGGCATGTCAATTTCAATGAAGACTTGGAAAAGTAAGTCAAGATCAACGATTGAGACTTTTATGGTTCTGCGCTATTCCCTCATTTTCCCCCACGGGGCATGCTAAACCGATTGAAAAGGGTAAAGACTTTCATCTTGCAAATATATTGTCAATGAGAAGGATCCATTCACCGGAAAACGCTATACAACTGTAATAGGAATTGTCCTCATCAGTAGATGAGGCTTCGGGAGTGATCTTCTAATCTATATAAGTATAGTCATCAATCTTGTTAACCTTACGAAGACCTGAACCACCTCCCAACTCTCAAAACTACAATGCTATTACCTTAAATACTAAGGTCCGTGCACTCACAAGTTGCGCGTCTTGTTTGGACATGTGAATCATCTAAAACGGATTAGATGCGGCATACTTCATATTTTTATTTTAATTGAAACTGCGATTCGAGAAATCAAATAGAGGGTAAATAGATGGAGAGGCGAGAAAAATAGAAAAGGAAAGGAGGGGTGGATAGTATTCAAAACAGTGATGGCTATGCAAATTACTTGCTTTTCAATTATTTACAAATTTAAGTTTATGTGCCAATTATGAGTGTTTTATAAAGAGAAGAATGAAGTGACTGCACGAGAGATAGGAAGCAACTTCGGATGAATGTGAACCTCATTATTCTATAAGTGACTACAAAATTAATTTATAAAGTAAGGTGATAAATAAGTAAAAATACTTTTAAAAGTACAAAAAAATATTCAAATATCCAATAAAAGTCGACTTCATCATCTTGTTGTCCAATTTTAAAGATCGATCACATCTTATTCTTTGGAAAACCTCTATTCTCAACCTCGCCGCTTGCCTCGCCACCGTCCAAATCCGATTCTATAGTACCTCTGTCGCTCTAGTCTTGTTCTTGGTTTCTTGCTCTAGAAGGTTTTCCGAAAGCGACCGGATTGAGTATTTGGTTTGCTCATTTTCTTTTTCACTGTCGAGACATGAGAGAGAGAGAGTTGACGAGAAAATTTGCAAGGCAAATTTAGGAGCTTTTGCAGAGTAAAGAAACTGACGCGAAAATGAAACGACCTTAGTGATAAAATTTACAATTTTCTCTCTCCCTCTCTCTTTTTTGTGGCCAAAGAGTTAATTCAATTTAAAGTTAAAAAATATTATGTCTTTTCCGGTAAAATTTTGGAAATTTCTTAGGTACAACATATGTAAAAGAAAAGATAATTCATCATATTTAAAAGTTGCTTACTAGAGGTTTGGTTTCTTGATTCGATTGGGTTCCATCAACTCAAAGAGTCCTTCCCTGTTTCGTGCAAAACAATTCTTCTCTCTTCATATAAGACTCTAGCCACGATAACACTTATTCGTCATTCTTTTCATTATATTGCACACGTATTGAATTTTTTTTCCTGTAGAATAATTCCTATTGACTTATTTGTATTGTTTCGGAGGTTTTTACGAAAAAGAGTACAAGAACGACGAGTACATGTTCCCCGTCTGAAGGGAAAAGTAAACGACATGATTTTTTATACAGGTGGAGAGAGGTTCGCCTATTTACCAACTCGGCACTGAATTGGCGATGCATCCGGCACCTCGGCGTAAGCATCAATGGCGGCTCCCAAACGATTCCTCCGGTAAAACCCGTTCCCGACCTTTCTCAACCTCTCCGCTTGCCTCAGTGCCGCCGCAGCCACCGCCTCCACATCAGGCCCCATCTCTCTCTCTAAGTCGAATCTGATTCTATACCTTCTGTCGCTCTCGTCTAGTTCTGGGTTCCTCGCTCTAGAAGCTTCTCCTTCGGGGACGAACGAAAAAGTGATGGGATTGAGAATTGGATTTTGCTTGTTTTCTTTGTCACTGTCGAGATGAGAAAACCTGCGACGACGGAAAATTCGGGAGCTTTGCCGGAAGAAATGAAACTAGCGGGGAAAATGAAACGAGCTTAGCGAGAAAAATTAAAATTCATATCTTTTTTCGATCAAAGAGTTAATTTAATAATCCAACACGGCTCAATTGAGTACAGTGAAAGTCATATCAGTAGACCACATGTCGAGGACGTTGACTTGGTGAAGGTCGGGTTTGATTGGGCCAGCGAGGCTCGACCGAGGTTGACGAGCACTTTTTGATTGGCTGGTGAGGAGAATCTGAACGTGAAGTTCCCATAATATGCCCCCTTCATTTGGTATCTTACCCATTGCTCTTTTAATGTGGAAAGTACGAACATAATATATCTGAACTACAAAGAAAACAACACAATACAGATCCGCCTGAGCTAGCCAAAAACCCGCGCGATGCCGTGTGACAAAATTACATTTCTCTTATTTAACATAATTTTTTCAATCATAATAGATTGTCGTAAATTTATTTTATACTAAAAATGGGAAAATAGAAGTAGTGTGCCTAGGATGTAGAGATTAGAACTCGCCATCTCTTGAAAATATTTTTTTTGGGGGTCATTTCTCATTTTGTACACCAAATTAAGGATGTAGAGATCGGTTCAATGGAAAAATTATAGATACTATAGCATTTGTCAGAATCATAAAACACATATACTATAACCTCGTCCTTTTTTTCATTCAGTAAGTAGATTCAAGAAGAAAATGAAATGTTTTACTTATATTCGGAGTTGATTGCAAATATTTTAGAAGACTATCAGCAGGTACAAAGATGATGTGGACATCGAACCCTATCGAGGAGGAGGCGCTAGGGACCCGTTGTTCTATCTGCTAGGCCCGATCACTCGAGCGAGAGCGAAGGAATTCAAACAAGCTATCGGCATCATGGTTCAAGATATTTGGAATGAAGATAATCTTGATTCGAAACTTGAAGATTCTGAAACTCCTTGGCGCAACATGATTACTTTTGGTCCAGCGAATTCCGAAAGAGCTTAGAATTGACGAATTCCGAATTGGCTCAAATTTGGATGGACGCTTGGAAACGGGCCGCTGATCAATACTCACTACTTTAGTAGTGACTAATGACGTTTTTTAGCGATTTGAAGTCGTTTAGATGAACTTTTAGGCCTTTTTCTATTTTTGGACGAATTTTTAATAATTAAGGTTATTTTTGTAATTTTAATCCTAGTAGGATTAGAATTAGGGTTAGCACCCTATATAAGAGTACTTATAGATTTCTAAGGGAGGCAGAATTTTTTATAGAAAAGTTTTCTTCTTGAGTTCTCTTGAGGACTAGATCTTATCAAGGCTCCCTTGTAGCGATCGAATTCAACTTATCGAGCAAGATCGCGAATTCTCTTGTTCGTGGCGTTATAGCGTGGATTGGTTGACACAGATTCGTCAACAGGTCGCGTTCATACCGAGATTACCAATCACAAGTTTGATTGGGGGTCAAGGTCAGTAATTCGTAACTTACAGATCTTCGTAGAACGATCATCTTCCGCACAGATTCATATCAAAAGATATGAACCACATAATCATCAAAATGCACACGAATGAATTAATACTGAAATATGAAATTTGAAAGCACAAAATGATTTTCAATGAACGGTTGAAAAAACAAATAAGCTAAAAACATTCGTCTTATATTATACTGCAAGGAAAAAGAAAACAGGAAAGAGGGAAAAAAAAGAAGAAGACAAAAGCGAAAGGACGACAAAAAGGGCCTTATCTTTACTTAGAGCACATTAAAGATAAATGAAGGAAAATAGATTGAAAAAGATATGTAAAAATTAATGCGTAAAAAATAAAGCAAAAAGACGACAAAAAGGGCCTTATCTTCACTTGGTAGATAGTGAGCGACCATGCTTCGCCTGTTTCATCTTCTCCAAAAATTGCCCTAGGGACGAGGCATTGGGTGGCGACTAGCGCTCGCTCCGTCGAGCTTCAACTAGCGACTCTCACGGCGTAGAATGGCTCCCACAAGTTCCTCCCATGGTGAGGGCGTGGTATATCGTTGCGAAAAAAATTAGGGACATCGATTGTGAGGAGTGCGCGATTTGCTGCGGATCTTTCAAGAGAGGAGACAAGAGCTGGGTGCTCAATGGCTGCAATCACGCGTACTCCGAGAAGTGCATTGAGAAATGGCTCGATTGGCGTTCGAATGGCTCATGTTGCCGGGCGCCATTCGGGCACGGATTTTTGGATCCGCGTTGGTTTATGGATCCGATCGATATATTTCGTTATGATATGGTGTTTCGGTAATTGACCGTGATCGGTGTAAATCCATACTGACCTTTACTTTTTATTTTGGCCAAAGTAATTGAATTGATTTTTTTGCTCCATAGTCTTTTTTTATCCACGTACGTCAGCCTCTAACTTAACATGTATGAGTTTTCTTTTAGGACGAACCATTTCGCACGCATTTGTCTTCCTTAATAATATTCAACAAAGATTTTGAAGAGTAGTATCAAAATCTTATGTTAAATGCTCTGATTCATGAATACTAAAAAACAAAAGGCATTGGTAGTTTCTATACCTTTTCAATTTGCTCAATATTGTTCCTATACTTTTTATTTGATTAATGTAGTCCCTCATCTATACGTACTTTTTCCTTTTTGTTGATTGATCATTCCGTTATACAAGTGAACGGAAATGCTGATGTAACTATCAATTTGTCATGATTTGCTGCTGTGTCATCCTACGTAGCTTTTAATTCTTAATTTGTCGGAAAATTTTTCTAATCAATTTAAAACACGATAAATACCTTTAAAAATAAAGAAAAGGAAAATAAAAACTTTTTTAAAATAAAAGAAAATAAATATAAAAGACATACGAATTTCCACAAAGGAAAACAACAAAAATTGAAACATTGCAACCTTTGTCGCCTGTGGCCACTACTGTGGCGGCTGCTGCCTAGGCAACACGATGCGGGTCAGGGACCCCGGCGAGATCTCGCATGCGCAAATAACAGTTCCATAAACTATTAGTTGTATCCTGTGTGAGAGGATAAAAAATCAACACTAGATTTCAAATTAATACTTCTAAGCAATGTTTCATTTAAACACCAGCTTTATTTAAATGGTGTAAATGCTGTATTTCATTTAAATTAATTTATGAAAGGATGACATAAACATATTAAAATATATTAGGGATTTAATTGGACCAACTGAAAGTTTCAGGACAATAGCGCACATTACTCAAAATTGATTAAATTGAATCAATTGAAAGTTCATATACGAAATTGCACATCTATAAAAGTTCACATATTGCTAGCACCATTATTGCTTACGGCAATAGAAACTACATGCTCTCAATCAGAGAAGGCGAGAGATGTTGATCTAGTGCATTTTGCAAATTCACTTCCTGATCACTCTGCAAAAGGATGGAAATAAATGTGAAATGGGATCTTCCTAGAAGTCTTCCCTTAATCATTTCTGGCACCGCAACTTCAAACTCTAAACATCGCATTATTCTTGTAATGTTCATAGAGAAGCTAGCTCCATAGTGAAAATCAGAAATCATATGGTTGTGATTAGTGAGAACTAAGAAAATATTCAAAAGGCGATCATCATCTGAAAACTAAACACAATAGCATATGAAAACTTTAAATCTCACCATCTCTTGAAATGCTCCTGATTTTTTTTTAATTAAGATCGCGAATTTGGTTTAAGCTAACAGCAGAAAGTGGCATATATCCAGGGGCACTTGAAAGCGAAGCTCACGTGAGACTTGTCCCATGGTCGGTCGAAGCCTCGAATCAACTTGCAAGCACTTCAAAGCTAGCTTGGCGATCAAGACCACATCCCGCGCATCTTGACGACCAAGTCTAGAAGGCGATTGAGAGACGTTGATCCAACACATCATTCAACATCATCAACTCAGTTTGGGCAGGCGATGAACATTCTCGGGAGACATGATCTCCTGGATGCTTTCCCATGATTGTCTCCAAAGCGACGACTCCAAAGCTATACACATTGCATTTTTCGGTAGGAACTACAGAATAAGCCAGCTCTACAAGTAGAGAATCCACTGTTTTTTTTAATCTTGATCAAAAGTTGTATTCAAGTTGACAACATTACTTCCTATGACGTGACGTGTGATGTGCACAAGTACATATTTCTACTTAATCTATACTTACAACACTGATTTGAGTATGAGAGTTTATGCTTTGGCAAAGTTCAAAATTTTTTCTTCGACACATAAAATATGAGCATCTACTAGATTACATGAACTTAATATTCTTGAAATGGATCGATTATGATGTTTTCCTCTTTTGCCAATTCTTACATATGAGGAAAATCGAAAAGCTTTTTCATCCGTACCAAACTTGAAAGCTCTAAATAAGTATAACAAATTTCTATAAGATGATTAAATAACTAATGAGCTGCACTAAACTAGAAAGAGTTCAATTATAGAAGCATGACATTGAATGCCATCGAAATTGAACAAAAAATTGAGAAGTACCTGGAGCAATATACCCGATGGTACCAGCAATAGCCGTCCAGTTTGACGAATCTGGCCTCAATAGTCTTGCAATGCCAAAATCGGAAACATGAGCCTTATAATCACGATCCAATAGAATGTTGTTACTAGTCAAGTCTCCATGAATCAACGGATGAGAACATTCGTGATGCATATAGGACAATGCATTCGCAACTCCCCGGACCACATTTATCCTCTTGTCCCATTGAAATTTTGATTCTCTCCGATCATCGTTCAAAATTGTTCTCAAGCTTCCTCTTTCCATGTACTCGTACACCAAAAAACAGCGTTGGGCATGAGAGCAGAAGCCATAAAATTTCACGATATTGCAATGACGTATATTTGTCAAGGCTTGAATTTCCCTTTCAAATTGTATCAAATCAACGATCTCAGTTTCTTCTTGGGATGACAAAATTTTCTGGATAGCAAACGTTTGACCGTTAGATATCTCGGCTTTATAAACAATTCCATATGCTCCTTCACCCACACAGTACTTGGAGTCAAATCCTTCCGTGGCCTCAAGGATTCGATCATAGTAAAATTTTCCATCACAACTCAAAATACTCATGAAATCCAAATCACTTGCCTGTTCATTATTCTCTCTCTTCATAATCCTTCTTTGATGATGACTGACGATGACAAGAACAATCAAGGTGCAAGAGAGAAAGAGAAACCATGAGAACGAGATAATAAGGATAACTGTGATTCTAGCTCGAGTATGCTGATCACATTTCATGCTTCCGGTAGAATTGCAGTTCGATAAACCAACAACATTTCCACAAAGCCCTTTGTTATGCTAAATTGACTCAAATGGAGCCTTAATGAAAGCCTTGACATTAGGAGAGGACCTTCTAGGTCATTGTTGGATACATCAATAGAAGTCAAGGCCAACATATCACCAAAAGTATGCGGGATGAAACCAGATAGGCCATTGTGGGAGATATTTAGAACTTGCAAGTTTCTCAGTATTGCAAGCTCTCCTGGTATATTTTCTGACAAAATATTATAACTCAGATCAAGATCCTCAAGGACTTGTGTGTTGCCTATCTTAGGAGGAATGCTTCTCCAAAATTTGTTCCTGCTCAAGTTCAAGGTCAACAAGCTTTTGCATGAGCCTAGCTGCACCGGTATCGATCCGCTCAAATTGTTTGATGCTCAGTTTAGATGTGCCGGATGGGATAGAATTCCAATCTCAGTCAGGACATTTCCCATGATCGCATTCCTGCTTAGGTCGAGCTCGAACAACATGGACAGGAAGAGAGCTTGGATTTCTTTCCGCGAATAATTTTTACACTTCCCTATCTTGGAGAGAAAACAAAGCAGCAACAAGAATATGAGTAGGGTACTTGAAGGAACCTTAGGCCTCCAATACTGAAACTAGAGTTTAGTGAAATGCTGAATGTTCTGTCGACAAGTTAGTTCGGGTGGTTTTATGAGTCTCCTCCTCATCTTGCTCAGGTCTTTCAGTTGACGCAAGTCCATTGACAAAGATTCATAAAATGGATTTCAGTTCCAAGTCATTCCACATCTTAACTTGTTTTGAACGTAAGAAATGTCCTTCACAAATCACAGTTAAAGGGCTTACAACTTATATTTGAACCAAATTTAACTAAAAAACTACGATGCTATTACCTTAAATGCTAAGGTCCGTGCACTCACAAGTTGAGCGTCTTGTTTGGACATGTGAATCGTCTAAAATGGATTAGATGCTCCATACTTCATATTTTTATTTTAACTGAAAATGCGACTCGAGGAATCAAATAGAGGGTAAATAGATGGAGAGGCGAGAAAAATAGAAAAGGAAAGGAGGGGTGGATAGTATTCAAAACAGTGATGGCTATTGAAATTACTTGCTTTTCAATTATTTACAAATTTAAGTTTATGTGCCAATTATGAGTGTTTTATAAAGACAAGAATGAAGTGACTGCATGAGAGATAGGAAGCAACTTCGGATGAATGTGAACATCATTATTCTATAAGTGACTACAAAATTAATTTATAAAGTAACGCGATAAATAAGTAAAAATACTTTTAAAAGTATAAAAAATATTCAAATATCCAATAAAATTCAACTTCATCATCTTGTCGTCCAATTTTAAAGATCGAGCATTTTATCTCTTGCATCTTATTCTTTGGAAAAACCTCTATTCTTAACCCCGCCGCTTGCCTCGCCGCTGTCCGAATCTGATTCTATAGTACCTCCATCACTCTAGTCTTGTTCTTGGTTCCTCGCCCTACAAGGTTTTCCGAAAGCAACCGGATTGAGAATTTGGTTTGCTCATTTTCTTTTTCACTGTCGAGATGTGAGAGAGAGAGAGAGTCGACATGAAAATTTGCAAGGCAAATTCAGGAGCTTTTGCAAAGTAAAGAAACTGACGCAAAAATGAAACGATCTTAGTGATAAAATTTAAAGTTTTCTCTCTCCCCCTCTCTTTTTTGTGGCTAAAGAGTTAATTCAATTCAAAGTTCAAAAATATTATGTCATTTCCTGTAAAATTTGGGAAATTCCTTAGATACAATATATGTAAAAGAAAAGGTAATTCATCATATTTAAAAGGTGCTTACTAGAGGTTTGGTTTCTTGATTCGATTGGGTTCCATCAACTCAAAGAGTCCTTCCCTGTTTCATGCAAAACAATTCTTCTCTCTTCATATAAGACTTTAGCCACGATAACACTTATTCGTCATTCTTTTCTTTATATTGCACACGTATTGAATTTTTTTTCCTGTAGAATAATTCCTATTGACTTATTTGTATTGTTTCGGAGGTTTTTACAAAAAAGAGTACAAGAACGACGAGTACATGTTCCCCGTCTGAAGGGAAAAGTAAATGACATGATTTTTTATACAGGTGGGGAGAGGTTTGCCTATTTGCCAACTCGGCACTGAATTGGCGATGCATCCGGCACCTCGGCCTAAGCATCAATGGCGGCTCCCAAATGATTCCTCCGGTAAATCCCGTTCCCGTCCTTTCTCAACCTCTCCGCCGGCGGTAATATGGATGAATTAATTCTGTCATATGAAATAGGAAAGTACAATATTGTGTTCAATCAAAGGTTAAAAAAACAAATAAGCAAAAAAAAAAACAATTTGTCTTATATTAAATTGAAAGGAAAAAAGATTACAGGAAAGAGGTAAAAGAACAAAAGCAAAAGGATGAAGAAATGGGCCTTATCTTTACTTAGAGCACCGAAATGGAAAATGAAGGGAAAAAAAAGGAAAAAAATCTAAAAAGATTTGTAAAATTAACGCCTACTAAATCAGAAATTAGCGGATTATTCCTTCGAGTGGATCCTTTCTTTGCCAGACAGTCATTTTATTTGTTGAATCAGAAATTAGGGAATGATTCATTCAATCGGTAGATAGTGAAGGCTATGTCGAAATCAAAACCTACCATCGGTTGTTTACAATTTCTAATGAGCGACCATGCTTCGCCTGTTTCATCTTCTTCAAAAATTGCCGTCGGGACAAGGAATCGGACGGCAACTAGTGCTCACTCCATCGAGCTTCAACTAGCAACTCTTGCAGCATCAAATAGCTCGCACATGTGCCTCCCATGATGGAGGCTGTGGTATATTGCTGCGACAAAATTAGGGCCATCAATTGTGAAGAGTGCGCTATGTGCTTTGGATCTTTATCATTCGAAAAAGGAGACGAGCATGTTCAACAAATGCAACCATGCGCATTATGAGAAGTGCATTGAGAAATGACTCGACCAATCTTCGAATTGCCCGCTTTGTCGGGTGCCATTCGGGCACACATCATGCCAACTGACATTGGCTCCTATGTTTTTGGTCAAATCAAGGCTCGGTTGGTTAATGGATCTGATCGATATTTTCCTTTTTGATATGGTGTTCGGGTAATTCACCCTGTTCAATGTGATCCATATTGACCCTTATTTTTCATTTTGGCCAAACCGATTGAATTATTTTTTCCTTCATTAGCCAACTACGTCAGCCTCTAACATATATGAGTTTTCTTTTAGGATGAACCGATAAGCCCGCATTTGTTTTCCTTAACAAAATTCAACAAACATTTTAAAGAGTAGTTAGTTTTATCAAAATCTTATCTTAAATGTTCCTGATTCATGAAAGGTTGTACTTTTTCCACTCCTCTTATGGCTTAGATACTCCTTTTTTTTGTTTTTTTTGTTTTGGCTATTCTATCTCTTGTTGGGTTCACCACTTTTGCTACAATTTTTGGTCTCCTTTTTTCATGAGTTCATATTCCAAAAAATCCCAAATTTGTACATATGTGACAATTTTACTCCAAATTAATTTTTTGACCACCAAAAATCCCAAACTGATACACTTGCAATAAATTTACCCCAAACTAATATTGTGACCACTAAAAACCTCAAATTGGTACATTCGTGATAAATTTACTCTCTATTAGTTTCCGTTAAATTGGATTAATATCACAAAAAATACAAATCGATACACCAAACATAAAACTGGTACATCAGTAAACTACCGTGTGTCATTTAACAAAGCAATTTGACAGTAAAATTTAATGAAAATAAATTAAGGATAAATTTGTTATAGGTGTACCCCTTTTGAGGTTTTTTATGGTTAAAAAATAAGTTTGAGGTAAAATTGTCATAAATATACCAATTTGAGGTTTTTGGTGATAGCAACTTTTTTTTTATTTGTTCAACTCTTTTTATTACTTTGAGTTAAAATAGGAAAGTGATGGATTTCAAGAGTTTACTAGTTTGTTTAGTAACATTTCTGTTTCTTTGTTTTTCTGTTCTTTTGTTCCCCGTAATAGAAAAAGAACATAAATCCATTTAGTAAAAAAAATCTATTTTTTTTGTTTCTGGAACAAAAAAGTGTTCCTGAAATAGATTTGGAACAGAAACAAGAAGCAAAAAAAATGTGCTTCTTATTTATGGAACAAGAAAAAAGAAACGATTTTTTTTTTCTGGAATCCTCCAAAAACAAGAAACAATCCATCGGCCGCAACCCGCCCACCGCCGCCTCTTGCCGTCCTTTGCCGCCACCTACCGCCCACCTTCCGCCACTGCCCGCCGGCCAACGCTCACTGGCCACCTCTTGTCGTCGACTACTGTCCTTCGCCGCTCAACGCTTGTCGCCACTCGCCACCGGCCGCCGTCCTCCATTGTTGGCCGCCGTCCTCCATCGTTGGCCGCCGTCCTCCATCGCCCGACGTTGGCCGCCACCCGGTGCTAGCCGCCTCCCCCCGCCAACCACCCGCCGCCGGCGATCACCCACCACCAATCGCTATCCTCCGCCGCCAGTGGCCACCCACCAACGCCCGCCATCCTCCGCCGTCGGCCATTGTGCTCCATCGTCTGATGTCGGCCACCACCCGGCGCTGGCTGCCCTCGGCCGCCGGCCACCTCTCACCACCGGCCACCTGACGCCGGCGGTCACCCATCATCGGCCGCCATCCTTTGCCATCGGTTGCCATGCTCCATCGATCAACGATGGCCACCCTTCGCCGCCAGCCACCTCTCGCCGCTGCCCCTCGCTACCGTCATTGCCGCCCAATGCCACCGTGCTCCGCCGCTGATCGCTGTACTCCACTGCCTCCCACCGCCGGCCGCTATCCTCTGTCGCCACTGACCACTGTCCTCCATCCCCCACCGCCACCCACCGTCCTCCGCCGGTAGCCCAGAAGGGAGAAACTCGTCCATGGAATAGAAATGGATCATTCGCGCCTTAAATGCGTTTCTATTCTTTTTCTATTTCAGGAATAGAAATTTTGTACAGTTACTAAACGCTATTTTTTTTTTTGACATTCTAAAATCTGACCCACTTGGGCCTTAAGAAATGAGGAGTTTATGGACGTGCTTGTAGTTAGATTTCGCCCGAAATTGATCACTTCGAGAATACTAACCATTAAGGAAAGGCTAATCAGGGATTTAAATTCGCACGACCAAAGAACTCGATCGTGAACCGACTTTCGACCATGAAAATCGTCGAGGTGACATTTTGAGCTATTGTAAGCCAATCCAAGAATAGCCAGGGATTAGTTTGCCACTGTCATAGTAGTGAATCGCAGGTGATTCCGCTGGATCGCAAAATGAATTGACGAAGGACCCTAAACCTATCCTAAACGATCGTGCCCGTCGGATCTAGCGATCGATCCTCACGATTAAGTGACAATCGTGGTCGGCACGACCCGAGTAAATTTGTATGTGGCATGATTCAGTATTGGCCACGGGTCAAATGTGCGAATTTCCCCAAAAGCCACCCGTTAGTACGAGATATACGCAAGTTACGTTAGACAAAACTTAGGCATTAATTAGAGACCGAGTTGGGTATTGAAAATTTAGAATGTCACGACATATCATTTGGACAATGTTGTCATTTACCCGGGTAGCTTCAGATTTGTTCGAATCCTTCGGGAAAACTGAATTTTGGCAAGAAATGGAAAATGACCATTTTACCCCTGGAGATTTGTTAAGGCCAATGTAATTTGGGAAGAGCATTTTGGTAATTTCACCTAACCTTAGAATTAGAGATTTTTGGACAATTTTGCCATTGGACTTTTTGAGAAATTCCCAAATTACCCTTGGATATTTTGGAAAAGATTCGATCCGGGCCGTCGATCTCAGGATAAGAATGAATCTCGGCCGTTGATTTAGATTGTGAGAGAGGGGCACGATGGTCATTTTGCCCCTCAATTATTGCCTTGGACTATTTAAGTCCAACTCCCTCTCTCTCTCTCTCTCTCTCTCTCTCTCTCTCTCTCTCTCTCTCTCTCTCTACTCATTCTCTCTCTCTTCTCTCAGCTCCCCCTCCTCCCTCATTGATCCGATCACCCCTCCCTTTGGTCGCGCCACCGCCGGTCGCCGTCCGTTGTGCCCCCGCCACCCCCATCACCGAACCGTGACAGCACCACCACCCTCACGCCGTCCCTCTCTCTCTCTCTCCTTGTGGCTGTGAACAACAGCCAAGGAAGCCTCGCCACCGCCGTTCAGCCGCAGCCAACCGCCGCCGCTCACCGCCGCCGCGTGCCGTCGCTCGTCGCCGGTCAACCGCTCCCTTTCCGCTCTAGCCGAGCTAGTCTAGAATTAGGTAAGTCATGCCCTAAACTCTATTTAGGATTTCGGGTATCGACGGACGAATTAGGGGTGAAATCAGATTTAATTAGACGCGGCTTTGATTAACTTAGGGGTTGTTTAGGGATTAATTGAGTGGACCGAGTTAAGGACTGATATTGGCTGATTTTTTATGGTGAAAAGATGCTGTTTCGGGGCTGAGATGATGTGAAATTGGGTGGTGGAAATTGAGCTCGTTTTGATGAGCATATGGTCCGATTTGGAGACAAAATATGTCGGTTTAGCGTGTTGTGGTGTGGCTGGTTGGTAGGGCTTAATATCACTTGAAATGAGCATGGAAATGTTGAATTTGTGCCTATGAATGTGGCTGTGTTTGTGGGCCCGTGAGTGGCCTTGTGTGTTTGTTGTACCGTGATTTGATGGATTGAAATGTGCTTTGTTATGTGCACACTCGGGCCGAATTGAATTGGTTATCAATTGGCCGTGTTTGATTGTTGATTGAGCATGAAAAATGCGTGGTTTGATGTGTGCACGGGCCACGTGTGAATGACCAATGTGTTGGCATGTGGGTGTTGAGTATGTGAACGAGTGAGAAAGTACGTGTGGTGCGGTACGTGTGATAATGGAAATCCCTGAGGCAGTACCATTACGCGGGAAATTGATCCGTTTTGAGGCGGTATGACTACGTGGGACGATGCCTGGTATTACCGGAGGACGGCCAACCTGAGGCGGTACCATTACGCGGGTTGTGTCGTAGGTGGTGGGTGTTGAGCCTGAGGCGGTATCACTACGCGGGCAAGATACACAGCCTGAGACGGTACCATTACGCGGGCCTTGAAGTGTTGTTATAAGTTAGTCGCAGTGAACCTGAGGCGGTACCACTACGCAGGTCACTGGCGAGTTGAGTGTGAGATGGTCGCAATGAACCTGAGGCGGTACTACTATGCGGGTCACTGGCGAGTCGAGTGTGAGATGATCGCAGTGAACCTGAAGTGGTACCATTACGCGGGTCACTGGCGAATTGTGTGGAAATAATGCGATGAGTGCATGGAATGTAATTGGAATGCGCATGTGATTGGAAATTATATTACTGTGGCTAACGTGCAGGTTGTACGCTGGAAATGCCCAAGTAAGTATAAACTGTGTGCCTGCAATGTGATGGCTGAGTATGTTTGTGATTGTGATTATCTGGAGGTACGTGATAGCCTAGGTGGAGTTTAGGGTGCGTGCTTGCTGAGATGTATTCTCATGGTTGTTTCAATCAACAATTTCAGAACCCCGGCCTAAGCAATAAATCTGCCACTGCCGCCACCTGAGCATTTTGGAGTACCGATGCACACCGACCATAGCATTATAGAGCACCCGATAGATAATAACATGATCCGGGTTAAGCATACGACTATAGTTTGGGTAGACATAGGACTACCCCTTTGGCAGTCTCATACCTACACTGCTTGGTTCTTTCGAGACGGGATAGATGAGTTTGGTCCCGTCCATGGATTTGACGTCTCCTTTGATGGAGTTGGAGATTGGAAACCGTCTGTCATACCTCCTTCTGACGGAGAAATGACTAGTTTAGAGACTAGTTTGGCGCAATCTGGACTTCAGCAAGCACCTATAGCACCTGAGCCATCGGGGGTCGAGCACGAACTAGAGCCTAATGAATCGCAGGCAGGGTACAATCCAATGGACGTGGACCTCGATGTGATCCCAGAGGAAGAGCCAGAAGTGGAAGGATCCGAGGCAGAACCTGAAGAGGCCCCGAAAGAGGTGCCTGAAGAAGAACCGGAGCACATACCCAGGTATGAGCAATGGATTGATCCCGAGTTTATGCCAGAGGACGAGTCTGATGAGGAGCCAGTCGAGGAAGAGCGGGACAAAGTTCCAGCGGAATCAGGTGATATAAACAATCCGATTGAGATCGAGGCCGAGCCGGAGTCCTCAGAGGAGCAAACAGTTAAGGGGGATTCAGATTTAGATGACGAAGAATCAGATTCGGAATGGATGCCAAGTAGAGGGCATAGGGGCTAGAGTAGGGGTTGAGAATAGGCTTTTTGGAGTGTATCATTTTGGTGATAGAATACCCAACTTATCGATCATTTTGAATATCGGTGATTTATAGTTCGGTATGCTTGTATAAATGGTGGTCTGTAAATTGTGAATATTATATAAGTTTGGATGAGCAATGAATATGCTTGTCCCCCTGTTTACCACAGTTATATTTGTTCGGGTATTTGTGGTTTTCGCTAGTTGATATAAATCTTTGATAAGTTTAATTGGGTCGGTGATACCCTAGGACATCGCATTATTCGATCGGAGAAGTGTGTTGTGTGCTCGATGGAGTTCGGGGCGTGACATTTTTGCTCAGAAACTGTTTCAAGAAATAGAAATAGAAAAAACTATTTCTGATTAGAAATTATTTCTTAGAACAGAAACGTTGCTATGCAGATCCTAAAGGGCCGCACTTTTTTCACTCATTCTTCTTCTTTCTTTCCACACATCCCATTTGTCTCTTTGTTCTCTCTGCAGGCCGTTCTCTTCTTTCTATGCCTCCCACTTCTTTTTTTTTCTTCTTCTTCCATAAATCTCTCCCGCATTTGCGATCTCCAAAAAAATTGCTTACTTTAACAATTTGCACTCTTCTCATTTGCTATTGGAGGTACAGTTTCTGACAAAAGCGTGTTTTTTTCATTTTTAGTTTTCTTGGTCTCACATGTTCAAGAAGAGGAGAGAAAAATATAAAAAAAGGGAAGAGAGAGAAGCACCGATATTACCTTTCATGGTGCAAGAAGAGCCTTGGTAGAATAAAAAGGTCACTGATGAGCCCAATGCCAATGCCAGTGAAAGTGTGGAGAAAGACGGGGGTGACATTATAGATAATAAACAGAGGACAACGGGGGGGTTTGTGGAAGAAGAAGCAGAAGTGGGAGGCGTAAAAAGAAGAGATTGACGTGCAATAGAGAAAACGAGTGAGAGGCGTGGAAAGATAGAACAAGAAGGAAAGTGGGACCCGTGTGGAAAAAAAGAAGAAACAAAGTAAAAAGAGATGACCAAATAATAAAAAGAGGACATATAAAATTGTAACAAAATTGGTGGGCTCCCCAAAAGATAGGATGGTCAAAACAATAAAAAAAAACACGGTGTCTAAGTCATAAGAGGAGTGAAAAAAGCGCAATCCTTCATGAATAGTAAAAAATAAAATTATTGGCAGTTTCTATATCTTTTATGTACCTTTTCTTTGACCAATGTAGTGCCTCAACTATATGTATCTTTTTTCCTTTTTCAGGATTGATCATTTCATAAAACAAGTAAACACAAATGCTGATGTGACTGTTTAGTTGTCATTATTTGCTAATGTGTCATCCTACTTAGCTTTTAATTTTTCTTGAATAAGTGTATTATAAGTCATAAAATTTGTCATGAAAATGTAATTGAGTAAAAAAAACTTTCAAAAAATGCAATTAACTCCTAAAACTTGTCAAATTGGTGTAATCAGACTCTTCTATTAACTCCATTTAATTTGGTTAATGGAAAATGCTAACTTGATTTTTTTTTATTTTCTCATCTTACGTGGCTCTAGAGCTATCCAAATAGGTTATAGAGCCATATTTTAACCCATATTTATGAAAGTGGTTTATATATGGGTTACCTTAAAATTAAGATATGGGTCATAAATTTGTTTAAAAAAGAAAAGTCCAAACAAGATGGGTTTTATTGGGACTTTTACAAACCCATTTTCAATCCATTGGTGACATTTGCTTTCAAAGCCACTCATTCTCATTTGCGTACTCACAATTTATATGCATGGTTTAAGCTGCTCAGCAGTGGAGATCTGAACGAGGTAGAGATAGCGACAGTAGAGTAGCTATAGCGACAATAATACTTGAAGCTATCATGCACCACCCATCGGACCCCTATGGCCACCCCGAGAGACCTCTGATCACGGCCTAACTCTCTCCTACCTCTCATCTCTCTCCTCTCCTTCGTCTCCATCTTCTTCGCCCTCTCTCTCTTCGGATGGACCTCCTCGATCTCTGCCTACTCTTACCAACCCTCGAAGTGAAGTGGAAGCCCCAGCTTGACTTCGCCGCCTCCAATTGGCCCTGTGATTACTTCATTAGTTAAGCCTCAGCCTGTGATTTGACATCTTTTGATCCTGTTAAGGGCTGTCGTCTTCAAGGCCACCGTCGTCAGGGTTGCCGTTGTCTGGGTGGAGGTAGCTGCCGTCGGGTCCGAAACCCTAGCCTTCTCAAGCTTGAACGGCTAGGGTTTTCATTTTATTTGGCATAATTTTTTTATTTAATTTTGAAGAATTGTAGGGCCTTTTTATTTGTTTTTCTCATGGGTTATATCGATGGGTTTGGGTTAGATTTGAGTTGAGTTGGGTTGGGTATGGATCATTTAAATTGCTTAGTAAGTAAATGGGTCAATGGGAGTTAAATGGGTAAATTTGGATTGAACCCACCAAAACCCAACTCGACCCACCCATTTGCCACCTCTACGTGGTGCTAATGTGGATAAAACGACGTTGTTTTAATTCAAACCTGATTTTTTAGTATAAATTTTATTCAAATTATATTTTTTTTGGTAAGGTTATTCAAATTATATTAATAACAAGCAAACTTTAAAAATACACAAAAAAAAGGCAAAGGAAAACTCACCATTGCCAGGAAGTGTTGGCAGTCAATCACAAGCGAGGGTCCACAAGCCCTCGCCCAAATCAGGCGAGGATCGTTAGCCCTCGCCTAAGTTTTCCTTTCCTTTTTATTTTCTTTTGGATTAATATTATGAAAAATCCCAAATTGGTACATTTGTGACTAATTTATCCAAAGCTAATTTGTTGACCATGAAAAACTTCAAGCTAGTACACCCGTAACAAATTTACCCTAAACTAATTCTTTAACTATAAAAAACCAAAAAATGGTACACCTGTAATAAATTTATCCCAAAATAATTTTTTTACTATCAAAAACCCTAAACTGGTATACATGTGACAAATTTACTCTCCGTTAGCTTTCGTTAAATTTTACCGTTAAATTTACTGACGTGGATGACATATTGTGATGTGGTATGGTGACGTGGCAAGTCCACGTGAAAATTCATTGGATAAATACCACGAAAAATTTCAAACTGGTCCACCAACATAGGGTAAATTTATCACAGGATTATTAGTTTAGGATTTTTTATAGTCAAAAAATTAGTTTGAAGTAAATTTATTACATATGTACCAGTTTGTGGTAAATTTGTCATATGTGTACTAGTTTGAGATTTTTTGTGGTCAAAAAATTAGTTTGGGATAAATTTATTATAGGTGTACTAGTTTGAGATTTTTGATGATCAAAAAATTAGTTTGTCGTAAATTTGTCACAGGTGTATCCATTTGAGATTTTTGTGGTATTAACCCTTTTTCATTTTTGTGTTTTTTTATTTAAGTCTACATATTTTTAATATAACTTAAATCAAATATGTATTAAAAAATCAAATTTGGACAAAAATGATGTCGTTTTAGCCTTATATTTCATATTTTAGCCATGTTATCGCCTCGTACGAGAGAGAAAATTAAAAAAAAAGTCATGTTAGCATTTTTCGTTAGCCAAGTTGGACAAAATTAACGGAAGGACTTGATTGCACAAATTTAACAAGTTTTAGGATTTAATTGCACTTATTAAAAGTTTAATTGCATTTTCGTGATAAGTTTTAGAATTTTTAATGCACTTGTCTCATGTTTTTGTCGAAAAATTTTTCTAATAAATTTAAAACAAGATAAATATATTTAAAAGTAAAGAAAAGGAAAATAAAAACTTTTATAAAAATAAAAGAAAATAAATATGAAAGACATACAATTTTGACAAAGGAAAACAACAAAAGTTGGAACATTGCAACCTTTGTCGCTTGTGGCCACTGCGGCGGCTGCCCATAGGCAACACGACGCGTATCAGGGACCTGGCGAGATCACGCGTGGAGTTGAGCGATCCCACCAAAATATTACTGATCTGCGGTTCGGCAAATATTAGTTCCATAAACTATTAGTTCGAAGCGAGAGAATGATCAACACTTGGTTTCAAATTAATATTTTTAAGCAATATTTCATTAAAACAAAAAGTTAAAACCCGTGTCGTCCAGTGTTGAATGAAAGCTTCCAAGCCAGGACAAAATCACTGACTTAATATAAATAATGTGGTCTTATTCTTATTTAAGCTTTCAACTGAAATCGTGTCTAATGGAGAATGAGGAAGGATTTTTAATTATGCTTCAAAAGAAACAATTAAATATTATAATTTTGCAATTTCGAGCCAACGTGATTTTCTTCATTAAATATCAGCTTTATTTAATTGGTGTACATGTTGGAGAAAGGATTTTGATTGGATCCTTAATTGATCCTTGATCACGATTATGATTATATAGACGATACAGTGAATGGATTATGATTCTATAGACGGTCCAGTGAATCATCAGCATAGAATATTGTGAGAATATTCTAGGAAGACAATATATACACTGTACATTCTTTCCAAGTTTTTTTTTTTTGGTACTATAAATACACCATACGTTTGTACAACATTCATTTTCATTTAATGAGACGTACAATCACTATTCTCCCATATTTCTATACACTTTCTGTCATGGTATCAGAGAGGTGATCCCGACCTAGCTTCCGCAAATTTTTCAAATTGCCTCCGGTTGTTCTCTAATTTCGTTGTTGCAAATCATCCCCTGAAAACAAATTAGCACTCCAAATTAGAATTCATTCTTTTGTTCAACATGAACACCAACGAAAATGAAGGTGTGATATTATACAACGGAGGAATCATCCAATCAAAGTTCGGAACAAACTAATCCGACGCAAGGTGACCGACCTCCTGCCTAGTCTCACACAGCTTCGGGAGGCAGTGCAACTCAGTTCCTCGCATCAGCCCAATGGCCACCAATTCAATGGGTTCCAATCCAGGGCCCAACCAAATCAGCAGTGGATGCATCATGGTCCATCCACAGAAGATGCAAGTTCGGGAACCCAACACAATGGAAGTGGCCCATTTTCTTTTGGGCCTCACCCAAACTGTGGGTCAGACTGGACTTCTCCGGGTCACAGACCCGAATTGAACCCCAGGGGTCTAGGGACGAATCCCTACCCAGGTTTGCAACCCGGTTTCTTGCCGTTTGCTTTTCCGGCCGTCGGCGGCCGCCCAGAACCAGGCAACCCTCTTTACACGTCACCAGCCGACGGGCCGGAATTACGGCTAATCGCCCTTCAACTCACCGGATCGGACCACTACACTACAATGCAGCGACATTGGCGCAAATGCAATCAGCTCGTCCGCACTTGGATTGCGAATTGCCTAGCACCCGAAGTTGCGGCCGGACTTCCTCCGACCGAAGATTCGAAGGCTATGTGGGATAACATTAGCGAAATGTATGGAAAACTCGACCGTGTGAAAATTTTCTCACTCACTCAAAGCCCTATCAGAATTGAAGCAAGGGGAACCTCTCGGTTATCGCTTGCTTCAACCGACAATCGTCTCTATGGAATGAGCTCGAAGTGGCCGAGGAGCAGCTTGAAGGGCCGGAGGCGACACTCAAGCAGTACAAAGAAATCAAAAAGAGAGAAAAGGTGACACGATTCCTCTTAACCCTAAGCGAAAGCTGCATACCTTTTCACTCACAGATCCTCGCCATGGGGCCCGTTTCACTGCTAGGTCGAATATTCCAGTTGGCCGTCCAAGAAGAAAATCAACGACTCGTGACCGCAGAATTTGTGACGATAGGGGAGAGCATTACACTTGCTGCACCAGCTGGCCCTTCGCAGCGAGTTCACGGCGGTTTCAGAGCACCGCAGCGAGCACAGAGCTCCGGGCCACACCGTGCGGTGAGTGGTTCTGACTGGTATGAGAATGAAACAGAAAACCCTAAATGTTTGCGATCCAACGGCTCATATATAAAACGCCCATATCAGACGGCCCAGATGCAAGGTGAGGATCAGACGGCCCAGATGCAAGGCGTGGATCAGATGGCTCATATTTGAGCCCTTATCCGGGCGAATCACACACCCCTTATGAAGCCACGTCAGCTCCAATTTTTAAGCCATCAAATGGCTCAAGGTAGTGCCACGTCGTCACATAAAGAGGGAGGACAAAATTCAAGAATTAAAGGTAAATACCGTGAATATTGCAAACGTCCTCACCATACCATTGAAACTAAGTGGAAATTACATAGAAAACCTAATGACAAAGAAAGAAGGGAGAAAGAGTTTACTGCTTATCAGGTCTCTGCACAAAGGAATTGACAGGGCTCATCAGACGATAACCCAATAACAATATCAAAATATTATGAAGGCATTGGGTCAATTCAAGACAACTGACAAAATTGCGGGACGTTTTTCATGTACTTCTATTTGTAAAACCAATCTTATTTTAGTTGGTGCATGGATAATTGATTCGGGCCCTAGTGACCACATAATCTGCAATGAACGCTTATTTGTTGATGGTCATAAAAGGCTCCACAATTCTGTGTCAATATGGCTTCCCAATGGGAACGTCACTCATGTAACAAAAAATGGCACAATTCAACTTAGCTCAAGCATTACCCTTAAAAATGTTCTCTAAATTCTCGAATTTGAGTTCAATCTCATATTTGTTTTCAAAGTTTGTGAGGACAATTCCTGTCGCGTCAACTTCAATTCCGAAAAATGTTCCTTTCAGGATCTTTTGATTAGGAAACTGATGGACTTGGGGTAGAATGGCAC
Organism: Syzygium jambos; assembly: GCA_031216235.1. NCBI lineage: Eukaryota > Viridiplantae > Streptophyta > Magnoliopsida > Myrtales > Myrtaceae > Syzygium > Syzygium jambos. Next base: position 23,340,366 of record CM062230.1, on the reverse strand, counting down.
GAGGATTATATTTTTGGATCAGCTTCCCTAGAGACTTTGATTTATCTTCATTAAATAAAAGCATTTCATGTAATGCCACCGCTAGTAATAAAATCTCTCTTTCACATTAGCGTTTGGATCATAGTGCTCGTTTTCTTCATCCAAATTGTATGATCTGCCCCTTGGCAAAACAATCGCGAGCACAATTTTTAACTAGTATATCTCGGGCTACTAGTGATTTTTCCTTAATTCATATGGATATCTAGGGTCCCTATCATACCCCACATCGTGATGAATCTCGTTTCTTTCTTACCATTGTGGATGATTATACCCGTGCCACCTGGGTCTTCCTCAAGCAATCCAAAAGTCAAACTTTTTCTCATATGTCGAAATTCTTGTCCATGATTAAAAATCAGTTTGATAAATCTGTTCAAAGAATTTGCATGGATAATGGCCATGAATTTTTTTCCACTGAGTGTCGATCTTTTCTATCCTCTCATGGAATACTTCGTGAAAGCTCTTGCACATATACTCCCTAACAAAATGGGATTGTTAAGAGCAAACATCAACACTTCTAGAAGTAGCCCAAGCACTCAAATATCAAGCTTCCATTCCTAAATCTTTTTGGGGAGATTGTATGGTCACGGTAACCTATTTAATCAATCGAATGCCAACTCGAAATCTTGGTGGACGGACCCCATTTGAGATGCTTTCTGGAAAACAACCAAGTACTACTCATCTCAAAGTTTTTGGCTGTCTATGTTATATGACAAATGTGGGCCCTCAAGATAAAATGGATCCCCGTGTTCTTCGATGCATTTTTATGGGATATCCTACCCTGTAGAAAGGCTATCGAGTTATGGAGATATCTACATGTCATTTTTTTGTCAGCACGGATGTTGTCTTTTGTGAAAATATTTTTGCTTTCCAAGAAATGACATCTTCATATGAATCATCTACATCAACATCGAATCATTGGCAATTCTTATTAGAGGAAGATCTATCTACAATGCCTCAGTATATTTTGGTCAGACCTAACGAGACGCCACCTACTTCATCTTTTTCATCGGCATTTCTAGAATCTCCAAGCACATCGGCTGAATCTCCAGTATCTTTCTGTGAGCAAAACAATTCTCCCAATATGTCTTCACTGCCACATATGGAATATCCTTCACTAGCTATCGAGCCAATCACTATAAAAAAACCTCGACACTCTAGAAGGCATATTCGTCCTCCTACATGGACCAAGGATTACATATGTCCTACTTTGTCTTCTCCAGGTACACACTATCCCATATCTTCATATGTATCATTTAGTAGACTATAGCTAGAACATATGTGCTGCATTAGTCGTATATCCGAAGAAAATGAACCTTCTTTCTATGAGGAAGTAGCATGTGATATACACTGGCAACAAGTTATGGAAGCTGAATTAAAAGCTCTTATAGAAAATAATACTTGGGACATTGTTCCTTTTCCCTCTCATAAAAAAGCCCATTGGTTGCAAATGGGTTTACAAAATCAAGTATAAGGCTGATGGTTCTGTTGAGCGTTATAAAGCTTGACTTGTTGCTAGAGATTTTACACAATAAGAAGGGTTTAATTATCATGAAACCTTTTCTCCCATTGCTAAGGAGGTAACCGTTCGATCATTTCTGTCCATTGTTGTATTTCGCAATTGGGAACTGCATCAAATAGATGTTCACAATGCCTTTCTTCATGGTGATTTAAACGAAGAAATATACATGAAACTTCCATAGGGTTTACGCAGACAAGGGGAGTCTCGAGTATGTTGTCTTCGTAAATCTCTATATGGACTTAAGTAGGCCTCTCAACATTGGTATGCTGAATTTACCACAACACTCGCAAATGCAGGATTTCAATACTCCAAGCACGATTATGCCCTATTCACTTTGACTAAAGGTACTTCATTGATCTACTTGCTAATATATGTAGACGATATACTCATCATGGGTAATGATGATGCTGCAATTCAGAAGTTCAAGAAATACTTGCATTCAACCTTTCATATTAAGGATTTAGGGCCTCCCAAATATTTCTTGGTATTGAGATAGCTCGATCCGACAAGGGCATATGTCTCAGTCAATGAAAATTTGTCTTGAAAATCATATCAGAAGCAGGATTATCAGGATGTAAACCAGCTGTTATACCTATCAAGCATAATGTTAAGCTGACGATAGTTGAATTTGATACAAACTCATCCTCATCTAATGAAGATCCACTAATTAAGGATCCGTTAGGATATTAGCGACTTGTTGGATAACTAATCTATCTCACCATGACTAGGCCCGATATATGTTATGCAGTGTAAATACTCAGCCAATTCATGTATAGTCTGAAACGGTCCCATATGAATGCAACAATGAAGGTGGTAAAATACTTAAAGGGACGCCTAGAACTCGAAATTCTTTTATCACGAGACTGTAACATGAAGATGACAGCTTATTATGATACAGATTATGCTACTTGCCCAATGACAAGAAGATCTATTACTGTTTTTTGCATTAAGTTGGGAAAATCCTTGATTTCATGGAAGACTAAGAAGTAGTCAATGGTTTCATTATCATTAGCCGGATCAGAATATTGAGTTATGGCAAAGACTGTTTGCGAAATAGTTTGGATACGAGGATTGCTTTCAAATCTTGGTGTACAAGTTGATGGTGCAAGCGAATTATTTTGCAACAATGATGCCGCACTCAAACTAGCAGCAAATCTTGTCTTTTATGAAAGAATGAAGCATATAGAAGTTGATTGTTACTTTACTCAGGAAAAAAATTCAAGAAGGGATTATTATCCCTAGAGGAATTGGAACTGTGGAGCAACCTGCAAACATTTTCACTAAGCCATTGTGCCAGAGACAACACATGTATCTATTGAGGAAGCTAGGTGTCTTTGACGTATATAAGCCGCCAGCTTGAGGGGAGTGTTGGAGAAAGGATTTGATTGGATCCTTAATTGATACTTGATCACGATTATGATTCTGTAGATGATATAGTGAATGGATTATGATTCTATAGATGATAAAGTGAATCGCCAACATAGAGTATTGTGAGAATATTCTCGGAAGATAATATTCTGTACATTCTTTCCAAGTTTTTTTTTGTACTATAAATACACCCATACGTTCGTACAACATTCATTTATTGAGAAATACAATCACTATTCTCCCATATTTCTATACACTTTCTGTCAGTACATGCTGTATTTCATTTAAATCAATTAATGAAAGGATGACATAAATGTATTAAATATGTTAGGGATTTAATTGGACCAATCGAAAGTTTTGGGACGATAGAGAAGATTACTCAAAATTAATTAAATTGATTCAATTGAAAGTTAATATAACACTATATGTCGATAAAAGTTCACATATTGCTAGTATTATTGTCTCTTATAGCAATAGATACTACATGTCCTTTACATCTTATATCAAAGAAGGCAAGAGATGTTGATCCAGTACATTTTGGAAATTCACTTCCTGATCACTCAGCAAAAAGATGGAAATAACTATGAAATGGGATCTTCCCAGAAGTCTTCCCATAATTATTTCGGGTACCACGATTTCTAACTATAAACATCGCACTACCTCTGTAGCCTTCATGGAGAAGCTACGTCTGCAGTGAAAATCATAAATCACATGGTTGGGATTGGTGAGAACTACGAAGATATTCAAAAGGCGATCGTCACCATAATTGAAAACCAAACACAATAGCACATGAAAACTTCAAATCTTACCGTCTCCTAAATTGCTTCGAATTTTTTGACGTTAAGATTGTGAAGTTGCTCTAAACTGACTGCAGAGAATGGCATATCCAGGGGTGCTGGAAAGCAAAGCTCACGTGAGACTTGTTGCATGGTCGGTCGAAGCCTTGGATCGGCTTGCAAGCACTCGAACGCTAGCTTGGCGATCAAGACCATGTCCTGCGCATCTCGAAGGCCAAGTCTAGAAGGCAAGAGACGTTGATCCAGCATATCCTTCAACATCATCGACTTAGTTTGGGCGGATGATGAACATTCTCGAGAGACATGATCTCCTGGATGCTTTCCCATGATTGTCTCTAACGCGATGACTCCAAAGCTATACACATCACACTTTTCAGTAGGAACCATAGAATAAGCCAGCTCTGCAAGTGAAGAATTTACTATTTTTTTTAATCTCGATCATAAGTTGTATTCAAGTTGACAACATTGCTTCCCATGGCGTGACACGTGGCTATTACAATTACAGATTTCTATTTAATCTATACTTACAACTCTGATTTGAGAATGGGAGTTTATGCTTTGGCAAAGTTCAAATTTTTTGTTCGACGCTTATAATACGAGTATCTTCTAGCTAACACGAATTAATATCCTTAAAATGGATTGATTATAATGTTTTCCTCATTTTCCAGTTCTTACTTTTGAGGAAAATCAAAAGCTTTTTCATCAATATTGAACTTGAAAACTGTAAATAAGTATAATAAATTTCCATAAGACGATTAACTAACTAATGAACTGCACTGAACTAGTAAAAGTTCAATTATAGAAACATAACATTGAATGCCATCGAAATTGAACAAAAAATTGAGAAGTACCTGGAGCAATATACCCAATGGTGCCAGCAATAGCAGTCCAGTTTGACGAATCCGGCCTCAACAGTCTTGCAGTGCCAAAATCAGAAACACGAGCCTCATAATCGAGATCCAATAGAATGTTATTACTAGTCAAGTCTCGATGTAACAATGGAGGTGAACATTCGTGATGCATATAGGATAACGCATCCGCAACTCCCCGGACCACATTTATCCTCTTGTCCCATTGAAATTTTCTTGCTCTTTCATCATCGTTCAAAATTGTCCTCAAGCTTCCTCTTTCCATGTACTCATACACCAAAAAATTGTGTTGGGCATGAGAGCAAAAGCCATAAAATTTCACGATGTTACGGTGACGTATATTTGTTAAGGCTTGAATTTCCCTTTCAAATGGTATCAAATCAATGATCTCACTATCTTCCAGGGATGATGAGATTTGCTTGATAGCAAACGTTTGAACTTCTGATATCTTGGCTTTATAAACAATTCCATATGCTCCTTCACCCACGTAGTACTTGGAGTCAAATCCTTCTGTGGCCTCTACGATTCGATCATAGAAAACTTTGCCATCATAACTCAAAATACTCATGAAATCCAAATCATTTACCTGCTCATTATTATCTCTCTTCATAATCCTTCTTTGACGATGATTGATGATTACAAGCACAATCAAGGTGCAAGAGAGAAAGAGAAACCCCAGGAACGAGGTAATGAGAATAACTGTGATTCTAGCTCTAGCGTGCCAATTACATTTCTTGTTCCCGTTAAAATTGCATTTCGGTAAACCAATAACATTTCCACAGAGCCCTTTGTTATGCTGAATTGCCTCAAATGGAGCCTCATTGAAAGCCTTGACATTAGGGAGAGGACCTTCCAGGTCATTGTAAGATACATCAATAGAAGTCAAGGCCAACATATCACCAAAAGTATGTGGGATGAAACCGGATAGGCCATTGTGGGAGATATTTAGAACTTGCAAGTTTCTCAGTATTGCAAGCTCTCCTGGTATATTTTCTGACAAAATATTATAACTTAGATCAAGAACCTCGAGGACTTGTGTGTTGCCTATCTCAGGAGGAATGCTTTTCCAAAATTTGTTCCTGCTCAAGTTCAAGCTCAACAGGTGTTTGCATGAGCCTAGCTGCACCGGTATCGATCCGCTCAAATTGTTTGATGCTAAGTTTAGATGTGCCAGATTGGATAAAAGTCCAATCTCAGTCGGGACATTTCCCATGATCGCGTTGCTGCTTAGGTCGAGTTCTAACAACATCGACATGCTTCCCATTTCCTTCGGAATCTCTCCACTTATATTATTTGAAGAAAGGTCCAATAACTGTAATTGATCCATCCTTCCAAATATTGCGGGTATCTCACCAGAGAGGTCGTTGTTTGATATTCTTAAGCTCGTCAAATTACGACAATGCTCCCATTTCCACGAAAGTTCGCCTCTCAAATGATTGTGGCTCAAGTCCATAAAATATAGATGCGGATATATTCCGAAAGCATTTGCTATGTTTCCAGTAAGTTGGTTTTCGTCAAGCCTCAATCTAATTAATGTGTTACAGTTCTCTAGGCTCGTGGGGATGGGACCCGTGAAATGATTATTGGTGATGGAGAAATGTTGCAATGATCTCCCAAGACATACATCTTCTGGCAATTCCCCCTCTAGTTCATTATAATGTAGTAGCAAATGAGTCAACCGTGTTAACTTATTGAATTCGGAAGGCAAGGAACCAAAGAATTTGTTGTAGGAAAGTTCTAGTCGAGTTAGATTGGCCAGGCTTCCAATTGATGTAGGGATTGGACCAGTCAAATTATTATCCCAATAAGATAAAATTTTAAGAGAAGTGAGCCTCCCGATTTCTGAAGGTATGGGTCCTGAAAGTCCATTTTGAGAGAGGTCAAGAAGAGATAAACTTGTCAAGTTGCTGATGGAATGAGGAATTGAGCCAGTGAGTTTGTTTATTGATATGTCAAGCTCAATAAGAGAAGCGAGCCTCCCGATCTCTGAAGGTATGGGTCCCGAAAGTCCATTTTGCCATATGTAAAGAATTTTCAAATTCCTCAAGTCACTTATCTCTCTCGGAATGGAACCGGAAATATTATTGCGTGAAATGCTTAATTCGGTTAAATTGCCTAATTTTCCAAGAGAAGCATGAATGGGCCCTGAAAGTTGGTTTTTCCATAGATAAAGATGAATCAGGCTGCTCAAGTTCCCTAGTGCAACAGGGATAGGACCGGTCAAATCATTATCCAGAAATTCTAATTCTGTAAGAGAAGTGAGCCTCTCGATTTCTGAAGGTATGGGTCCCGAAAGTCCATTTTGCCCCATGTAAAGAATTTTCAAATTCCTCAAGTCACTTATCTCTCTCGGAATGGAACCAGAAATATTATTGTGCCAAATGCTTAATTCGGTTAAATTGCCTAATTTTCCAAGAGAAGCAGGAATGGGCCCTGAAAGTTGATTTTTCCATAGATAAAGATGAATCAGGCTGCTCAAGTTCCCTAGTGAAGTAGGGATAGGACCGGTGAACTTGTTTTCAGATAACTGAAGTTCCAAAAGAGAATCCAACCGCCCAATCTCCTGGGGGATGTGTCCACTTAAGTTGTTTGCACATAGGTGCAAATAATGAAGACTCTCTAACATACCTAAACTTCGAGGAATGTCCCCGGACAGTTCATTGAAGCAAAGATCGAGAGAGTTGAGTTTGGAAAGGTTACCGATACTTGAGGGAATGGAGCCATAGATTGAGTTGTTGGCAAGTTCAAAGCTAACCACACTGGTTAAGGGCGAGAAGTCGAGGCCGTCTAGAGTTCCTCTCAAACCGAGATAGGAAAGATTTAGATGTGCGATGGCTCCACAGTTGTTGCAAGTGACACCGGTAAAGCTGCAAGGATTGTCGCCGTGCCATGAAGAGAGGAGAGATTGGCTATGTTTGTCAAGAGTAGATTTCCAATTCAGGAGAGCCTCAGCTTCATCCTTATTCTCGGTCGCGGGGGCAGTGGAAAAAGGAGTGGAGGAAACAGAAACACCTGCAACATGAAATGAAGCAGTGCCAACCAAGAAGATTGAGAAGAAGAAGAAGACCGCTAAAAGAGACCGGGTGGACAGCATAAAGGAAGAAACCATGATTTGGGGAGGGGATGGATGGGTTTTGAAAGGTGGGAGATGGTTCAGGTCTGCATATTGTTAGCAAGATTGATGACTATACTTATGTAGATTTGGAAGATCAGTCACCCGAAGCCTCTATCGAGCACAATTCCTATTACGGCTGTACCGCGTTTTTCAGAGAATGGGTCCGTCTCATTGACGATATATTTGTAAGATGAAAGTCTTTTTCCCTTGTCAATCGGTTTAGCGTGCGCCTTGGGACAACGAAGAAATAGCGCAGAACCATAAAAGTGTCAATCGTTGGTCATGCTTGACTTGCTTTACCAAGTCTTCATTGAAATTGACATGTCTAACCATTTGTGGAAAATGGAAGTCCTGACCGTGTTGTGTAGATTAGTGAGGTGTTGAGAGGAAATATACACTGCGGGATCAAGGTTCTTGGACCTCTATATTTCCCCAGAGGTTGTGGCATTCTTTTATTTCAAAATAATATTTTGTTAAAAAGCGACCAAAATTCGATTGTTCATAATTTTTTCCATCCGACAATCGATTGACTCAATTCTGATACGTTTAATATCTAGTGATTGGTCTGTGAAGAGAGCTTGGATTTCTTTCCGCGAATAATTTTTACACTTCCCTATCTTGGAGAGAAAACAAAGCAGCAACAAGAATATGAGTAGGGTACTTGAAGGAACCTTAGGCCTCCAATACTGAAACAAGAGTCTAGTGAAATGCTCAATGTTCTGTCGACAAGTTAGTTCGGGTGGATTTATGAGTCTCCTCATCTTGCTCAGGTCTTTCAGTTGACACAAGTCCATTGATAAAGATTCATAATATGGATTTCAGTTCCAAGTCATTCCACATCTTAACTTGTTTTGAACGTAAGAAATGTCCTTCACAAATCACAGTTAAAGGGCTTACAACTTATATTTGAACCAAATTTAACTCAAAAACTACGATGCTATTACCTTAAATACTACGGTCCATGCACTCACAAGTTGCGTGTCTTGTTTGGACATGTGAATCGTCTAAAACGGATTAGATGCGCCATATTTCATATTTTTATTTTAACTGAAAATGCGATTCGAGAAATCAAATAGAGGGTAAATAGATGGAGAAGCAAGAAAAATATAAAAGGAAAGGAGGGGTGGATAGTATTCAAAACAGTGATGGCTATGCAAATTACTTGCTTTTCAATTATTTACAAATTTAAGTTTATGTGCCAATTATGAGTGTTTTATAAAGACAAGAATGAAGTGACTGCATGAGAGAAAGGAAGCAACTTCGGATGAATGTGAACCTCATTATTCTATAAGTGACTACAAAATTAATTTATAAAGTAACGCGATAAATAAGTAAAAATACTTTTAAAAGTAAAAAAATATTCAAATGTCTAATAAAAGTTGACTTCATCATCTTGTCATCCAATTTTAAAGGTCGAGCATTTTATCTCTTCCATCTTATTCTTTGGAAAACCTCTATTCTCAACCTCGCCGCTTGCCTCGCTGCCGTTCGAATCCGATTCTATAGTACCTCCGTCACTCTAGTCTTGTTCTTGGTTTCTCACTCTAGAAGGTTTTCCGAAAGTGACCGGATTGAGAATTTGGTTTGCTCATTTTCTTTTTCACTATCGAGACGTGAGAGCAAGAGAGCCGACGAGAAAATTTGCAAGGCAAATTCAGGAGCTTTTGCAGAGTAAAGAAATTGACGCGAAAGTGAAACGACCTTAGTGATAAAATTTAAAATTTTCTCTCTCCCTCTGTCTTTTTTGTGGCCAAAGAGTTAATTCAATTCAAAGTTCAAAAATATTATGTCTTTTCCGGTAAAATTTTGGAAATTCCTTAGATACAATACAACATATGTAAAAGAAAAGGTAATTCATCATATTTAAAAGGTGCTTACTAGAGGTTTGGTTTCTTGATTCAATTGGGTTCCATCAACTCAAAGAGTCCTTCCCTGTTTCACGCAAAACAATTCTTCTCTCTTCATATAAGACTTTACCCACGATAACACTTACTCATCATTCTTTTCTTTATATTGCACACGTATTGATTTTTTTTCCTTTAGAATAATTCCTATTGACTTATTTGTATTGTTTCGGAGGTTTTTACGAAAAAGAGTACAAGAACGACGAGTACATATTCCCCGTCTGAAGGGAAAAGTAAACGACATGATTTTTTATACAGGTGGAGAGAGGTTCGCCTATTTGCCAACTAGGCACTGAATTGGCAATGCATCCGGCACCTCGGTGTAAGCATCAATGGCGGCTACCAAACGATTCCCCGGTAATACCCGTTCCTGACCTTTCTCAACCTCTCCTCTTGCCTTGCCGCCCTCGCCATCGCCGCCGCCATCAACACCTCCGCATCAGGCCCCATCTCTCTCTCTAAGTCGAATCCGATTCTGTACCTTCTGTTGCTCTCATCTAGTTCTGGGTTCCTCGCTCTAGAAGCTTCTCCTTTGGGGACGAATGAAAAGGCGATGGTATTAAGAATTGGATTTTGCTCGTTTTCTTTGTCACTGGCTAGATGAGAAAACTTGCGACGATGGAAAATTCAGGAGCTTTCCCGGAAGAAATGAAACCGGCGGGGAAAATGAAACGAGGTTAGCGAGAAAAATTATCAAAAAATAATCCAACACGGCTCAATCGAGTACAGTGAAAGTCATATCATTAGACCACATGTCGAGGACGTTGGCTTGGTCAAGGTCGGTTTTGATTGGGCCAGCTGGGCTCGACCGAGGTTGACGAGCACTTTTTGATTGGCTGGTGAGGAGAATCTGAACGTGAAGTTCCCATAATATGCCCCCTTCATTTAGTATCTTACCCATTGCTCTTTTAATGTGGAAAGTACGAACATAACATATCTGAACTACAAAGAAAACAACACAGTACAGATCCGTCTGAGCTAGCAAAAAACCCGCGCGATGCCGTGCGACAAAATTACATTTCTTTTATTTAACATAATTTTATGAATCATAACAGATTGTCGTAGATTTATTTTATACGAAAAATGGGAAAATAGAAGAAGCGTGCCTAGGATGCAGAGATTAGAACTCGCCATCTCTTGAAAATATTTTTTTTGGGGCTCATTTCTCATTTTGTACATCAAATTAAGGATGTAGAGATCGGTTCAATGGAAAAATTATAGATACTGTAGCATTTGATAGAATCATACAATACATATACTATAACCTCGTCCTTTTTTTCATTCGGTAAGTAGATTCAAGAAGAAAATGAAATGTTTTACTTATATTTGGAGTTGGTTGCAAATATTTTAGAAGACTATCAACAGGTACAAAGATATGAACCACATAATCATCAAAATACACATGAATTAATTAATTCTGAAATATGAAATTTGAAATCACAAAATGATTTTCAATGAACGGTTGAAAAAAAAAAACCTAAAAACATTTGTCTTATATTATACTGCAAGGAAAAAGAAAACAGGAAAGAGGGAAAAATAAACAAAAGCAAAATGATGAAAGAAAGGGCCTTATCTTTACTTAGCGCACATTAAAGGAAAGTGAAGGAAAATAAATCGAAAAAAATCTGTAAAAATTAATGCCTAACAAATCGGAAAAGAGCGGAATATTCATTCCCATAAGAGGAATTAGGGAATGGTTCATTCACTTGGTAGATGGTGAAGGCTATGTTGAAAATCAACACCTACCATCGGTTGTTTACAATTTCTTAATGAGCGACCATGCTTCGCCTGTTTCATCTTCTCCAAAAATTGCACTTGGGATGAGGCATCGGGCGGCGACTAGCGCTCATTCCGTCGAGCTTCAACTAGCGACTCTCACGGCGTAGAATGGCTTCCACAAGTGCCTCCCATGGTGAGGCCGTGGTATATCGTTGTGACAAAAATCAGGGACATCGATTGCGAGGAGTGCGCGATCTACTGCAGATCTTTCAAGAGAGGAGACAAGAGTTGGGTGCTCAATGGCTGCAATCACACATACTACGAGAAGTGCATTGAGAAATAGCTCGATTGACGTTCGAATGGTCCGCTTTGCTGGGCGCCATTCGGGCACCGATTTATGGATCCGATCAAGGGCCTGGCTGGTTTATGGATCTGATCGATATTTTTCGTTTTGATATGGTGTTCGGGTAATTGACCTTGATTGGTGTAAATCCATGCTTACCTTTACTTTTATTTTGGCCAAATTGATTGAATTGATTTTTTTGCTTCATAGTCTTTTTTATCCAACTACGTCAGCCTCTAACTTAATATGTATGAGTTTTCTTTTAGGACGAATAATTTCGCACGCATTTGTCTTCCAGAATAATATTCAACAAAGATTTTGAAGATTAGTATCAAAATCTTATGCTAAAGGTTCTCATTCGTGAATAGTAAAAGACAAAAGGCATCGGTAGTTTATGTTCCTTTTCAATTTTCTCAATATTGTTCCTATATTTTTTGTTTGATCAATGTAGTCCCTCATCTATACATATTTTTTCCTTTTTTGGGATTGATCATCCCGTTATACAAGTAAACGGAAATGCTGATGTAACCGTTAATTTGTCGTGATTTGCTGCCGTGTCATCCTACATAGCTTTTAATTCTTAATTTGTTGGAAATTTTTTCTAATAAATTCAAAATCCGATAAATATATTTAAAAATAAAGAAAAGGAAAATAAAAACTTACTGAAAATAAAATAAAATAAATATAAAAGACATACGCAGTTCAAAAAAGGAAAACAACAAAAATTGAAACACTCTAACCTTTGTCTCTTGTGGCCACTGTGGCGGCTGCCCCTAGGCAACAGGACACGGGTCAGGGACCCTGGTGAGATCTCACTTGCGCAAATAATAGTTCCATAAACTATTAGTTCTATTCTAAGTGAGATGATAAAAAATCAATACTAGGCATGCGTTTGTTTCGCGAAAAATATTTTCCAAAAAAGCACTTTTCTCATTTTCCAACATTTAGTTTGCTTAGGAAAATGAGTCATCCGAAAATGTTTCTTTTCTAAAGCTTAAATTCAAGAAAATGATTTTCCTTTTGAAAGAACCAGAAAACATTTTATGAAGCATGATTAGCTATCGACACTTGAACTCAAAACTCTATATTTGAGTACAACAACCCTAATGTTGATTCTCGAGTCCTGACAATGAGGACCAGGTCTCGGCTGCCGGGCTCGAGACCTCGCTGTCTAGGGCCCGGGCCCTCAGCACCCACGCCCGGGTCCATTGATGCTGAGCTCGAACCCTTGGTGCTCGTACCTGATACTCTGACACCCAAGGTCAAGTCCATAAATGCTGTGCTCAGGTCCCCAATACTTGAGCTCTAGTCTCGACCCTCTGGCCCGAATTCACAAAGGCCGTGCACAAATTCTCGGCGCTCGAGCTCTTGTCCTTAATTAATGAAATGATGGTTTTTATAAAAATAATTAATTAAAAAATAGAATTTTTATTAATTTAAAAATTCACTTTTATTTTTTTAAAAATCGAATTATTTATTATTTTCTTTTTTTTTCTTTTCTTCCTTTTTCTTTTTCTTCTTCCTCGGGCCAGTCGCTAGCCACGGCGACGGCAAGCGAGGTTGCGGCCACTAGTGTATCAATTTAGGGTTTTCGGTGATCAAAAAATTAGTTCGGGATAAATTTATCACAAGTATACCATTTTGGAGTTTTTGGTGATCAAAAAATTAGTTTAGGATAAAATTATCATAAGTGTATCAGTTTGAGATTTTTTATGATATTAATTAAAAAAAAAGTGAAAATTATTTTAAAACCTAAGTTAGTGGCCATCCAATCTATATTGCATTAAAAATTAGTGGAGAAAAGCGACAAGTAATGCGACTCGTGAATTTGGGTCATCTCTCTGTTTTTGGTCAACCAGTCTTCACCTCCTAAAACACTCATGAACGTCAAAATCAACATCAGCTTTATCTTTTTCTTGCCCCAGGTTTCTTTTTTCCAATCAATATGCCTTTAATCACGGGGAGGGCCTCGATCATAGAGTCCTTTCAACTTTTTCACCTCCTTTTGAATTCCACCCCTTCAAATGGTCTAACTATGTTATTGTTAGTTCAAAGCTATTCAATTTAATAATTTAATTAAACTCAATTATTAAAGTAGGGGGCAATCACGTATCCAATTGGAAGGAGTTAACATGCTATAACGTCCTCAATTATTTTAAGTTATCGTCTCCTTTTTTTCTATTATCGACCTATAGGTTCTTGACTTACTTTCGCAGTCTTTGTTGGCCTAGCTCTCTTCCTCGTGAGTCATGGATTCATATCATGTTTCACGTGATGGGCCCAAACTAAGTCCGGCCCCACTCGAAGATTTACATAGAGTTTACAATAAAAAAATGATCAATTTTTTTGTTATTATCAACAAGTGATGGGTTTAATCAATAAGAGCAGAGTTTCGTGGTCTTTTTGATGTAGCCCAATCTGTTGACTACTCAAGCAATAGGATCAGGAGAGTGACTTGTACACATGGAGACTCCGTCACAAAACGAGCAGAAATTTCAATCCTATGCCAGTTCAGAGAAATGGTCATCACTTTGTCAATAGAGATCGGATTGACCTGATTCCAAAGCTAAAATAACGAAGACTCCCGGATCTATAACTTTTAAGTTTTGAGTTTTCTTAGAAAATGACTGTAGAGTTGTTGATTTTGGAAGGAAGTGGATGGTCTTGACTAGTTAGGATGCGGAAATTTTAGTTCTGCGCTAGTTTGGGAAAATAATCATAACTTTGTCGATAAAGATTGGACTGACCTGATTCCAAGATCAAAAGAATGAAGACCTCTAAATCTACAATTTTTATGCTTTGAGTTTTCTCAAGAAAGCACTATAAAGTTGTCGATTTTGAAACGAAGTGGACGGTCGTGATTGGTCAAGATATAAAAAAAGGATAAGACCTTCACTGAAGAATCGTCAACTTAAAGGAATCAACAAAAAGTGGAATCGACAATCTTAGATATAACTATCAAAGAAGTAACCATCAACGTAGTGGAGTTGAATAAACTGTCAAGGTTGTGGACTCAACGTAACCATTGGTAACTATTTGTAACCTCGGTTAATTAATAACCATTTGTAACTTCTGTTAATTAATAACCATTTGTAACTTCTGTTAGTAACCGTATGTAACCTCCGTTAGTAACCGTTTGTAACCTCCGTTGATAATTGTCAATTGTAGGCGTTAATAGCCACATCGTACTCTTTGGAACGACCCCCGACAAATCAAATAAAATTTTATCTTTGAATTATCATTACTTTACTGTACTGCACTTTATTTTTCCTTAGCCGTAGCTTTTCGATTCGGATCGTCAATTAAATTTCGGTGTGTATATCTATCCTAGGTGTTGCATCGTCGATTAAATTCCAATGTTACATCTTTGTGTATGTATGTTCCTATGACAGTCGTATTTTCAAGCTTTATCGTCGATTAAATTCCGACACGATTTTGTACTTACAGTTCGGTTGAAGTTTGAAGTAAAAGCCGTCATTTCTTGTTTGTCTAGATATTTCCTATCCGGAATCACCACAGGACCCGTTTCTTGTCATTAAAGGCCAAAGACCGACTTTTTATGAAAGATATTTCGTTGCGGGATCAATTCCGACAAAACACATACGTGTAATTCTGTGATGAAGGGACCTTCTCATCAATGGGCCCAGATAAAGTCCGGAGCCTTAACATTAGATCGAAAGGTAAAAGAATCATAGCTAGATTTGTTGAATGAGTGAGATTTATTGCATTCCAATTCAATGTCAAAAGACTATATGAACACAATACCTTCTAGAAGCCACTATATCACCTCCTATAAAATTATGGTTTGCACAATTAATTTTGATTTTTAAAACTTGTAACTCTATCTATATGAATGGCTAGAGAGATAACTTGTGTAATCAACAACTTAAATAGCTTCTATAGCAAAAAAAAAATACTAAATTTATGAACTTTTACAGGCTACAAAATCGGCTGGTAGCTACTTAACTTTTTTATTGCAAGTCATGTTTGTCACGGTTCTTTTGGTAGTTGACGGAATTCTAAAATGGCAAACTTTTTGCCTACTTGTAACTCCTATTCAACGGTTTCACCCACGGTACACTTGCACGGGACATTTTGTATTTGGTTTTGAAGTGTTCGAACTATTGTTTTAATTACTTTGGACGATGCGCGCATGTTACTTGGAACCTATTACGTAGAAATCATACCTAAAACAAGGAGCATGGCTTCCAATTAAAGTTATTGGGGCAATTAGCAATCATTCATTTCAAAACTCTTGTACATTTTGCATGGACAACAAAATCACCATCTACCACCACATAAAGACTTTCGATATATGATGTAGGTATAAGGACATCACAAGTGTCATAAATTTTTCACGGGACTCAATTGAGGTTGAAATATTTTTCTCGGTCACTAGAGTGCTATGACTTCTAATAATGTCCACCGGGTGCCATAACTTTCAATTGATTACTTGAATATCATAATTTTTTGCCGATTCAATCCTAAACTTTCTAATTTTATCAATTAATTCTAAACATTTGCGTGAAATTCCAAAGTAGTCATTCTAGAAAATTTTTGCAGGAAATCTCTAATACAGTCTAGTCATCATCAATTGTTCCAACAAAAATTGGCCATGAGGACTAAATGGGATTTTCGTGCAATT
Organism: Syzygium jambos; assembly: GCA_031216235.1. Classification (NCBI taxonomy): domain Eukaryota; kingdom Viridiplantae; phylum Streptophyta; class Magnoliopsida; order Myrtales; family Myrtaceae; genus Syzygium; species Syzygium jambos. Next base: position 23,324,048 of record CM062230.1, on the reverse strand, counting down.
GTTTAGGACTATATCAGCAAAATTAGAAAGTTTAGTATTATATTGACATCTGTATAATAGGTTTATGACTAATTGAACAAACTTCCCCAACTTTTAGTGAACATTTTTTAAAAGTTATGACACTCAAGTGAACGTCGTACAAAAATAATAGCTTTTAAATTATTGAAAAAAAAAGTTATAGCACTCAAATGAAAGCAGTACAAAAGTTATGGCACTTGTGGTATTCCTTTTTCGATTAATATATTTAATTAAACTTCAAGTGTTAATGCAGTGAGCGATAAATTTCAATTAATCTCTTTTTACACGAATTAATCCGGATAATTGAGGATCGACCGCAACCAATGACTTTCTTCTTCATCGGTCTTTGTGGCAAAAAGAAAAAAAAAGAAATTGCTCAAAAAAGAAACACCAAAAGACAGAAAAGATGGTTAATAGCTTCCTTCTTCAAGCGCGGTGAAGGGGACAAACCTTATAGCTAAACGCTGGGGCAGATGCACACTGTCCCTGGTTTTAGATTTTCTTCTTGCCAGTTAGCTAAACTTGTGGTGCCCAATATGTAAAAGAAAAGAACTTGAGAGGTATCTATAAACTGATTGCCAAGTGCAGCTTTCATCAGAGTTAAAACCCACGTAAATTCCCAAAAGAATTCAGCTGAATGACATTATAAGCCCGAAACTCTGTTTCACAGTCCCACGTACATCTTCACTTTTCAAGCAAATTCCTCTGCATAGCAGTCCTCACCTCATATGGTTTAATCTTTGGCCGTTAAAGTCCAGACTCCCTCAATTCTATGAGACTAATTTGGTCATTTTACTTTTTGAGTGGAAATTTGGACGGTCTTTTTTCGTTTTAGCTAATTGGTAGCTTATGGATTTAAAAAGTAGATGGTATGGATATAAATACAGAAAGATCTATTTAATCGAAATATCGATTGCTCTCTTGAACGTGAATATTGTGATAGATTAGCTTATCCAAGATTTAGGTGATGGGCACCCCAAGCATACTCCAACGAAGGGAAGAAAGAGACTCAACAGCATAATTAAATTAACCTTACTCCGGATTTAAGTAATGAAATATGATGCAATATACCCATATAGAGAACGACAGAAGACACGGTTGCCGTCGTCCAGCTCTGCTCTTTTTACATTGTTCCCATTTCAACTCAAGAAATAAGAGAGTATTTTCAGCATTTGAGCTTGACAAAATTATAGCACAATATTACAGCACAAAGAAATTAAAATCAAACGCATGCTGCATCTGTCCGTGCTTATCTTATAATAATCTTCCGAAGAGGTCACAGATACAATTGAAAACGAGTCAAGTAACTTGCAAGATTTTTCTGGTTTGTAAGTATACACTTATCGAGTTTGAGTATTGAAAAAAATACTTAATTGGGTAGAGGTCGAGCTTTAAGTATCTATTTAACAACATAGCAATTAAATGAATAATATCAATTATCGAATTCACGTTTGTCAACATCAGTAATAGATAAAAATAGTATTTTTTTTTCTCAATTTTATAGTATTTTCAGCATTTGAGCTCGAGCTATGAATAAATTTACTTTCTAATTGAGTTCTGTCGATATCTGTCCTGGACAATTGAACCTAATCGAACTCAATTATTAAAGTATTGAAAAATCATGGATCCAATGGAAGGAGGCATCGTGCTGCAATAATGTCCTCATTCTTTTTAAGCTGTCGTTTCCGTTTTTTTCTTTTCTTGACAAGTCCTTGACTTACTCCTTTCAGTCTTCCTGGGCCTAGTACCTCGTGAGTCATGGAATCTATCACGTTACACCCGTTGGGCCCAAGCTTTGTAAACGTAAAATTTCATGATGGACGGATTTAGGTAAAAAATTTAGCTCAAACCTCAATTTCGGCCTGCCCAATGATTATCTCTACTTCTATGATTTATTGAAAAACGTTAGTAACCCAGTAAGTATCAGGTTTCGCCAGATGTAAAAGAAACAATGTATCACTTGTATGAAGGAAATGATAAACAGAGGAATAAGCAACTGCACACAAGGATATATAATGGTTCGGCTTTAATTCCAAGCCTACATCCACTCTCACCACTAACAGCCACAAGTTGGATTGGATTGCACTAGTAATTTGCTGATCAAGTTATACTCAGCATGCACCACTTCTATCAATTTGTAGATCATACTATCAAGAGATGGATGCAGCTATCACTTGGTACACTTGATTTTTCAATACAATTACAATGCAGAAAGTGCTATCGACAGACAGGGGCTTTTAGCTCGGTATACGACAAGATGTGAATTTTGTAAAATTATAAGCTCACTATTTCTCTCTCTCTCTCTCTCTCTCTCTCTCTCTCTCTCTCTCTCTCTCTCTCTCTCTCTCTCTCTCTCTCTCTCTCTCTGGCTTCAAGGACCTTCTCTCTTTATAGGCATCTTCAAATTAGTCGTTGCTGATGTCCGAGAGAGTCAAGGTAGCCGTCAGAGTCATTGGTGCTACTGTCCTCGAAACTAACTACCCATACAGTTTGTTTCTGAATTTTTGCAAACTTTCCTGAAATAGCTTCTACTGATGTACTGTAGCTGCGATTCTGACTACCTGTCAGACTAACTGTTCTACTTTCTGCCAAATCATTTGTTGTGCCTATCCAGTCCCAACGACAACAATAGTGAAGTAATGGTCATATTAAATGATCCGTTACCTAAACATTATCATGTAACCGATCTTTTTAGCTTCAACAAAAACATTGTCATTTAGCTGATCTTTATGATCGATGGTGCTGTTTATACGATCTTTCAAAAGCAGTCTTGTAATCTTTTTTTTCAATGAATAACATTATAAATATTACTTAGTCCTTTGAATATATCTACACTTAGACAATGTAGACATTATACAAAGGATAATTTGGATATCATCAAAATTTATTTGGAGATGTTTCTCCAACAAAATAGGGAATTTGAAAGGCATGTACATGCTGATGAAACCCTTTATGGTCCAAAAATTTGTTGACAAGTGGAGCTTTCATCAGAGTTAAACTCATGTCATTTCCCAAAAAAAATTCAGCTGAATGACACTATAAACCTAAAAATCTGTTTTGGAGTCCCACGTATATGGTTTGATCGTTGGCCGTAAAGTAATGCGTAGTTTTCTCCGACGGTTTAATTACAATTTTAATCTTTAAAAAAAAAGTAATACCGATGAGAAAATTATTTAAAAAAATTTCATGTAAATGAACGTGGACACTGAATAGGATATTGCTCTTTTAAAAGATGGTTTGGATATGGATAGATAAAGGTCCATTTTATCATTACATAGGTCGGTCTCTCGCAGACATGAATACTGTAGTAGATTAGCCTAGACATGATGAGCACCGCGCGAAGACTCCCCAATGAGGAAAAAAATGGGGGGGAAGGAAGGGAGGACTCAATAGTGTAATTAAATTAAGCTAACTCTGTATTTAAGTAATCAAATTGTGTTGCAATATGCCCATATACAAGAACAATAGAAGATGTCGTCGTCGCCGTCCAGTTCTGCTCTTTTCACCCTGTTCTCATTTCGAGAAATAGGAGAGTGATTGCTTACCGGAAACATGTTAAGGACGCATTATGTAAGAAACGCTCCTCTGCGGTTTGACTCCAGCAGAAACCGTCGCTACTTCGTAAATCAGAAACCAGAGCTCCTTTAAGTTCCAACTTTTTCATTGTGAACGATGAATAAAAGGAGCATCGCTTGAGTATCAAACCGAAAAAGGCAAGAGAGGAGCAAATACCTTGAGCTAGTCAAAAGAGCCAACATGCAGGCATCTCAACAGATGCTGCTGAAACCCGTGCGATTGCCGACGGGTTATCGTTTCTTCATCATCCAACGTAAAATTTCTCCTGTTACATGCAGCACATAGGAATCATCTCTCCTCTCAAGAATCTCATAGAAGGTAACCTAGCAACAAAAAGATTGTATATGAATTGATTCTGACCAAGGCTAACCCGTGCCAAGCTAGTCTGCCCCGTTCCTGTTCGGAGTTTCTGGTCCTCTGGGCTTAGTCACACGTCAAACATTTACAGCGAAAGAAAGACCAAAGCAATAAACTGACACGTTATTGAAGCAACAAAGTGAGATGCAAAAACATGCAGGAGGGCTTCGGAGGATGGAATTGCCACAATCATCAATGATATATAGAGAAAACAATGGACAGTCTTCAGCACAAAGTTTCAAGTGCAATATAATATTAGTAATGTATTAGCCAAATCCTAGGTGGTACACCTTGAGATAAGGTCGCAATAGGTTGGCAACTCTACTACGGATTTACAAAAATTCTTAGTGGACTTATGCCAATTTCTTTTTTTTTTTAATATTTTTGTTTGGCAGCAAGGACTTCAGGTTAGTCTATAACTTTTGATGTGTGAAATGTTTTTGCATATGAGAGTTATAAGAGGTGGAATACTTACTAACCCTTGTCTTGCAGCGAGGTGTTGGAATAAATGTTTTAAATTTGATATTTGAAGCGGTATTTGCTTGTAAATTGTTGTGCATGTTCCTATTACATCTGCACTACACTTTAGCACACACAACCTGTCGCCAGACTTGGGACGCAAAGGATTATCTAGGATGGTGTTGAGATGGATACCACTCCGACTACAACCTTGTAGTATGAGTCGCCCATCTCAATCCCGAAATTTCTTTCCGAGTGTCGAGAGTTGCCACCCCGTTCGCAACCCTACGATATCGGGTTAGCTCTTTATCCAAACCGGAGTCACAAGGACCTGACTTAGTTCACAACCCTACGACTAGTCTGATCATCCCCCTGGCTCCACTTTGTTAAACCGCCTAGAGTAGAAATCGAGCCTCACGTCTCATGCACATGTCTATGTGTTTGCCATCGTCATATTGGTGATGTAAGTCTTCTATCCTTTGCTCACTACAAAAAAACACGAAATTTGAGACGGAAATTTGCGACGAAATTTTTTCTGTCGCAAATTTGCGACGTATTGTATTTTCCGTCGCAACGGAAAAAATTTCATCGCAAATTTGCGACGGAAAATAATACAGTCGCAAAATCCGTCGCAAATTTGCGACGGCAAAGTAAGTCCGTCGCAAATTTGCGACGAAAACACACGTCCGTCGCAAATTCGTAGTTTATCAACCCGTGACATGCAATCACTATCACTATCTCTCTCTCTCGCTCTCTCTCGCTCTCTCTCGCTTTTCTCCCTCTTTCATATGTTTGAAATCAGCAAAATCCGCGCACGCACGTATTAATCTCGGTGAAGCTTTTGTACCGGTAAGTGCAAAATTGCTAGCTTCATGACTATTCGTCGTTGCATTGTAATTTTTTTTTAATATATGTTTATGTTTGTTTTTTTTCGTATCTGCATCACCGGTTTAACGACCGGCGACCGGTGACGCCTTGCCGGCCTTCGGATGAGCCGAACGGCCACGCCGTTTTGCGACGGAATGAGGTATCCGTCGCAAAATTGCGACGGAAATTGTTGTCCGTCGCAAATTTGCGACGGATTCTAGTATCCGTTGCAAATTTGCGACGGAAAAACGATTCCGTCGCAAATTTGCGACGGATTCTAGTATCCGTCACAAATTTGCGGCGGATCCTAGTTTCCGTCGCAAATTTACAACAGAATTTTCATTTATTCGTCGTAAATTTGCAACGGAAAAATAATTCCGTTTCCATCGTACATTAAAAATTATTAAAAAATGATTCTTATGTGATTATTCTTTTTTAGGTTTGTGCCTAATTGAAGGTCTCGCAATCCAAGTGGACTTTGCAATTCTCATCAAATTGATCACTTTGTTCTACTAATATTTTAGTCAAATATTTATGTAAGTCTTCTTTACATTGTAATTTTTTCTATTTTTGCAATTTCATATTAATTGTTGCGTGAATAACAAAAATTATAATTTCCAAAATTTTATAGTTTTAATTAAGAACAATAGATATGATATTTTAAATATTTTACTAGAATTTTTTATTTTAATACAGACACAATGCAAAAGAAAGGGCTTGGATGTATAATAAGAACTTACCTGGACGTCAAGGATTAACAGATGAGTTTCGTACTGGGTTGAAACTATTTTTAGACTTTGCTAGTAGTAAATATGAGTTTATGAATGGAAATAAGTTAAGGTGTCCGTGTAAAAAGTGCGGTAATGGTAAATTTCTTGTGTGTGATCAAGTTAGAGAACAGCTTACTAGATTTAGGTTTACTCCGAACTATTATAATTGGACTTCCCATGGTGAACCATTTATATCTGATGAAGGATATGGAAGAAGTAACCAATTTTCAGTTAGGGAAGAATGTGGCTATTATGAGCAATTGAACCCTTACGAGAGGATGGTGATTGATGCAGCTAGTTATAATTTTGTCACAGAATCAAATCATGTAAGTACTAGTTTTACTCCTACACGTGAACAAGTGGGCGCTAGTCATGCTTCACAATTGGAATATATAGGAGTAACGGGTTTTGAGGAGAATGTGTATAATGAAACTTTTTAATCTAATCAGTTCTGGGATGTGTTGAAAGCAGCAAATGAACCTCTATGGGCAGGTTGTGAGGACCACACTAAGTTATCGGTGACAGCCCGACTATTAAATATCAAGGCAGAGCATAATGTGTCTGCGGATTGCTTCAACTCTTTTGTTGAAGTAATGCGGGAATCATTGCCTCGTGATAACAACATGCCAAGTGATTTTTATGATATGAAAAAGCTAGTGGATAACTTAGGTCTTCCGGTTGTAAGAATTGATGTATGTAGTAGGGGTTGTATGATATGTTGGAGAGATGATGAAAATGCAGAATCTTGCAAATTCTGTAGCCAACCTAGGTACAAGATTAACAGGAGGTCGGATCGTAATCAGAAGCGTAGACCATGCAAGCAAATATTTTATCTGCCCTTAATCCCCAGATTGCAAAGGCTTTATGCGTCTAAAGCCACTGCTGAACACATGACTTGGCATGCAAATCATGAAACAGAAGAGGGTCTAATGTGTCATCCTTCAGATTCGGAGGCATGGCAACATTTTGATAGAACATACCTTGAGTTTGCAATGGAGCCTCGGAACATCAGGTTAGGTCTCTGTGCCGATGGATTTGCTCAATTTGGGAAAACAGGAAAAAGTTATTCATGCTGGCAAGTTATCTTAACGCCGTACAATCTACCACCTGGTATGTGCATGAAGACACCTTATAAGTTTTTGACATTGATCGTGATAGGGCCGCAAAATCCGAAAAAGTTGATAGATGTTTATATGCAATCATTGATTGAGGAGTTACAACGGCTATGGGTTGAAGGTGTCCCTACGTATGACGTTTCAACCGATCAAATATTTGTAATGAAGGTTGTCCTTCTTTGGACGATAAATGACTTTCCAGCTTACGGAATGTTATCTGGATGGAGTACAGCTGGGATCTTAGGATGTCCGATATGTTTGGAGAGGTCAAAGTCATTTAGATTAAAACATGGAAAGAAGCCTAGCTATTTTGACTGTCACAGATAATTTTTACCGCCAAGTCATCCTTTCAGAAGGAATAAGAAATATTTTATCAAGAATAGGACTGAAAGAACACGTCCACCATTGAGGTTGACCGGCGATCAAATTTGGGAGCGTGTGTAGGACTTTCCAACTGTTGTTGAGAACCCGTACGGCACGACTTTTGCGTACGGAAGTACACATAAGTGGACAAAACGCAGTATATTTTAGGATCTACCATATTGGAAGGCCCATCTTATTCATCATAATCTTGACGTCATGCACATAGAAAAGAATGTTTTCGACGATATCATAAATACTGTGATGGATGTCGCCGGAAAAACAAAAGACAACTTGAACGCAAGAAAAGATATGAGAGATATTTGCGATCGGCCAATACTAGCTGTCGATGCAAGCAGCAGGGGACCAAAACCGAAAGCAGTTTATACATTGGATAAGGAGCAGAGGCGAGTTGTTTGTCAATGGTTGAAATCTGTGCGGTTTCCTGATTGATATGCTTCGAATCTCGGGAGATGTGTTGATTTGAATGAATGCAAGTTGACAGGTTTGAAGAGTCATGATTGTCACATCCTGATGGAAAGACTAATTTCAATAGCTTTCAAGGAAGTTCTACCGAACTTTGTATGGGGCGCCATTACAGAATTAAGCAATTTCCTCCATGATATTTGCTCAACAGTGTTAAAAGCATCGCACATGGAAAAACTAAAGAGAGATATTCCAATTATTCTTTGCAACTTAGAAAGGATATTTCCTCCGGCGTTTTTTGATTCGATGGAACATCTCTTAGTTCACTTGTCTTATGAGGCCAAAGTTGCAGGTCCCGTCCAATTTCGATGAATGTATCCATTTGAGAGGTAATGTTTTTTTTTTAAAATACAGTTCAAATTAGTTTATCATATAATATGTTTCGATAATCTTCTTTCTATTTCAACTAGATTCTTATATCATTCGAAGAAAAAAGTGAAGAATAAGGCACGTGTTGAAGCTTCAATTTGTAATGCATATATTGTGGAAGAAGTGACAATATTTGCCTCATACTATTTTGAGCCGCACGTTCAGTGCAAGAGGTGGAGAGCAGGCAGAAATGATGAGGGCCCCATTGATCCCAATTGCACGACATTCTCTATTTTCAATTATCTGGGTCGACCAAGCGGCGCATGTCGGTTTCGTTACTTATCAGGCGAAGAATTTCATGCAGCCTATACTTATATTTTACTGAATTGCCCAGAAGTCGAGCCATACTTCAAGTAAGCGTAAATTTGCAAATATATGTTTTGCGTGTTAAATATTTGCTAATAATGATATGGTTTTTAATATTAGGATTTTCCAAACTTCAATGTTTGGACTACAACCAAATGAGTTTGACCGTTTGTGTGATGAACAATTTGCAGCATGGTTCAAGACATATGTAAGTTGCCTATGGATCAAAACCAAGTTATTAAAATTATATACATCATTTAGTAAAATATATATTATTGACTTTGCATGTGTAACTTTAGGTTCACAGTAATTATGATGAATTTGGAGGGCAATGATTGCTATATTATCTGTCATGGGGTCCACAGTTAAAAGTTCGAAGTTGGCCAGCATATTTCATAAATGGATATAATTTTCATACTCAAGAATATGGAATGGGAAAATCCACAATGAATAGTGGTGTGTCTATTCGGTCATCCAATGGTGACAGTTGGAAAGATGATTTTTATGGCTTGTTGGATGAAATCATAGAGATAGAGTACCCTGGACCGTTAATGATGCGGGTTGTGTTATTTAAGTGCACGTGGTTCGACCCCGTCAAAAGGAATGAAGGTGCATACGAAGTTCAATTTGGTTGAAATAAATCACAAGAAAAGGTATATGAAGTATGAACCATTTGTCTTGGCACAACAAGCAATTCAAGTATGTTATGCATCATATCCTAGTTTGAAACGTGACAAAGCTGATTGGTGGGCTGTATGTAAAATCAAAGCACGGAGGAAAATCGAGGAACACTGGAAGGATAGAGCCTACCAATAAGAGGAAGTGTGTAACACGGTTGAAATTGAGGAATATAACATACCAACTTTACGAGATCCGTGTGGAGCAATGATAGATGTGGATCCAACTGAAATTTGCGAATTAAATGTACAGGAATGTTCTGAATCTGATTTTCAGACAGATGACAAAGACGAGGACGAAGACGAAGACGAAGATGAAGACGACGACGACGACGAAGACGAAGACGAAGATGAAGCTTAAAATTTTTGTCACAAAACACTACAGATGTGTAATTACTAATGCTACAAGTGCTATTTTGGTTGTTATCATTATTGTTCTTGTTATTATTGTTATTGTGCTTTTTTATTATTGTTATTGTCGATTATTCTTTCTATTTTAATTTATCGTCCGAAATTTTGTCCTTAAATGCCGACAAGTCAAATATTATTAACGTGCCCTAACATTTCCGATATTCTAATTTCCATTTAAAATTTTGAGATGCCAAAATTTTGGACTGAAAAAAAAAGACGTAGCAAATTTAGGACCCAAATCAATGAGACGCTAAATTTTTGACCGAAAAAAAGACGTCACAAATTTACAACGATCATTTAGTATGTGCAAAATTGCGACGGACTCAAAACCTATCCGTCGCAAATTTTCAACGGAATATACTGGTCCGTCGCAAATTTTGCTATGGAATTTCTACCGTTCGAAATTTAAGACGAACTCAGACTTGTCTGTTGCAAATTTTGCAAATTATTATCCGTCGCAAAATTCAAACCTGACCGTCGCAAATTTTGCGACGGACGTTTTGCGACGGACATATTTTAGTCCGTCGCAAATTTGCGAGGGAATTTGAACCGTTCGAAATTTGCGACGGACTAAATTTGTCCGTCGTAAATTTGCGACGGCACTCCAATTGTCCGTCGCAAATTTGCGACGGACCAAAATCCTGTACGTCGCAAATTTGCGACGGACACAACCGCGTCCGTCGAAAATTTGTGAGGGAATTTGAACCGTTCGAAATTTGCGACGGACTAAATTAGTCCGTCGCAAATTTTCGAGGGAATTTGGAACGTTCGAAATTTGCGACGGACTAAAATTGTTCGTCGCAAATATCCGACGGCACTCCAATTGTCCGTCGCAAATTTTACGAGGGAATTTTTCCCGCTCGAAATTTGCGACGGATTTTTGATTTCCGTCGCAATTTTTTTGAGTATTAAAAATTGCGACGGACATTCTAGGTTCGTCGCAAATTTTTGTGGGTGAAATATTTGCGACGGACACAACTGGTCCGTCGCAAATTTGCGACGGACACAACGTCCGTCGCAAATTTGCGACGGACTCAAATATGTCCGTCGCAAATTTGCGAGGGAATTAGAATCGTTCGAAATTTGCGACGGACTCAAATATGTCCGTTGCAAATTTGCGACGGACTAAAATTGTCCGTCGCAAATTTTGTCGGTGAAATATTTGCGACGGACCTACCATGTCCGTCGCAAATTTTCGAGATTTGTACCCATCTTCCTCCCCTTCCTTCTCCGACGCCCCCCTTCCCCGCACGTTCAGATCTGCGCAGGTCCCCCGCCGCCGTCGCCGTCGCAGCCGTCGCCGTCGCCGTCGCAGCCGTCGCCGCCCAGCCGTCCCCCGTCGCCGTCGCAGCTCCCCCGCCCGTCGCCGCCCAGCCCGGCAGGCCCCCCCGCCGTCGCCGGTCGCGGGCCAGCCGCCCCGAGCCCCCCGCCCGTCGCCTGCCCTCGCCCCCGCGCCACCCCGCGCCCGCCGCCCGTCGCCCGTCGCCCGCCCCCCGCCGTTCGCTCCCTCGCCCCCGCCCCGCCCCCGTCGCCGTCAGCCCGCCCCCGCCCTCGCCCTCGCCCCCGCCCCGCCCCTCGCCGCCGTCAGCCCGCCCCCGCCCCGCCCCCTCGCCCCTGCCGCCGTCAGCCCGCCCCCGCCCCACCCCCTCACTCCTACCGCCGTCAGCCCGCCCCCCGCCCGCCCCCGCCGCCGTCACCCCCGCCACCGTCAGCCCGCCCGCCCCCGCCGCCGTCGCCCCCGCCGCCCGCCCCCCGCCGCCGTCGCCCCCGCCGCCGTCAGCCGCCCCCGCTGCCGTCGCCCTCGCCGCCCACCATCAGCCAACCGAGGCTCTCGCCGGAGCAGCCGCCACCGTCGTCGCCGGCCAGCCGCCGCCGCCGCCGTCGTGACCATCGCCGCCGGCCAGCCGCCGCCGACGCCGTTGTCACCATCGCCGTCACCGCCCTCGCCGTCGCCCATGCCCGTGCCGGGACCGCCACTGTCCATTCCGCCGGTTTTTGTTGTCCTTGAACCAAGTAAGCCAACTCTCTAGCCCCTAGTTAGTATAATTAGGTAATTAATCGGACTTGTTTAGGGATTATTTAGGATTACTTTTCATTGGCTAAATTACGGGTCGATTTCAGGATTGCATGTGGCTTTGATCGATGGTCGACTGATTATTTTGTTTATTATGTGGATGATTAAGTGTTAAATGACGATAGGATGATTGCTTAAGCGTTTTCACAGAAAATGCTTGAAAATTAAACAATTCTATAAAAAAATCATGAAAAAGTATGGAAAATTAAAAAAACGGTATATGTTGACAACAAATATGAAATTTGACCGTAAAAGTTTTTTAAAATTTTTAACAAACTAAAATTTCATAATATCACACAATTGCAAAAATTAATAGTGTCCACCCATTTTCAGTGAAATTTAGATTTTTTAATGTTCCGGGGAAAAAATTATTAAAAAATTAAAAATTTCCATAACCTGATAAAATGGCTTAACATAAATGTGGTCACCCATTATGAGGGTAATTTTTTTTTTGGTGAAGAAAAATTACAAAAATATAAAATTTCAAAAATGCACAGAATTGCCTACAAAACATATGGCCATCAACTTGCAGTGAAATTTAAATTTCTTTAGATGGCAAAAAAAATTAGAATTTAAAAATTTTCAAAACTTCACGGAATGGCTTATAATACCTGTGGCCACCCACTTTTAGTTATATTTAATTTTTTTAACGTGCCCTAAAAATTATTAAAATAAAGAAGGACTAAAATTTCGAAAACTTTACCTAATAGCTTAGCTGTGGTCACCCAATTTTAGTATGGAATTTTTTTTTTCACGGAAAAAATTTTATATGAAAAATAATAATTTAAAAATTCTTAAAATTTTAAAATTTCAAAACAACATAATGTCTTAGAATATCGGTGGCCACCAACTGTTAGTGAAATTTTTTTTTAGGTCCCAAAAAAGATTTAACAATAATAATAATTTATTTTTTACAAAACTTTACAGAATGACTTAGAATATTTGTGGACATCCACTTTCAGTGAAATTTAAATTTTTGTACGTGGTAAAAAAAATTTAATCAAAATGCATGCGATTCATATAGTAATGTTTGATACCTGTAGCCACCCATATCGTGCTCATACATTGATGTTTCATATCAAAATGAATGGGATTCATAGTATATTTATTTGTAGGAAATTGCACGTCATAAACACTCGACATTGGCTCATTTCAAGGAAATATTTTCTCAGTCTTTCCATCAAAATGGTAAGCTTCGTCATGTACATCATTATGTGTTCGTAATACGTGTCAATAGTTCTTTACATATTCGCATAACCTTCCTACTTGTCAGTATAAACGTGGAGGTCACATGCCTAGAAGACAAGGCTCTTCCTCGTCTTCATCCCCGTCCCTTTCCTCTTCTCCTGTCCCGGCATCTAACCCTCAACCACAATATGGTCCGTCATAATATGGGCACGTTGGCCCTTCCTCACACTCAACAACATGTTACGGGACTTGACCACATGCGAACTGAACATTCTCCGGTTCAATCTCCTTTAGCTCCCTCTCCTTCCGTTCCACCCTATTATTCGGCGGACCAATCGAATATTGACGGAAACAGAGGTCAAGAAGATAACTGATTCTTCATATGCCCATTTGGAGATTCGTAAGTGCTTCATTTTTATTTTAGTATATGTCATATTTAGGGCTTTATATATTGATGTCAACTGAATTATCCATGTTGCACAATATTCGTATGAATGCAGATTCACGGATGCTACGTCTGTTGTGAGGGAATTGAACAAAATAGTAAGAAACTTTTGGATGGGAGAGTATATTAATTACAGAAGTGTTCCACAAGAAGTGAAAGAAATATGGTGGAATGAGTTCAAGGTAAGTTTTACATATTATATTTTCTCACCAATTGAGTTTGGTGTAGTATATTGATGGTCAAGAATGATATACAGGACCAGAACAACTCTGTAGTTTTCGATACCTAAAGGACCAGATATTTTCCCCGACATGAACTTTACAAAATCTGTCTAAATGTGTCTGGTGCATGGTTATGGATATGTGATCATCATAATAATTTTCAATTTGTGTTTTTATTCATTGCAGCGGAAGATCAAGTGGGAGGAAGCGGAAGACAATGAAGTGAGAAGAATTTTCGATAAGAAAATAAGTGATTTTATGCGAAATGTCATGAATAGAGCGAAGAGCAAGCAAGCGAAGCCGTCTTTCTTTACAGCTGACAATTGGGTGGCAGAATCGATCTTTTAGTTCTAGTGATGGGTCAGCCACATATGCTAGGGGCTCTATCAACATTGCGGAGCATCGCAAACGACTGGTAAGTCTGTTAAATGAGTTATAAGTTAATTTAATTCAATTACTCAAGTTTATATTTTGTAGGCACATGAATTGGGGACGGAACCGACATTTGCAGCTATATTTGAACGCACATTTCAAAAGAAAGATAAGACATGGACTGACGATCGAGCAAAAACTGTTAAGGTATGTAAGGTTATACTTTGGCTTATATGTAAACTATAATGAAAACCGTGAATGCTTTCAATATTTATGGTATATATATATATATATAGTGATTTTATTTTCATCTACATTGTTAATGTAGGAAAAATATGATGATCTTTTAATGAGCAGTGCTAGTGGTAGTGATGATTGTCCTGAGTCCCGGCCACCAGTTGATAATATGGCATTATGGATGGAGGCAACGGGTGGGGCGAAAAAAGGGAAAATATTTGGGCTGGGATCGTTGTCAAGGATGTTCATGCCGAATAGTCCTGGAAGTTCATCATCCGCTGGGACTAGTCGAAGGAGGTCACGACCAGACGAGCAATTGACCCAAGAAGTGGATCGTCCGAATAATTTACTTGTTAAGAAGGATGAACGAATACATAACTTGAAAGAACAAATGAGAATCGTTATGCAACACATTAACCTCCATCGCAATGACGGTCCTCCTGTACCTCCAGCCAATCCAATAGGTGATGGGCACAATGATGACCAATACATTGATGCCGAGAATGCTGATACTGATGACGATGATGATGATGATGATGATGATTTTCTCCGGTCTTTCTAGTTAAAATTCTGGGTAAGCTTGCTTTATAATCTTGGTTTTTCATAATTTCACTCATATTCATATGTAAGAACATTTATGTTCGTTCTGAAACGTATTTTTGTTATTTTACACCTAGTTCCACATCCATGCTTAAACGCTGTTTTTATATTCTAGACTGATTTATGTATCGACATTTCCTCAGGTCTCGACAAAGGTGACTACTTTTGGTGTCCTGCCATCGTACCAAAGCCGCGTCTTCTTCAGTATGGTTTTTTTGCGTCTTCTATGGTTGTTCCGTTTCTTAGTTCATGTTTTGAATGTATTGTAAAATTGGATATCAAATAGCATCATGTCAGACTCTATAACTTTCCTTCTGTTATTTGTTTCAATTATATGTCATTGTGGCTGGTTTGTCAGAATTTATGGTTTGTTCGTTTTTCTGTTTCAATTATATGTCATTGTCTCCTTTGATTGATATGGACAATAATTTATGGCCGAAATGATGTAAAAATAGCGACGAATATTTTAAGCCGAATTTTGTTATTATTAAAGATTGTTGATAATTTGCGATGAAATTCGCGACGAATTTTCCGCCGAAATTCGCGACGAATTTTCCGCCGAAATTTGCGACGAATTTTCCGATGATTTTGCGACGAATTTTGCAACGAAATTTGCGACGGATAGAGTTCGTCGCAAATTTGCGATGGATTTTTGCGACGGACATAGTTCGTCGCAAATTTGCGACGAATTTGCGACGGATTTGCAAATTTGCGACGGATTTTTGCGACGAATTTTGCGACGGACATAGTTCGTCGCAAATTTGCGACGAAATTTGCGACGGATTTTTGCGACGAATTAAGTTCGTCGCAAATTTGCGACGAAATTTGCGACGGAATTTGCGACGAATTTTGCGACGGATTGCGTTCGTCGCAAATTTGCGACGAAATTTGCGACGAATTTGCGACGGATTTTTGCGACGAATTTTGCGACGGATTTGGTTCGTCGCAAATTTGTGACGAATTTTGCGACGAATTTGCGACGGATTTTTGCGACGAATTTTGAGACGGATTTAGTTCGTTGCAAATTTGCGACGGATTGTATTCGTCGCTAATTTGCGACGAATTTTGCGACGAATTTTTGAATTTTCCGTCGCAAAAATTTGCGACGCCCTAGTAGCGACGGAATTTTTTCCGTCGCAAATTCGATTTGCGACGGATTTTTCCGAAATTTCCGTCACAAATTTCGTCGCTAATCCGGTGTTTTTTTGCAGTGGCTTTGCAAGTTACTTACTTTACCGTACCTTTGGTTGATCCATGATAATTAGGTCAATCGTGAGTTTTGGTCTATATACAATGGAAGGGCCCTACATTCTCTTAGTTTTCTCTCCAAGGACGAGCTAGACATATGGTGGAACAAACTTGATCTAACCGGCTACAATTTTGTGAAGTCTAAGATCGGTCGGCTCTCCCTCTGTTGAAGATAGAAGTCCACTCCGGCCTCATCCAAGCATTGGCACATTTCTGGTGCCCCGAAACAGCCACCTTCATATTTGGTAAGCATGAGCTCACCCCAACCTTGGAAGAAATAGCATTGCTATTGGGAAACCTTGGACTCTAAATTAATTAGGCCACCCATTGGAGTAGAGCCCCCATTGATTTTATCCGATTTTCGAAGAATCAAAGAGGGTGAAGTGAGAAAAATTTTGCAAGATAATTGTAATACGTGTCCATTCTCATTTTTGGATGAATGCTTTAATAACACCACATCATTTCGAATGAGTAGGATTTTCCTGTTAGCTTTCTTTGGGTTAGTAATTTTCCCTCATCATAAGAATGCTATCAGTCCCTCAATTGCATGGATAGTCCAACAAGTGTGTGCGCGGAGAAATTTTGCCAATACTATCTTAGCTAAAACATTCCTTTCCCTCGCTCGATTTAAAGAAAATAAGGATAAAGATTTTCATGCTCCTCCTTAACTTTTGCAAATTTGGTGTCTCTATCACATAAAAGGGTTTGGTATCATAATGGCTAAAGATGAAATTAGCAATTCTAATCACCCAATTATGAAGTTCGAAAGTAAGAAAGAACACACTCCGGCTTATTATTACTCTGAATGGCTAGCTTTCATGGAAAATATGAGTCCCAAAGGTTTTCTATGACATATGCTAAATGGTTCCAAGTTCGCAAGGCGAGACTTACATGTGGAAGTACTGAACCGATTCCTATGCTGGATTTTACTAGTGCAATCGAGTACTACCCGTCCAGAGTAGCTTGTTAGTTGAGTTGTGCAAGAACTTCTGTCGGCATTGCAAACAGACCCGATTTGGGTCGATTTCACCTATGAAAACCGTGATGATGAAGATGCCATTAGCTTGATCAAGTCGATGTGGGATATGTGCCACCCGCAGAAGTCCATATGGCCCGAGAAGGAGTAGAAAGGTAAGGAGAGGACTTACTATCCTCAACTGATTACATCCGCCGACACCAGATCACGAAAAAGCTACTCCCAAAGACACCCAAGGTGCCCTTGAAGTCTACTAGTCGTGCGGAGATCAAGCGCCTCAAGAGGAAGGCTGAAAAAAGCCCAAGAACGTGCTTCAAAGTTAGCTCGAGCAAATAAGAAATTATGAGAGAAAGTTGTATCCCATTTGTATATAGATCAAGCTGAGTGAAAATGGCTTGAATCTATTTTTCGTTTCCTAGTCCATTGTTTAGGGAGTTGAGTCACTTATTTTCTACTCGAATTCTTTAGGATATTTCAAGTCTTGTTTTCATAGTTTCTGTTTAAGGGGCTTCATTTGATTTGATAATCGTTTCAGCAATAACTAAATAAAAACAATTAGACCATTGTCGAGGGCCGGTGTTTCATTCGTGCTTTGTGCTTACTTGTGCTTATTCATCGAATTAGGTGATTACATAACGTTCGCGTTCACCAATTCGTACGCGATCAAAAATGAGGTTGGCTGATCAGGTTGATTTGCGAGATCGCGTCGCTAGTGTTGAGGATCTAATGAAGCAGTTCCTCACCACATTTCAGCAGCTGACTTCCGAGGTCAAAGCACTGCGAGTGAACCCAGTTCCCGCATGCGTTTATGTTGAAGCTGTTGAGGAAAACTCCTACTAATTTTGAAGTTGACAAAACCTTCTGTTATAATCTGAACTAATTTTGTTTCAGGAATATATATATGTGCTGAAATTCTTCAGACGCAGACAGTCGCTGAAATTCTTCAGACGCAGACTATCACTGAATTTTTCAGAAGTAGACAAAGACGCAGTAATTCTTCAGAAGCTGAATTCTTCAGAAGAAGCCAAAGTCGCAGTAATCCTTCGGAAGCGGATTTCTTCAGAAGAAGACAAAGACGCAGTAATTCTTCAGAAGCAAAATTCAGAACGAAGAATAACAGCTAGTGATCTGGCATGGATTTCAAAGAAGGAAATGTTTGATTTGTTTAATCTAAATCAAATTAATTGACAAATCAAATACTAAGACAAGAATGGTTTACAACGGACAAATCTCTACTTATGGAAACCAAGATTCTGATTGTATGGGTGAACAGAATCAGCGGGATTCAGAATTTGTCATCTAAACGGCTACTCAATCCTTAACAAATCTGTCCAAGGTGTAGATTGGAAGATGATCCTCGGCAAGTTGTCCAACGGCTAGTGTGGATGCAGAGGAGTATTTAAGGAGACCACGAGCAGCAGAAGAAGACACGATTCAAGAATCATCAAGTCCAAAGTCTGAGCATTCTCCGATCATTTGTCTTGTCTTTCTGAGCTAAAACATTCAGATCTTGAGGGTTACTGTAAGAGTGATTTTGTGAGATAGAGAGTCATATCATACAAAAGAGTGATATCACTCAGATTCTGTAATTTCCTCTTGATTACATAGTGAAATCCAGCCAGTAGGCTGTCAGCGTGAAGAGTGGACGTAGGCTTACTATAAGCCGAACCACTATAAACTTGTGTGCAGATTCTCTTCTCCTTATCTTCTTCTTTGCATTCTGCACTTTATCCTGACTTGAATCTGAATCTTATTCAGACTCATCTGCAACTTGTTTTATTTCTGCATAAATTTATATAATTGTTTAGGATCACCTATTCACCCCCCTCTAGGTGTATCTTGCTAGCCACTTCAGAAGCAACGGCGGCGAAGCATAAAAGTGGAAAGAAGACCATTAAGGAAGTTGATGATAGGATGCCCAACCTAGAAGATGACCTTATCCAGGTCATTGTGGAGAAAAATAAACCCGACGACATGCCAAAGACGAAGCATGAAAAACGCTTTGCTAAGCTTGAGGAGAAGGTGAGATAATTGCAAGGTTCGCAGAGTTCGCCCCCAATCAACTTATCTATCTACGCTAAGGTCAAAGTGCTGAAAAGTTCAAAATGCCAGAGTTTGAGAAGTACGACGGCATTTCTTGCCCAAAATCCCACTTGCAGATATACCACGTGCAGATGACTCCATATATCAATAATAGACCCCTTATGATTCAATCATTCCAAGCAAGTTTGACTAGGCTCGCACTAAAGTGGTATATCACGAAGAATATAAACCTCCCCGACACCTGGGACGAAGTGGCTGATGTGCTTCTCAAGCAGTACAAGTTCAATCTAAACATTACTCCCTCTCGTGAGGATCTCAAGCGAATTGAGAACTAGAAAGTGAATCTTTCAAAGAGTATACCATAAGGTGGAGAAATCTGGCTGCCCAAATCACTCCAGATCCCAGGGATAAGGAGTTGATGAAGGTGTTTATTAAGACCCTCCCACACAAGTACCGCAGTCGAATGGTGAGAACCATTGCAGGTACCTTTAATCTACTCATCAGTGTGGCAGAACGGATTGAGATAGGGTGGAGAGATGGATGGTTCACTTAGCCGTTCTCGTCAAGTAAAAGGTTTACTTCAAAAAAGGACAAAGAACCTGTTGCGGATGTGAACGTGACCTATTCTCAGCCAAATTGTGAGAATGCCAATCGTACCCTAATGATTCAAGTGGTTGGGGCACAACAAAAGACAGCTGGTCGTCAGCCTTTTCTGCGACGAAACAGTAGAAGACAATTCACTCCTTTACGTGGGTCTTTATCTCAAGTGCTGGCAATTCTCCAGAAAAATAGTTTGTTTACTACTGAGTCAAAGCGGCCTAATCCCAAACAGTAGCCCAACTTGATTCGTCCAAGCAGCGTGATTACCATATAGGCGAAATGGGGATTTCCACCGATGAATGTTTCACCCTCAAGCATCGAATCCTAAACTTATTGGACACTAAGGGTGCGAATGGTAACCATTCTACTCCAGAAATCAAATTCTTGTCAGAAATTGATTTCTGGAGGAGAAATCTATTTTGTAAAACATGACTAATTCTGCTCTAGAAATTGATTTCTGGAACAGAAATCTGTTTTGATTTGTTGATTTTTTTTGCACATAAAAAAATTAAAATTTTACTCAAAGTGGGTGGCCACAGGTATTATAAGCCATTCTGTAAAGTTTTGAAATTTTTTATTTTTAAAATTTTTTTTGGGCACCTAAAAAAATTTAAATTTCACTCAAAGTGGGTGGCCACAGGTATTCTAAGCCATTTTGTGAAGTTTTAAATTTTTTTTATTTTTAATTATTTTTTATTTTTTTGGGCACATCAAAAAATTTAAATTTCACTCAAAGTGGGTGGTCACAGGTATTCTAAGTCATTCTGTGAAGTTTTGAAATTTTTGATTATTTTTTATTATTTTTTGGGCACCTCAAAAAATTTAAATTTCACTCAAAGTGAGTGGCCACAGGTATTTTAAGCCATTTTGCGAAGTTTTGAAAATTATTATTTTATTATTTTTTTTATTTTTTTGGGCACCTCAAAAAATTTAAATTTCACTCAAAGTGGGTAGCCACGAGTATTTTCAGCTATTCTATGAAGTTTTGAAATTTTTTTATTTTTATTTTTATTTTTTTAAAAAAAATTCACCAAATTCCATATTTTCCCGAAATCTGACTTTTTTTTTATTTTCTGGAAATTTTTATGATTTTTTTCTAGAATTTTTCAATTTTTATGCATTTTCTGAAAAAAAAATTATGAGAAAATAGGGAGAATGCATTCCGGAATCAAGAAGCTACAAAAAGTAGCTTCTCTTTTTCTTGCCAAAAACTCATTCTAGAATAAAAAATGCATTCCGGAATCAAGAATGCATTCTGGAATCAAGTATTTTTAACAAACGCATTTTTATTCCAGAATGCAAAAATCGCTCCAGAATGCATTCCGGAAATTTTTTAACAAACGCCATTATGATCCGGAATGCATTCCGCAACAGAATTTTTATTCCGGAATGCATTCCATGCGCACCCTAAGGCCTTTGCATGCCAAACCGTTTGGCCAAACGTCCTGAACAATCTGCTCTCTGACCGTGCGGACAAGGTAAATGCCATATTTTATTACTAATCATAAAATTTCTGGAAAGTGAGTTTTGAAGGTATCAATGTTAGTTTGGAAAATATATTCAAACTAGAATTTGGAAAATTCAATTGTAGGACTATTTCATGACAAAAGTTATCTTCTGATATCTGCGGAAGTTATATGGTATTTTACTAAGTCGTAATTCTTTTTTAGCTATTCAGATGCTTCTGGCATACGCTCCTCGCAAGCCTCTCATCCTCTGGCTCAATCTCGCTCTCACTTGCTCCCTCAGTAGTTTCTTTTTGTTTCGTGTAAAATTTCTAACTTGAAATATTTTGAACTAGATCACATTTCGAATGTAGTGCGACTCATCTAGGCCAAAAATAATAAAAGATTCCACGTTCTCGCACAATCTTGGATTCACTTGACTAGTGTGGGTCTTTCTCTTTTCTTGCTCAACCAGTCTTCACCTCCTACAGCACTCATCAGTGTATGTACACATGAAATCCTCAGAAACAACAAAATCGACATCAGCTTTATCAAATTGTCTTAATCATGTGGAGGGCCTTGACCATGAGGACCTTAACCTTTTTCACCTCCTTCTGGATTCCACCCTGCAAATGGTCTAGTTACTTTATTGTTAGTGCAAAGCTATTCAATTTCATAATATTATTGAACTCAACTATCAAAGTAATGACATTTTTTAAGCAGTCGTTTCCTTTTTATCTATTTCTAACCAGTAAGTTCTTGACTTGCTTTTTCATTCTTCATGGGCTTACTTCCCCGTGGGCCATGGATTCTCACTGTGTTACACGTGATGGAACAAAAAAAAGTCATGTCCCACTCGAAGATTTATAAAACGTATACTTTTATGATTGAGGGACTTACGTAAAAATTTAGGCCGGACCAACGATTTGAGTGCATATCACCTCTACTTACAATCGATTGCAAAAAGGTCATAGCTCATAATCATACGTGTTTTTATTGTAATGCTTAGTCTCAATTAATCGCCTGGGCGAGCATGTGTATCTCACATGCCACTTTCCAAAGGCATGATGGGGGCATTTTCGGGTTTTCTGTTTTCTTTTTGTTTTTTTTTTCCCTTTAATCTTCTTCTTTGTTCATTGTTCTTCTCTTTACCTTCTTTTTTTTTTTTTTACTATGGCCGACAAGGGTCACGGCCCTCACCTAGCCTCGCCCAAATCTGGGAGAGGCCATAGTGGCCACGAGCAAGGTTGGCCTAGATCTAGGCAAGGCGACCTAGCCCTCAGCTATCGCCATTTCCACAACCAATTTCCCAATGTAGAGCCCACTCAATTACTCCTCCCAATTGGCAGACACACTCTCTCTCTTTGAATCGAGCTCACCTTTTGAAGTTGAATTGAGTTTCAGGCCCCAAATCTTTTTGTTGCTTGTCTAGCCATAGTGGAAACCCTAGGCCTTGCCAGATTCAACCACCACATGCTCGATTTCAAACGTTGGATGCTAGCATTCATCTTCTCGCACAAGATGCTGCTCTCCGTGGTGTGGATCGCCACGTGTTCATGTGGCAATGCAACGCCTTTGGCACCAAAGGATTCTCGATATCCAGTGGCAATCGTCGGAGACCAGCCAGATCTAGGCGAGGCCAGAAGAGGGCCGCAAAGCCCTTGCCGGCACAATATAAAAAAAAGAAGAAAAAGAAAGGAAAAAAAAGATGACACAAAGAAGAAGATGAATGGGAGAGAAGAAGAAAGAAAAGAGAAAAAAAAAAAGAAGAAAGAAAACATAAAAACCCGAAAATGCCCCCATTTTGCCTTTGGAAAGTGGCATGTAAGATGCATATACTTATTCAAGTCCTTATTTGAGACTAAGTAATCACTTCGGACCCTTATTTAATACAAGATTTATTTAAGGCCTTTTTTTTTTTTTGAGAAAATGACTCCAATTAGGTTTTTATTTGAAATTTTGATGATTTGCGTGAGTCGGCCAATTTTTTTCCTATCTAGGAGGTGGACTTTTTCACCATGAAAATGGGTTGACTTCATTGGTAGAACCTCATTTTCCCTTATCCATTGTTCTTTTGTGAGAAAGTACAAACGTAAAATTCCGAAGTATAAGAAAACAGTGCGGTATAAAAATACTAGCAAAAACCCACACGACAAAATCACATTCTTTATTTAATACAATTTTTCGATTGAGACAAAATGTCATATTTTTATTTGTAGAAAAAATCGGAAAATAAAAAAATGCACTAAACACCATGGCCTATCTCTACTGGACTATTGCCATACTTTTTACTTCGTTGTGCCTCATCTTACTATATACACAAAAAATGTGTATTAGCGGACCGAATGATCACTCAACTCGTGATACATGACAAATTCTGATAGTTGCCTTGGGCTTTCTCTCTCCGTACTACACTTTGATGTGTTTAACTTTTATTTCAAAGTATTCTTGATAAACACCCTTTCATGATGACACCTAAAACTCTACAAAGCTAAAAAATGCTCCATGTAAGCATCATCTGAACATGTTGGGCCCATTTGGTAATGTTTCTACTTTTCTATTTTTTTGTTCTTTTATTTCTCGGAACAAAAAAAATTATAAAAATCCGTTTGATAACGTCAGTTAATTTATTTATTTCTCAGAAAATGGCCAAAAAATAAATTTGAAATAAAAATAAGAAATAGGAAAATTCTACTTTTTGTTGTCAGAAATAAAAAAAAATAGAAACAAAGAAACAAAAAAAGAAACTGAGGACCGTCGTCTGCAGACGTCTTCTTCCCTTTCAAGCCGCAGCTTCAGCTCCTCCTCCATCCTCCGTCGTCTGTAGACCGTCTGAAAGCACCGGCCACCAACCCCGTCACTCGCAGCGAAGCCCCAGCCAATCGAAAGCCACCAGTACGCCTTTCTGTTCTCGTCTTTGTTTGATAGTGTGGCGATTCTATAGGGATGCCATCGAGCGAGGGCGGCCCTCACTGATCTGGGCGTGGGCCACCGTCGGTCGACGGCGGCAAGGGCGGCCCTCGCTCGCAGATCTGGGCGAGCATTTGAATATATCTTCATGTTTGTGAAGCCGGTTCTCGGCGGAGCCCGATGGAGCCAGCTCCGGAACCTGCCGTCTCTTCGGTGCCGAAGCGGAAGCTCGATTGCCGGTATTGATTCTTTCGTTTTTGGCCTTCGTGCAAGGCGTTTGCTACGTTTTCGCTGGTCCTGCTGAGTTTCGGGCATGTAGAGTCGCGGCATTCTGTTATGTGCTTCCGTGTCTTTGTAATCCTTCGACTCTTGCGTTTATGTGGAGTGCCCGAGGTGCGTGGAGTGCAGGTGCCGGGGTAATTGGATCGTGGAAGATGTTTGCGGATTTTTCGTTTCTGAGTTTTAATACAGTTGAATGATTGGGATGCTGACGAGTGGGAGATTATGAGGAGTAGTTACAATATAGGATGAGAAATTTGTGTTTTTCCATGGAAAGGACTAGCAATGACAAGATATTCTTTTCCTTAATTTGTGAGTGTGAGGCTAAGGGAACACAAGCTTCGTGTGGTAATTGTATTCAATGCAAGTTAGCCCTCAGGGAAGTGGTGATCTATTGTGGTTTGGCTTTGATCTACAGGAAACAAGGGCCATAAATCTCTGGCTTTTAGTGCTGGATAAATCTATCATTAAACCTCGTGGGTTATTAATTGTTCATGCAAGTGTAAGAGCTCAGGTTGCCACCGTTGAAAAAGTGAGCACAGAAGGTGCTCAAAGCATAGAATCGCCTGTCGTGATAGTTACCGGAGCCTCCAGGGGTATTGGTAAAGCCATGGCATTATCACTGGGTAAAGCAGGTTGCAAGGTGGTGTGATCTTCTCAATCCACAGGCTTTGATTGTTAGCAACTTAGTACTTTGCCCGCTATGAGTGTTCTGCTCTGCAAATGGATGATATATTTTCCTACGCACATCTGTTGCTTTCTCTTGGCAAAGTGGCTGCGGTGATGTGAAAATTTTTCTCAAAAAAATTATATATATTTTCCAGTAAAATTTTAGAAATTCCTTAGTTACACAACATATGTAAAAGAAAAGGTAATTCATCATATTTAAAAGGTGCTTACTAGAGGTTTGGCTTCTTGATTCAATTGCCTTCCATCAACTCAAAGAGTCCTTGCCTGTTTCCTGCAAAACAAATCTTCTCTCTTCATATAAGACTTTAGCCACGATAACACTTATTTATCATTTCTTTCTTTATATTGCACACGTATTGAATTTTTTCTGTAGAATAATTTCTATTGACTTATTTGTATATTTTTAGAGGTTGGGAAAAGTGTTAGAAAAGTTATAAGCCTACTGTATCTGTACCAATATAGTCTTAAACATTTTAAAGGTGTTAATTTAGTCTTAAACCAAAACCTAGAGCCAATTCAGTCATTCCGATTAATTTTGACCGAATATCACTGACGTAGATGCCGGGCGATCGGCACTGATATGGATAATTTTTAATAATATTTAAATATTTTTTCGAATTTATTTATTTCTTTTCTTTTCTTTTTCCTTTTATTTCTTTTCTCTCTTCCTTTTGTTTTTTTCCTTCCCTTCCTTTTTCCTCCAACTGGTCATTGGACCTCGGCAACCTCGTCGCCCTTCGGCCATGGTGGGGCAAAGCTCAACCTCACTAGATCCGGCAATGTTGTACCTCGCCTAGCCCCTAGCGAGACTCGAGCCCTCACCAGAGGTCGCAAGGGTGGTCTCGTGCTGGTCTGGTGAGGCTTGCCATTGCCGAAAGTGGCAAGGATCGAGCATCGCCGGCCATGAGGGAGGCCCAACCTCTCTAAATCCAACAAGGGCTCGTGCCTCACCAGTGGCTGGACAAGACACGACCTTATCAGAACTGGCAAGGTTGAGCCTCACCCAGCCATGACGAGAGCTGATGAGGCACAAGCCTTTGCCGTATCTGGTGGGGTTGAGCCTCGCCCAGCCATGGCGAAGCTTGCACTCACCTTTGACCGGTCCAGCGACTGGCTAGAAGAAGAAGGAATGAAAGGAAAAAAAGAAAGATAAAAATTCAAAATATTATTTAAATATTGTTTAAAAAATGTGAACGACAGCGCCGGTCAGCGTCTACGTTAGCAATATCCGATCAAAATTAGCCGAAAACTCTGAATTGGCTCTCAGTCTAAATGTTTACGACTAAATTGGCACCAATGCAATTAGTTTAGGACTTTTATAACACTTTTCCCTTTAGAGGTTTTTACGATAACCTCTAAGATAAAGAGCACAAGAGTAACATGCAAGTACATGTTCCCTGTTTGAAGGCATTGAAATTCTTTTTTTTTATCTTACTTTATCACTTAAATCAAACAAGTCGAGGAAGGATATGAATTACTCTTTCATTCTCTATGAATTTTGAAGGAAAAAAAAAAGTAGAGCACAAAATAAGAGTGAAGTGATTGTACTGATAATTCCTCGAGTTATTTCGTTGATGGAAAGTGTATACTTCTTTCTGTGTGAAGCTATTTTATAAACCAACCACTGGGGATCACACTTCTCACTTGAGAAGAGAGAAGTGGAGAGTTTGATTCTCCACTTTCTCAAGGAGCTGGGGGTGGGGACGTTTAGTTTCAAGTGTGGGATTCGACTCCTACGCTCTACAAAAAAATGGAGCAAAAGTCTGAGAATGAGATGAGAGTTAAAATATGACAGACAAAAAAAAAAGCTATTTTATAAACCAACTATGAATGTTTTTAATTTTTTATTTATATTATTCAGATTTTGATGCGTAAGATAATATATTTGCATTAAACTGCTACTTAATTACATATTTGTCGGTGTAGATAACTTTATAGCCTAAAGGGTCCTATACGAAAAACAAATTCATCACAGAAAGTGCTATGGATGAAACTTGATACTTTCCTCCCATATTTATAATTGAAAGTTCGCATTTATATTAATTTACGTAGTTTACATGATAATCAAATTATTTGTCTTCTCTAGAACATAACTCTCTTCCTTAAATTTTCCCGAAGTCATCCATTGATTTTTTTTTCCTTAAAATTTGTATTTTTGTTAAAGAGCAAATGATGGAGCATATGTTTTACGACGCTTTTTTCCTTATGGCTAATTATTCATAAATCTCGTTATCAATTTATTCTCGGCCAGAGCACGGGTTCATCTCTAATTATCATCGTAATGGTTGATGTTAATAGGAAAATACATCTATAGGATAAACCTAATTAAGCACTGGACAGGTCTTTTTTTTTCGTGCAAAAGAAAAAGAAATATAAACCATTACATTCTAAAATGACTTAGCGCCTAATAAATCAGGTAATAGCAAATGGTTCGTTCCGAAAAAAGAGGAAATAGATGACGAGAGGATCCCTTTGATTGGCTCCATTCTTTGCTGGACAGTCATTTAATTTTCACTGTGCATCCGCATTTTTCCTTCTAGATGCTTTTAGAAAAGCCTGCAAAAATAACAAGGAGAATTGTATTTGCTTTTGGTTTTCTTTGGAGACTACCCTTGATTTGTTGAAAATTCATTTGAGAAACCAAACCAGCAGAAGGAATGTGCCCAGCAACGCCATCAAAATTATGAGGGATGACAACGTTACCGTAACTTTCGTACGGCACTCATTTAAGGACCGTAACTTTTTTTTTGCTTAATTAAGTGCAACATCGAAGTAAAATCGATCATTTGAGTGCCACTTCGGCAAATAGTCTTTGATTTGTTGTATGTTTTGTTAAAATATTTTTTATTATTTTGATTTTTGATTTTTGATTTTCCTTTTTTCTTTGTTTTTTTTCCTGTGGGTTGGACGCAAAGGCCTTGCCCTTTGTCGGTAGGTCCGCGAAGGCCCTCGCCAAATCTAGGTAAGGCCACCTCGCTCGCAGCTGGCGAGGCCTCAATATCGTCGCCCAAGGCCATCGTGGCCTGGCCGGCCACGAGCGAGGGTGTAAAGGCCCTCGGAAGATTTGGGCGAGGTCGATGGTGGATTTTCTAGTGAGACAAATTATCGTTGGCACTTAAGTGATTGATTTTTCAAGTTCGTGGTACTTAAGTGATTGACTTTTCAAATTTGTGACACTTATGTGAGCCAAAAAAATCACAAAAATTGTCCACATCGGCGCCAATTGTACCATGTGGGACAACTAGTGTCCACGTCGGCGTCGGCTGTGCCACGTAAGACCGACATAGAAGCAAATTGCCTATGGCACTTAAGTGATCGATTTGACATTTAAGTGAGCGAAAAAAAATTACAATAATTGTCCGTCTCATCGCCGGCGATGCCACGTAGGATGACTAGCATCCATGTCGAATTTTTCGGCAAAGCAAATCGCCGATGACACTTAAATGATCGATTTTTTAAATTTGTAGCACTTAAGTGAGCACCCTACGAAAGTTATGACACTCTTGGTGTTTTTATCCCAAATTATGACTATAAATTTGATACAAGTTCTCATTTAAGTACATGCATTGATGTCTCTCACATTTTCACCATTTTAGGCAATTTTCTTATCGACTTACCAAACATGTTTCGAGCTAAAAAGAGGCGACAACGCGAAATGTAAATCTGATTATTCACTTTCCAAACCGACTCTCTTTGGGAAATCCCTAGTACAGATAATATACTATACAACCTCATTACTCTTCCATGGATTGTCATTTAACCCGTACAAATACAAGTTCATTGCACTCACTGGGTAGATAGTGAAGCCTATGTCGAATCCAAAACCCACCATCGATTGTTTACAGCTCCTAAGGGGCGACCATGCTTCGGCTATTTCATCATCTCCAAAAATTGCCCTTGGCCTACAAACTACTGATAGGATATTGCATCTTCTGCTTCATCTATGTCAGCACCCTTTTTTGTTTTAAGAAGATGAGGAATCGGACGGCGACCAGTGATCGCTCCGCCGAGCTCCAACCAGTGGCTCCTGCGGCGTTGAATAGTCACACTCTCTTTTACGGCGGTTTTGAGCTCCCACTGGTGCCTCCCAAGGTGGAGGCCGTGGTATATCGAGGCGACAAAACTAGGGAGATCGATTGCCAGGACTGCGCGATTTGCTTGGGATCTTTCGAGGAAGGGGATGAGCGTTGGTTGCTCAAGGACTGCAACCACGCGTACCACAAGAATTGCATCGAGAAATGGCTCCGCCGATGTTGGAATTGCCAGCTTTGCCGGGGTGCCATCATTCGGGCGTAGATTTTGCTGGCTAATCGGGGCTCCTGTGCGTTTGGTCTGATCAAGGCCTGGTTGGTCTACAGATCCGATCGACCATGTTAAAGGCTGAGATTTTCAATTTTGATTTGGTTTTCGGATAATTCACCCGAATTTATGTACTTGATAAAGATTCTTATTTTTCATTTAGGCCAAACTGATTGAATTATTCTTTTTCTTCATATTTATCCTCCGACCGCGTCGGCCTCTCACGTAGCATACGGTTTTCCTTTTAGGCGGAACCATTTAGACGCTATTTACCATATAATCATATGTAACATTGAAGTTGTCAGTCTAGAATCTTGTATTGGGATATTATCATGTCATAACTATGAAAAGAAGCCCGGATTTGTCTTCTTAAACAATATTTAACAATTTATTATTTCATTTGATCTTCTAAACGGTAGTTAGCTTTACCAAAATCTTATTCTTAACGGTAGTTGTCCACATCCTTTTTCTTTGACCAATTTACCCACTTGACTATATATTTTCTTCTTTTTTGGGATAAGTCATTCAGTTATAAAGTAAATGGAAATGCGAGTGTGGCCATTAATTTGCCCTAATTTGCTGACGTGTCGTCCTACCCAGTTTTTGAAGTTTCTAAAATTTAAAATACAATAAATACATTTAATGATAAATAAAAGGAAAATGGAAACTTTTTAAAAAGTAAAACAAAATGAATAGAAAATGGAGTTATGCGATCCCATCGATTTCTACCTCGCATGGGGATGCACAAATAAGAGTTTTATAAATCATTAGTTCAAAATGAGAGGGTGAAAATCAATACTAGGTTTCAGATTAGTTCTTTTATGCAATTTTTCATTAAAACAAAAGGTTAGAACCCGTGCAGCGTATGAGAATTCTGCTAGTGTTCAAGAAAAGCTTCCGAATTAGGAAAAACCACTCACTTGATATGAACAATTGGTCTTATCCTTCAAGCTTTTCAATTAGAATCGTGTCAAATGGAGAATGTACTGATCTGCTGGAGCACTATCTGCGGATCCCGATCCAACAACGTAGAAGAGAAGCAAATATTGCAGCGGACTGGGCGGCCAAAGCCCACGGATGGCTTTCTCTACCCTTGAATCGGGTTGTTTTACCACCTCCAACTCTTCTTGACATTTTATCTACTGAAGCCCATTTACAGGGCACATCTGGTTTTCTCAGTCGAATGAAGTGAAGCTCTTTTTCGACACCAAAAAAAAAACATCACATTTCAGAGGAAAGAAGAGTTTTTAGATCCGTCCCGATATCATGCCATCCATCCAACCAATCATGTAATACATAATGACGAGCGGATAACATTTCTTTGAGTGAAAGTGGCAACGAATGCATAACTCTCTGCTTTCTAATTGGTCGTGTCCACAGATACGATGATCCTTCCGGACCGCCTAAAAATCTCTCGAGAGGAACAGGGTACACACAGTGTATCTAACCGGCTCTCTTACAGCAACGTTGTAATGTATATAGCTTTTGAGTATGGTTAATAAACAACATGATTATAACGATGCTTCTGGTCTGTTCTAAATGACCCACAGACAAGAACTTCAGGTTTCTACTAAAAGGGTCTCCAGTGAGAGTTACTGGGTGGTTGTTGTCGTTCAGAACTTCAGATGGTGTGGAAGAGAAGCAAGCCCGATGGGCCAAATTGAATCGGCAACGCAACATGATTGGTTTCACCTATGGAAATCATGGTTTTGCTCACAAGCCACAGGTCAAAGACTCAAGATCCAAAGGTAGGAATAGGATTGTGCACCGTGCCGAAAAGTTAAAACCGGATTGGCTCCGATTCCCACGCTCTTCTTACAAGTTTCGTCCAACTTGAACCAACCGTGTAATGTTTTTATATGAACAAGGAAGTTTCGTTTGTATATTCCTTGGATTTAGCCGACCGCACATGGTGCAGAGCATACAAGTTCCACCCCCAACCAGAATAAACAAAGAAAGAAGGATAAAAAATGCGAGTTTGCCGTATGATCCGCTTCATGAGAAAAGGGAAATCGCCCCAACACAATCTCCTCCGCCGTTGGCGTCACGGCCAAATTGGGTTTGAATTGCAATGCACAGGAACTTTTTCAAATTGGGCTTTGTGAAAAGGATGAACGCACCCACCTAGAAGTTCTACCATTTAGACTAGGACGGTCCCATGTGAACGGTCCAGCACCGACGAGGAAATCGGAGATGTGGGTTTTGGACATGAATAAGGTCAAATGTAATAAAGAGGGACAAGATCTTGAAGAAGTAAACAAAGGAGGGAAGACCTCTCTTGGCTACTAAAGTCAGCACTTTGACTAGGGTGAAGTCGGCACATCCCATTATGGGGGAAATTATCTAGTCTAACCCTAAATTTATTATATGGATATCAATTTAATACTCTTAAAATGTTGCGTAAAATTTTAATGTAATCATTTTCGGTCAATATTCACCGAAAATAAATGGCATAATGGTGTGCCATCAAGGATGACCAGCGATGATTGAACCACCACGTCAGCGATTCTCATTGAAAATTGACCAGAATGATTATATTGAAATTTTGTGCAAAAATTTAGGACGAAATTGATCAAATTGAAAAGTTTATAACTGAATTGACATACACATAATAGATTTTGGACTTATAGAGTAATTTTCCCTATCATTGTTCCCGCCCATCTCGAGACAAGCCCTGACTTTTGTGTTTGGTTTTTTTAATGGTCCATTTGGAGGTTGCGGGATATGGTTTTGGATCCTCTTTTTGCCTTTTTCTCTTTGGTCGACCGCCAGAACGAGGGTGCTGCGTTTGGAATTGGTTTCCCTTCGTCATTTGCTGCTTCACAAGTGTGAAACCCCTTAAAGTGAGCCATTCTTAAATGGCGGTCAAGTTTGTTTTACTTTAGATTTCATTGTCAAAAAGAAGCTTTCCAGAAGACATTTATAATAAGTAATTGAATCGAGCAAACTCCACCTCCATGAGAACAAAAGGAGAACGACAAGGGTTGTTCGGCATGGTGAGTGAGCGATTCATCACTATGACATAGTGGGTAGTTGTGAAGCTTCTAATTCAGAAGAACGAAGATAAGGAAAACAGAGAATTCAATAGGATCCATGTCAATATAATTTGAACATGCACTTATTTTCTTTATTGAAATATCCCACGTCGCTTATACATGTGGTTTCCCTCCATCTATCAGCTTAAACTTTTGGACATGACTTTTCTAATGAGGTACAAAAATCGGATTTTGCCCCAACTTATTTTGCGTGTATGTCTACACCATGTTCATCAAATTTCACGTGTCATTCCTAATCTGACTTACACATAACATTTATATACTTAAATTTTTGGATTTGATTTTCTAACCTTCTTAATACTAAGATATAACCTAAGCCTCTCTCTTTTTCTTTTTTGGGCTCATCACATCATAAAAGGGGCAAAACTGGATGTTGTTGTTTCTTGTCAGCGTCATGGCTATTTTGGGAGGACATGGCTGGCATCTTCAAAGTGAACTTTTCAGAAAGAGTTGAAGCAAAACCCCAAAATTTCTTAAATCCATGTCCCATAAATTCATCTGCTTTTTTATACAAGCAATGGCATTGGGGACAATGCATGTGTGCACGAACCAATCCAAGCTAAGAAAGGTGCGAGCTGCTACGATTGCCCGCCTTTTTTAAAAGTTCCTTTTGTCCTGGGACTCCGGATGCGCTCCTACTCCTTGTGATTTCCTTAGATCGCTGACGTAATAAATAGAGTTCATGGATATTACTGCAAAGCACACATTAAGGATAATCTCCTTTTTTATGAGCTCAAAGCATACATTTATAAAAGATCGAATCAGATGCTCCTCACGAAAAATTGCACGAGAAAATGAGACGCGTGTCGACAGAGACTCAAATGGGTTAATACTAATAGCCCTCAAAACAACCGTTCTAGAGCTCGATTCGAGAGTGCTTGATTCGAGCGACGAGAAGCCACTTTGAGACCAACCCGTCTAAAGGGAAACATGTGTGACAACGTTCTCCTTTTCCTTTTCGCCGACAACTCCATGGGTGGACATTGAAAAGAGTTCTCACGTGCATACACAGTTGTCTCCCTCGCTTCAGAGAAAACAGTGAAAGGGATCCAAAGATGAACATTCACGGCGCGCACGTGGGGCTTCATTGAGTTAAGTAGCTGCGGTCAAGGTCATAGGGTGTGACTGTTCGTCTAAGACAGTGCAGGACAGTGGCGAATGTGCTGGCATCTGGATGATAGAAACCTCATTAATGGCGATGTAGATAAGGAAGCCATCTTCAATGCCGCTCCATTTTCGAAAATTTGAATGATCTTAGCCTCTCCACAGCTGCATCAATGCCTGTGGCACTCTCACTCTTAACCGGTAAGACCTGGGACGATTGATCAAGTTCTTCTCCAAGGTGAAGTACAAACAATGGTGATCCCCAAAAAACGCGAAGTTTATATTTTTCATGAATTGATTTTGATGTCCCTTTTCGCAACGTCGAGAAGAAGAAATTTCGAATCATAAAGGAATTCATAAAAAAGAAAGTTTAGAAAGCAATTGGACCGAAAAGGTTAAGTCGGCGCCTTGCTCAAACTCCAAAGTATTGTCTGAGCCTAGTGCAGTACGGACGACTCGAAAGAGCCTGTGCATGCACCGAAACTTCTTCACGATTCTATAATAGCACGAGACTTATTGTAAGAGTCTTGTTAACGAGTGCCCTCGAGACACTAGTTAAGCATATTTAATTAAAAAAAATAATATGTCAATTTTCCAATGCATCGATTCCGCTGGAGAGTACATCCACGACAACAACATCTTATTTACTTGGGTGTTCAACGAATGCTTTCGGAGCACCTCGTTAACAAAATCCTTGTTATGATCTACACGACCTTGTAACCTTTCGTATATATCTGTGTATTAATGATGATGCATAAGTATACTTAGAAACTGCACGTGGAATAACTCCAAATAAAGTTTTCAAGAAAAAAAGAATGAAAAAGGGAATGGCCATGTGATTGATACCTGAGACGACCGTGGCCTTGACTATAATGACTCGTGTTAATCACGGTTTCGTGGCAGCATTCAGTAGTTTCCCAACTTTGTATTCACCTTTCCTCAGCGAGCTTTCGGAGAAAGTGCCGTCACGTGAACCGCGGAGTAATAATAATAAATAAATAATAATTAAATTGAGAAATTGAAACTACAAAATCACCGACCGCTTCCGGAAAGTTTGGTGAGCCTCCACGAAGTATGCTATGCACCATTTTCCACAGAGTTGTCCGCGACTTTCGCCGCTTTCACCGCTCTCGCGGGGGACACGTGTCAGGGTAGCACGCAACGGCCCCCTGCAACCACCCGTCACCGTATCATCCACCCCTCCTCGTTCGTAGCCTCGCGCGCGACTCCCGAACTCTTTATAGTCAACTTGCTAAAACGCCGGGAGGGGGGCCCAGAGCCCGAGATGCTTGGCCCGAACCCCTCGCGACACCGCAGCCCCGCCAATCCGGGAGCAACACGTCACCACTCGCCCGATACTCCTGCTGACGTGGCGGCTCGCGATTCGCGCTCCCCTCGGCCCCCACCCCTCCCTCCCCCGGCGCGGCCTTGTGCGATGTGTCGCCACTGGGCTGACAGGGAAAAAGCACGTGCAGCAAAGGGGTCACTGCTTTTATAAATGTAATATTTTCAGGCTTGCTTTTTTTTTTTTAGGATCATATTTAAGAATAAAGTATTCCTTTTTCTCTCTTTCCCGTCACAAGTCGAAATATTATCCGAATTTCATAATATTATGAAAAATTATCTGTGAAAATCTACGCGCGAGCATGTACATATTGTAAAAGTTTTAAGTGTTTAAACGAAAATAAGTCAAAGCATGCGCCGCAAAATAAGAAGAAGTAAAGATATATCTAGACAAGATTGATTTTCTTAATATATAATCATAATTGACATGCCAAAGTTAATTGTTTTTGAACAACCGCTGTCTTTGATGCTCGAATTGGATATGCTTAATTAAAATACATAACTAGAGTTGGATACATGTTTCTTAACAAGTGCCCTTAAATCTTTCCGATGCCACCGTGGTGGTAAGCCTAGTGGTGTAGTGTTTTATTTACAAGTGGTTTGGGGCCTCTTGGTCACGCGTTCATCAAATTTGCTAATCGCTCTTCAACCTTAGGATACCTTGGTTCGTCTACAACATGGATTTAGCCATGAGACAATGATAAAATTCACTCAAAATGAGCAATAGTTATAACTTAAACTGAACATTTCTTCGTTGCTTTGAAACTCCTATGATAATACTCAAGAGAGTTTGCAAAGCCAATCATCCACTCTCACCCTTTTTTAGATAATTGATTTCTTTTAATACGTAATTATTATACTTAGTTTAAATCTCTTCCATTGCTGATCATTTTTTATGCGAATTCTAATATATCAAAAATGGGTTATATTGTACCAAGCACCCACCATTTACAGTTTAAAAAAAAGTACACCTCTGCTTTTATTTTATTTTTTTAACCCAAAAAAAAAATCTCATGCACGTGTCGCATGATGTGTCATTCTTCATTGCATGACGATTGCACATTTCCCTTTTCTTATCAAAAAGTCCATCAATATGAAAGCCTAATTGATGGAAAAACTAGCTTTCCAGATAATTAGGCTGCATTCATTTGCAAGATAAGACCGGACAAAATGTGATAAGAAATCGAGAGATTTTATTATATCATATCTACTATTGATAAATTGTAATAATAAAGTCGAATACTGGAATAAGGACAGCATGAGTACCATAACTTTCGTAGGGTACTTACTGAGTGTCATAATTTTTTCGCTCATTTAAGTGTCACATCAGAGTACAATAGATCATTTGAGTGCCATTTTCGACAAATCGTCCTACGTGGCTTTTTTAATTAATTTTCCATCTGACGTGAATTTTTTAAATTTTTATTATTTTTTTGAAATTTTTTTATTTATTTTTTGCTTTTAAAATTTAGTTTTTATGTTTCTTTTCCTTTTTTAATTTTATTTTTTTCCAGAGCCGTCTTACCCTCCACCACAAAGGCCCAGGCAAGGGCATCACGATTGCATCGATAGTGGGCGAGGCCGCGAAGGCTGTCGCCAAATCTGGGCGGCCGCGGGCAAAGTGGCCTAGCCAGATCTGGCTGCAACGCCTTGCCCGTAGCCGCCCGGATCTAGCGACGACCCTCGCGGCCTTGCCCTTCGCCGCGAAGGCCAAGCAAGGCCATCGCGGCCTCACCGACAGTGAGCGAGGCCACGAAGGCCGTCGCTAGATCTCGGCGGCCGCGAGCAAGGCAGCCACGCCAGATTTGGTTGCAACGCCTTGCCCGCAGCCACCCAGATTTGACGATGGCCTTCGCGACCTTGCTTTCTGCCGCAAAGGCCGAGCAAGGCCATCGCGGCCTCACCGGCAGTGGGCGAGGCCACGAAGGCCGTCGCCAAATCTGGTTGCAACACCTTTCCTGTAGCTGCCCAAATTTGGTGACAGCCTTCGCGCCCTCGCCCACTGTCAATGAGGCCACGATGGCCTTGCCCAGACCTTCGTGGCGAAGGGCAAGGCAGCCATCACCCATCTGGATGAGGGCTTCGCGGCCGATGAGGGTTGACGGTGACCCTCGCCGACATTAAAAAAAATAAAAAAATGGAAAATAGAAATTCCAAAAAAAGTAATTAAAAAATTCCAAAAAAATTCAAAAATATACTAAAAATTTGTCCACGTCAATGCCGGCAAAGTCACGTTGGACAACCGGCGTCCACGTTAGATTTTCCGACGAAGCAAATCGCTGATGACACTTAAGTGATCGTTTTTTCAAATTTGTGGCACTCAAATAAACGAACAAAAAGTTATGACATTCAAGTGAGCGTCGTACGAAAGTTATAGCACTTTTAATGTTCTTATTCCATCGAATACTTTAATAGTATGAACAACATATTGATGTAAATGATGAAAATGCCCAAATAGAGATTGTAAGATCTCTCATATTTATTGCTAAAGAAGCCACAAATGCACAAATGCAAATAACCTCCATCGATCAATTCATAAACTATTGTGCAATCTACGTCTTAAACTGGAAAAGAGCTCATTAAAACATTCTCTTCGTTTGACTTGAATCAGTGAGTTATGGAGGAGAAGGAACTTTGACTCTCTTTTCATTTTTGTGGAGTTTTGACATGAACAAAGAACTATAGCGGAGCAGTGAAGCTCCAACAAGAACAAGAGCTACTAGAAGAAGGAGATGGAGTAAATTAGGAAGATTGGTTTCAGTTTTGAATTTGTTCATTTAAAATCTGAGTTCTTCTACTTCATTTTTATTTAGTTAGTTTTTAATTATTTTTCATCTGGTTTTTATTTCTTTTTATATCCTTTCATCATTCCCAAATAAAAATTTTATTATATAATAAACTATACCGATATACCTAAAATATGTAACAATTATAGATACCGAATGTATATAATATAATAGAAAGAAATTCAAATATATAAATAAAAACAAAAATTGTCCATTATTGTTTTGTTAATTTGAATGTTCTTTTTTATATCATAAACCAAATATTACTTTCTATTTATTTTTTATTTAAGAAATTCGTTATTCAAGAAAAATAGCTTTCATGGCATAAATCATATCCACCTTTATCTCAACTCCCCGTGAAATATCCGGACCGTATCCCTTTGTGTTCGACTTCATTTTATCTCGAGTAGGAACCAAACATGGTATATGATAAATCCCGATATTTATCTTGATTACCAAAAGTATTGATAAATCCGGGGATGGACAATCCAGATAAATCCACTCGTGCTGGGCGCACGACTCACGTCACAAATTTCGACATATCTAAATTGCCATTTAAATAAAAAAAAATATCTTCAGCTATAACTTCGCTCCGCCGTCCACTTTGGCACACGCTCTCCTCATAAAACCCCTCTGTATCTAAAGGCACAGAATACCCCCCCATCTCTTTCTCTACGGAGCAACAATGGCGTCTCTCTCTCTCCTCCTCTCCCTCTCGCTCCTCCCTCTCCTCCTCCCTCAGGCCCTCTCCCTC
This sequence comes from Syzygium jambos, assembly GCA_031216235.1. NCBI lineage: Eukaryota > Viridiplantae > Streptophyta > Magnoliopsida > Myrtales > Myrtaceae > Syzygium > Syzygium jambos. Next base: position 23,285,606 of record CM062230.1, on the reverse strand, counting down.
GCCTGCACGTCCCAGAACCTCACCAGCAACGGCAAGCTCTACACCAACTGCAGCGACCTCCCCAAGCTCGGCGCCTACCTCCACTACACCTACAACGCCTCCAACTCCTCCCTCTCCGTGGCCTACGTCGCCGCCCCGTCGCCCGGCGGGGCCTGGGTCGCCTGGGCCATCAACCCCGTCGCCACCGGCATGATCGGGTCGCAGGCCCTGATGGCGCTCAAGATCAACGGCTCCGTCGTCGCCAGGACCTACAACATCTCCGGCTACCACTCGATCGTCGAGTCGAAGCTCTCTTTCGACGTGTGGGGCCTGAGTGCCGACGAGGTGAATGGGACGATGCGGATCTTCGCGACGGTGAAGGTGCCGGAGAAGGCGCCGAGCGTGAACCAGGTCTGGCAGGTCGGCGGCATCGTAAACGGGACCCATCCGAGCATCCACCCGCTGGATCCGGCCAACAAGGCGTCGATGGGGACGCTCGAGCTGGCCTCGTCGGAGACGAACGAGGCCCCCGCTCCGGCGCCGAGCAAGAGCGGAGTGAGGGCGGGTCGGGGCAATGTGGGTCTGTTGGCAAGTGTGATTCTGTTGATCGGAAGTGTTGCGGCACTCTAGTTCAGTGATGAAAGTGTTCCGATTTGGATCAGATATTATTTTCTATATCAGTTTGCATCTCTTTATGGAGTTGTCCTGTGCTTCTCCTCCTCCTCCTCCTCCTCCTCCTCCTTCGCTTGGCGATGTAAAAACGGTAGGTTTGATTGCGTTACTGAGAGGTGGGTCGGCCTTCTCCTTTGACAAAAGAAATTACTGTCCAAACATTAATGAGCGTTTTCTGTGATCTTCTTCTCTTTTTTTGTTGTCTTTTTTAAAGATAAATATATCCACCTTTTGAAATATTGCTCATATATATGGAAGAAAAAAATCGGGGCGTTGAAAATACCAACACTTTTGTCGCGGGTTACTTACAAAGTGCCCTCAATGCAACCTTTACCGAAATCCATTTTGCTTAATTTTTTTACCTTAAATCAATTCTTTTCCCGATTATAAAAGTTCTTGAGAGGGGAATAATATTTTTTTTTTCTCTCTAAATGTAAAGCGTTGTAAAAGGGAAAAGATCTTTAATTTGTGGGGCATGATGATAGCGCGTTGATGGGAACATGTGCTGGTGATTTTGGTGGCAGAACCTGAGTTTCCATTTTCTTGTACAGTGAAGATCCCTTTACTTCCTGGACAGATTCGCTGTTTTCTTTTACCCCTCCACATCTCACTTTGATCTCGTTCCACGGCCGATTCTCAGATCTTGTGGTCGATCTTTACTTGATCCTCGGAACACTTATTAATCCTTGCTGACACGAAAGATAAGTTTAAACGTAGTTCAACTAAATTATTGACCATGTGAAACGCGTTGCTTTCGTTTCAATAGTTATTACCTAGCGAGGAGTTGCTAATTACTCTAGTGGTTAAACTTGCTTGTTCTTCTTTTCTACTTTGTGGAAAGGGTAGTGACCATAATGCGAGTTTGACTTTAAGAGTTACTTATTTGCGGGCAACTGCAAAAAGAAATGTCGTAATTCATTGTGACCGTGCGCTAGGAAAGCTATTTTAAGCTCCATTTGTTTCCCGAATTTCGAATTTTGCCGGCTAAATGTTTTCGAATCGAAGTTATTTGTGGATAAAAAGGTTTGATAGGATTTTTTTTGGGTTGGGCTTTTCGAACTAAGTTGGAATTATTGTTCAAACTAGTGAGGCCGGCTCTTAAGTCTCCCATGGTGGTGAGCTACTAATCTAGTAGAGATTGAGTAAAGCAATTGTCGCACTTTTCAAACTTGCATCTATTATGGAAGTCGGATTCTATGACTTGTGAGTGAGAACACCGCGAGAACTTGGTCCCACGTTGTGCCATTGACTGAAGAACAAGAATTGTGAGCTAATCTATTTTTTTAAAGACGTAAGGATATCCACCGTTTTAATTTTTGAGCACGACGCTTGATGTGTTTCGAAAGTCTAATTCCAATCCAATGGAAAATGTAATTGTATAACATAATATTATGGGTTGTATTAAATTCATACAAGAAACGAAATTTAATATATATATATATATATCTTTTACAGATATAAATAAAATAAACCTACCGGGATAAATTGGCAAGGCAAAGACTTTCTTGTGACAAAAAAAAAAAAATTGGCAAGGCAAAGTCAATAGCCGCCCCATCGAATCCTTGCCCCGTTCCCCGCTTTTTGTCTTGCTCCCTCTTTTTTGAGGGGAAAAATTTGAGGAAAATTATTATTTCGGTCCTAAATCTATTATACAAATATCAATTTAAGCTTAAACTTTTCAATTTTGTTAAGGTAATATTAAACCTCTACGCGAAATTTCAATGAAGTCCTTCTAACCAATTGCGGCCCGAAATCACTAATGCGGCAATCCACCAAATCAGACCTGAAATCTCCATATAATTTGGACCTCGAATGAACAAATAGTTTAGCCTCAAATGATGTACACAATTAGGCATGATCAAAACTCCCAGCACAAAATATACAACTTTACGTTCGCCATGCACTTTGATCTCGTCTTCAAAGATATTGTCGGAAATGCTAATTTAAAGGCCCCTAAACTCTGAACTTGACCAGTCTATTAAATATACTTTGGGGTGAGCATAAACTCAGTAAATGAACTCTCTAGATCTAAGGTAGAAAATTATCTTCGCACTCGACTAGGAGTACAACAACAAAATGACAACCAACGAGTTATCACATCACTTATATCAATCACTATAATTCAAGTAATGAAGTTCACCATTTGGCTATAGTACGATAAATATTAAATTTATTCCTCAATTAATGTTGTATTCATAATGGAATATTTCAATCACTCGAGAAGTACAAGATGTATCATATATGATTCAAGTACTTGTAATCTAATCCAAATACAACATATTAATCATTTCATCTTCTATGAACACGCATCATAGCATCAATTCATAAGTATATCAAAATTTACATCTTCTATCACATAATCAAATTTTTCATCACTTTTCCACTTTAGCAACAATAATATCAATCTACTCTAAACCACAAGTATTCACTTACATTTTCCAAACATGTTATTTCAAAATATTTTAGATGTAAATCACACGTGATAGATAAATGACCATAATCACATGTGCAATTAAATAAATGTCATGAGTCACATACGATTGAATACTCAAATGTGCACAAATGAATGTACGAATCTCATGATGAACAAAAACCACGTAGCAGCACACTGCTATAGACGGGAGCATCTATTTCATACTTGTCACTAACCGAGACCCATCTTGGCTAGAGAGGTATCATCACCACCGTTACATAGGAGACGGAATTATATCATCTTGATTAACGAGGCATCATCACCACTAAAATATGACATATGAGATTATGACATCTTGATTAGTGTGATGCAGCTCGACTAATGAGGTATCGTCATCATTAACACATGGGAGACGAGATTATAACATCTCGACTCATGAGCATCTAAACTAACGAGGCATCAGCACTACTAATAAATGGGGAACAAAATTATAACATATCGACTAACGAAACATTGTCACCGCTAATATGTATAGGGGATGGAATAAGAAAATAATAATTCCCCTGTTCAATCATATATAACAGTGGATATAACATCACTATAATCTTTTGGAATTCCCCGCATCGACTTGGAATCAAATATCCATTTATTATTATTTACAAAACCATAAACTCTAACGATCATCATTCAGTAGATTACATCATCACGTGCAAATCATCACTACATAACAAATGTCACGTATTTTCCAATAATCACATTTACGAATAATATTACACTAAACCACCCGCCTGGGTGGCGCTACTGGAGCGCGCACTCTTCCTCTCACAAAAGGTTGAGTGTTTGAATCCCGGGCACCGCAGGGTGACTTAACCGGTGGCACATGTATGGTGGCTAGCACGTGTCGCCCCCAGAGTTTACTCCCCGACTGTCGGCCGTGCGGGGGTTCCCTGGGTTATCAAAAAAAAAATAATATCACACTAATCTTTTAAGATTTTCCATGTAAACAGCGGTATCAAATAATTTCGTGTTTTCCAACATTTAAATCTATATTCTCTAAACATCATGCCATCATCATTTAATAGAGAATTTATGCAGATTCGTAATTGAGATGAATTTCCTTGGACAATCAAAATTTCTATAATTAAAAAAACTCATATAATTGCCATTTTTAGACCACACCTTAATTAAATTCACCTTAATCATCAAAATTGAAAGTAAATTCCTACAATTCTAGATTTTCATAATAATATAATTGCGACAATAAAGTTTCTCATTTTGTAATTATTACTCTTAACTTCCAATCTTCACTTAATCAAGCTATCTTAATTAAATTGATACCAAAGGCCATTCTTTTTTTATCTAAAATATATGAATATTTTATTTATACTATATGTCACGCCCCAAACCCTCGAACGCGTGAACATCCTTACTAGGTCATGAAATTGCGACGTTCAAGGACGCATTGCCGACTCATTCATTTTAACTTTCAATTATGCACATACGAAAGCACAACATCTACAGACAAGAACAACATGGATAGACAGGAAAACATACAACAAATATATATACATACATTAACAGCAGTACATCTAGAATTAATATATTACAAGTCCGTCATGTAGACCTTCCCGATTACAACCACAAAAGGTAGGGAGTTAAACCTAGCTCCTCTATCCACGAGGACAACCTCAAAGGATGTTCCCCGTCAAAACAACCGGTTCCCATAGAACACAACGCATACTCATATCTGAGCACCTTAAAAATGGCTAACAATAATGAATGAGATAAATCTCAATAAGTAAACGACCTAAGCCTCGATTAGGAAGTCAACTCGCCTCGGGCACACCTAAACACGCAGCCACATATCGACGGTAGATCAATAGCAAAACAACTCCTACTTTGCCCTAACTACACACACGAGCAGGCTACCCAGCCCAGTATAAATAAAGGCGTCATTAAACAATCGCAAGCATGCTTACCTTGTCTTGGCACACACACCCTACACGTTATAAACCATCATGTGCAATCATAATGCAACAAGCACATAATATAACAAGAACACACAGTAGCATTCCCATGCACAAGGCATCTACACAAGTCCCGATTATAAGATGAAACCATTTTGGCTCGTCCCATACCGTGCATCACAATTTCATCCCATAATCAGGCGCAATGCATCCACACTCTTTCACACGTGTTCCGATTACTACAACCTCACAAGGTTATAGCACAACCCGCATTACTCGCATCAGGTTGGCAATCTTTCGGCATAACCGAGCATCGTCCCACCCCATCAGGCATGGCATCATCTGGAACTCCCTCCCACACGGTATTCAATTAAGAGCATTGGCTCGGCCTCAATCGCGACTTGACATCCGTACCCTTGCCGGGCATCTGAACTTATTCGGGCAACGTCCCCAGACCCCCGCTGGGTGACGAGTTCCTTTATGTGATCACACTAGCACAACAATCACACAACTCATTTATATCTTAGCATTTAGCCAAATGCAAACGTGGTTCGTGCTCATACAACAAATTACTGCAACTTCCACACATAAAAAAAAATGCAGTAATAAATTCACACGTAATCACATACACACAATCAACCCATCAAACTTTGCATGATTTCCTTTTTTTTTAAACATCCTTGCCCCATTTAACTTATAAAACTTGACATATAAACCCGACACCTTGGGTTTACTATTTACATGTCCATAAAACCTTTCTTTAAAAATAACATCCAAGGTTTATAAAATGGGCAATCACATTTCATGACATAACAAGCTCTAAAGCACATGAAATATATACAGAATTATTACATAATTCAAGTATAAATCACATTTAGCAACCACTTATTGCCCCTATTGCGATAACTTATCAAATATAAATAGATAACTTATCACTCTCTCGCGATAACTTATCATCCATTTCTTCGATAGCTTATCACCCCTTATCACCAAAGCCACGATAGCTTATCACCCTTTTGGTGATAACTTGTTAACAAATACCCGATAAGTTATCGTCCCTTTGACGATAGCTTATCACATTTTCTTGATAGCCTATCAAGTCTACTTATCACCTATCGCGATAGCTTATCACTTCCGCTTATCACTTATCGTGATAGCTTATCAACTAATCCCTCATTAATTGGTACTAAGCATAATTAACTTAGTATAATCTAACCCTAAGCAAGTTTAATGTACTAATCAAGAGATTAGAACGTTAACTCCCTCAGAAACCATTCCGACGACACGGGCGCAATAGCGGAGGCGAAGGCGAAGGCTACGCGTGGCTCGGTCCGGAACAACAAAGGGTGGCAGCATGGAAATGGGTCTCGCTGAGGCAGCTACTGGACAACAGCTTTGGTGGGTTGGACGGGCGACTACGGGCGGCGGTGGCTCGGCAAAGGCAGCTCATGGCATGGCTTGGGGGTGGTAAGGGCAGTGAACAATGGCCAAAAAGGAAAGGAAAAACAAGAGGAAAAGAGAGAGAGAAAGGGGTGGCAACAAGAGGGAGGGAGAGAGAGAGAGAGAGAGAGAGAGAGAGAGAGAGAGAGAGAGAGAGGCAGAGAAGAGAGAGGAAGACACTAGTCTTCTCATCCAAGCCAACAAAATGCTTGGCCCTTCTTCCTCCTTGTCCAACAAGCCAAGATGCATGGCCAAGATCCACTCTTGCAAGACAAGCCAAGATCAATGGCTAGAAATTGATCTTGCAAGACAAGCCAACGATGGCTTCTAGAAGAGGTAATTTGGTAATTTCAGCTCTTGATACAATTCACGGCACTATTCACAACTCTATTCACATGGACTTGGGCTTGGGCTTGGGCTTGAACGGGATCAATTTGAAGAGAAATAAGCTTTAAAAGGTTAATGGGCTTTCCTTGATCCCATTAGGCTTTGGCCTTGGGTGTGAGGGCCATCTCAGCCCACTTGGGCGGCCCACTTGTGGGCTTCTATTCTTGGCCCAATAATTCCTTTGTCCAAAGTTTTGGGGTACAAAACTATTCCCGGGAGTCTATCTCGACTAAACCGAAAAGAAAAGTCTATGAACTATCCTTAATCAAAAACCTATAATCGGACCAAAGCTCGTAACTAAACTTCAATGGGAAGTACTCCTAATATGGCCTATTCGAGTTAGGCAGCCTCTTGGGTGTTGCTAGCGTGACTTATGGTTGATTCGTCAATTAATCCATATCCAAGTCTCATTAATCCATGGATCATTATCGGTTGTCATGTAATCATGCGGAATTGACTTATTTACCCGGAACACGTGGTCTTGTGAAATAAGCTTAGGATCGTTCGAGGTTTAGTATAATGATTATGTGGAATCACCCACAATCCGATTATATATACTTCCATCGAATCAATTCCTAACCTTTCACTGATTGACCCGTGGCGTTATAAGGTCATCCCGCATCGGTCCTTATGGTCAAGCTATTTTCCATGGTCGAGTACTCTAGTCGAGTGCATTTCTCAACACTCAATTGCCCATCCTAACCGAATAGTTGACCCATGCACGATTCGTGAATCGACTCATGGTCTAACCTTGCTATTAGTGTATCGAAAGTTTAGCCACTTCTCTTGCCGAAATAGGGTTCGAATTGAGGTTGTCACACTATAGACATGTTACAAATTTTATAAATTAAGCAAAACAACCCAATTTTAAATTAAATTGTGCAATTAAGTCGAATTTAGACTAATTAGACAAATAGTAATGACCCGGTCTGATGAGAGCAGGGAGTGGTTGCCCGAGCTAGAGGACTTAGACAAGGAGTTGCTATCGACATGCTTCTAAGATGGCAAAGGGGGCAGAATGAACCCAATTGCACACCAAATAGGGGGAAAACATTCCTGGTATATGTTTGTGAAAAATCGGAACTGACTCATGCAGTGCCTTTTTGATGTAACAACAAGTTTTACTTTGGAACTCTAAAGTTAAGTGCACTCAAGCTAGAGTACTACCATGATAGGTGACTTTTTGGGAAAGTGACTATCAGTACACCAAATGACAAAACCATGAAGCTCGGTATGGAACTGCCAAAGCGGACAATACTCCAAGTGAGTTAATCCAAAATGTCACAATATAGTATAAGAGTGGGACTCCCTCTAGTATATTTGTGATCTGGGATGAACCACGCAGAAACTAATGGACTAATAATGACTCGGTCTGACGAGGGTAGAGAGTGGTTGCCTAGGCCAGAAGGCCCAAACAAGGAGTGGTGGGTAATATTGTTAAAATATCGTGTTGAGGAGTGTTTTAGCCAAAAAAAAGGGTGGAAAAAGCGTGATCCATTTTTTTTTTATTGATATACCTTTTGGGCATACGAAAGTATCGAGTTGCCCAAAAATTAACCAAAATGGTTAGGGCTTTCCATGCAAGCAGCATTGGGGCACCCCGGCCCCTATGTTTGCACACCCAGTCTTGTAGCTTCAGTTAAATGGGGCTAATCAATACCTATTTCAAAAACACTTGAAACAAGTTGGGGAGAATCGGACAACAATTCACCAGGAATTAACCCAATCCATAAACAATTTCTTCCCCAAAACTAAATCAACCAAAATCGACTTAAGCCCAGTAACAACTAGCAATACAACCTCACAATATATAAATATAATACCTAAATAATAAGGAGATAAAGGCAACAACAACACCAATATTTTTAATGGAAACCCAATCCGAAAAAAACCATGGACGGCCCAAAAACTTTCACTAATCACAAAAAATAGTAGGATACACAAAATGTTTTTCTCTACTCACACACTAGAGGCTCAACATCAACCAGACAATAGTATTTCCATCACCAAAAGTGAATTACCACAAATGAAGAAGAAAACCCTAACCGTAATTATAGAATTCGAAAAAGGTTCTCAATGACTGAAATCGATCAATTCGTAGCCCTCGGTTTCACGAACAACATACTAAAATTTGAGCCAATTTTGTCAACGTTTGGCCTTTGAATCAAGATCGCAAAGTCGGACCCCTTTTTTTCCTTCTCCTTTGCTCTCTCTTGGCCTTTCTCTCTTCTCTTAGGCTTTTTCACACAAGAAGCTCTTCTCTTCTTTTCTTTTCCTTTCTTTTCTTTTCTTTTTGTAACTTTTCTCTTTTTTTTTCCTTTTATATAAGTTAGCTAGGCCCACATGAGCGGACCTAGCCAACATATTTTGACACATTTAAAGGTGATTTTTGGATCAATTGAACTAATTTGGGGTCAAGGGTGACGTAGCTAATAAAAATCACCTAGAGGGGGGGTGAATAGGTGATTTAAAACTTTTGACCAATTTTTAAGCAGAAACAAATAATCAAGATTAAAGTCTGAAAGATATTCAGATTCTGAGCAAACTTTATAGACAATATGCTAGTGTACAGTATAAAAGATAGAATAAGAGTTTAGGGATAGAGAAACTGCACACAAGAAATTATAGTGGTTCAACTTAGATCAAGTATATGTTCACTCTCCCATACTGACAGTCTACTGGCTGGATTTCACTATGTGATAAAAAAGAATTACAAGTTCTGAGTGACATCACTCGGTAAATGATAGAACTTTCTATCTCACACAATCATTCGTGCAAAATGTCCCTCAAGATCTCAACATTTGGCTGAGGAAAGACAAGTAGTGAGAAAAGTGTCAAAAAAGTCTTAAAACTTTTGTATTAATGTCAATTTAGTCCCAAACCTTTTTTTGGTATCAATTCAGTCCTAAACCTTTTTGCCATTGATGCCAATTTAGTCCTAAACTTTTTTTTGTGCTAATTCAGTCCTAAACCTTTTGCATTTGTGCTAATTTAGTCCTTTCGGCTAATAGCTATTCATGTGTTGAAGGACTAAATTGACACAAATGCAAAAATTTTAGGATTGAATTGGTACCGAAAAAAGGTTTAAGACTAAATTGGCACTAATGTAAAAGGTTTCGGACTAAATTGACACAAAAAAAAGGTTTAGGACTCAATTGACACCAATGCAAAAGATTTCGGACTTAATTGGCACAAAAAAAAGGTTTAGGACTAAATTGGCACCAATGCAAAAGGTTTATGACTTTTTTGACAATTTGCCCGACAAGTAGTAGAATCAGAGTATGCTCAGGCTTTGGACTTGTTGATTTTTGACTTCGTTCTCTTCCTTCTGCTTCTCATTAATCTTCTTTTATACTCCTCCACTTCCAAACTAGCTTTTGGATAGTTTTTAGAGGATCATCTTTCAATTTTGAACTTGGAAAGATTTGTATAAAATCGATTAAGTAGCCATTGGTTGACAAAATTTGAATCCTGCTAAATCTGGTCACCCGTACAACCAGAATATTGGTTTCCATAAGTAGAGCTTTATCTGTTGTGATATATACTTACCTTAATGTTTAATTGTCAATCAATTTTGCATTATAGCCTTTTAAGATTGAGTCAATCAAAACTTTCATTCTGTAAAATTCATGCCAGATCACTAGCCGTTATGTTTGTTCTGAATAGTTTCAGAGTCTGGATAACTTCTGGTTCTTGTTTCACATTCAGAACTTAAGTTAGTGTGGGTCTTTAGTAGGGCCAAAACCTTTTAGAAGTAAAGTTTGAAGTTCTTAATCTGCTTAATACTGAGTGACTTTTATAGCAGAGTCTTAACTTCTCGATATGGTTTCCGTAAAATTTGAGATCTTCCTTCTAGTCCTCGTAAAGTCTGAGTATCCAGAAAATCTAGTTCTCTCGAAATATTGGAATTACCAATTTCAGAATATATCTATCTGGATCAAAATACTTCAGAGTATTTATCAGACTTACAAAATTCACATAGACAGTTTTGTCAACTTCGAAATCTATTAGGAAATTTCCTTAACAAAAAGAAGCAAACTAGGAAGAGCTTACGTTGGAATTTGCTTTTGTTACTAAAAGAAGATAAGAATAACGTAACAAGCCCTAAATTGTTGCGAGGTGATGAAATTCACTTAGGATTTTTTCTTCCCCGCCTTCCTTCTACTTTGCTACGTTTGGCGAAAGTGCAAGATATTATCAGCCGCCTTTGGCCCATCCGAATCACTTTATCTCGAAGGAGCTCGTTTTCGTGCTACATCGGCTCAGCATCACTGTCGGTTGTCATTATAGATAGCCTAAGATGAGCGAAGATATGTTATGTAAGATTCAATTTTTTTGATTTGGAAATTTGTATCGAAGACATAACTCACTTGTAGCCTTGTTTCAGCTAAAGCATTTATATGCGGATTTGGTAGACGACATGTTACCATGGTAGAGGGGACGTGAATGGACCGCAACTAGACATGGCATGTAGGTAGGCAAGATATTCAGCATCTTGTTCGGTTAACAACGTTAATGGAATATTTGGCAAATGTTGAATTTGTCTAATTAAAAGTGAAGTTTCTCCTCATGAAAAACGACAGGTCTTATGCAAGAAGACAGTATATATAGATGTGAATGGTTAGATGAATTACAATAGCTACATCAGTCGGCCTTCTCTCTCTCTCTCTCTCTCGATCAAGGCTCTCTGCGTACTACAATGACCGGTCTCTCTCCCCTCCTCTCCCTCTCGCTCCTTTCTCTCTTCCTCTCGCCGGCTCTCTGCCTCACCTGCACGTCCCAAAAATTCACCAACAAGGTCTATGCCAACTGCATCGACCTCCCACGGCTTGGCGCCTACCTCCACTACACCTACAACGCCTCCAACTCCTCCCTTGCCATTGCATACCTCGCTGCTCCGGCCCCCTTCGGCCAATGGGTCGCCTGGGCCATCAATCCTGTTAGCACCGGCATGATTGGCGCTCACGCCCTAATGGCGCTCAAGCCCTAATGGCGCTCAGGCTCAATAACGGCTCCCTTGTTGCCAAGACCTACAACTGCAATAGTTACATCGCGATCACGGAGTCCAAGCTATCGTTTGAGGTGTGGAACCTGAGTGCTGATGAGGCAAACGGGATGATGAGGGTCTTCGCATTGGTCGAGGTGCCGAAGGATGCTACGAGCGTTAACCAAGTCTGGAATGTAGGCGGTGCGGTCATCGGTAACCAACCGCAAGTTCACCCGTTGTCCGCAGCCCACAGGGAGTCGAAGGGGAAGCTCACGCTGGTCTCGTCATGGAACGGTGGCGGCATTGGCAACGCAACTGCACCTGCTCCTGGACCTAGCAATGGCGGATGGAGGGTGGATAGAAATGATGCGGGTTTCTTCATTAGTCTAATTTTGTTTATTGGTGTTACTATGGTGTATTCATTGACTACATCTGAATTTTCTACAACCTTAGAGATTTAAATTTCACTGTATCATCATCTTCATTGTTGTTGGTTTTTTTCGTGTCTGGGAGAGATTTAGCTGCGGCGGTAGCATTAACTCTTTTTGCATGGACACGCTACCCGGTTGGTGCCACCCTAAACCACATGCATAAAGAGTTCACAAAGTTCGAGAAATCTAAGTAAGAAGGTCAATATATCCAAAAAGATGTTCAATGGGAATTGAATCGACGATTAAATATTTTTTTAATATACATGGATCGATGTGTAAATCAACGAAGGTTGCAAAGGGGTCATTTGTTGATTTTGGACAGGAAAGTAAATGACAAGATTTTGAACATACGAATAATGCAGATAATCGTGTTTGGGCCATGTAAATTGCAAAAAAGTAAATATAAAGATAAATTTGCAAAGAAGGTTGAGTTCTTGGATTGATTGGAGGATTCCAAAGGGTACCTATCGCGACCTCCCCGAACCGGCCCCACCGCCTAAGGGGTTTGGCTAATGGATTACTAAGTTAAACCTAACTCGAACTCTCCCAAGCCCATACCAATTCGTGACTTAGATTTAAATTATTAACATGTAAATCAATTTCATTCAGGAGTCACCACTAATCAGTTTTTGGTGGGTCGATTAGACAACTAGTAAAGCATGGGAGAAATGTTTCACTTTTACGAACCAGAGATTCAATGGGTATGGGGACTTGATTACACTAATTGACCAATTAGTGCCCTTTCGGTTCCTATCCTTGTTCAATCACCGCCTAAGTATTCACACTAATTGGGAGTCTCAAAATTCGATTCCTAATTAAGCTAAGGAAAGCAACCATCAATACCTGAACCTAACATGCATGGTCAATCACGTTCGAGGTTAAATTAAGCACGCAATTTAAAATGTACAAACCAAACAACGTGCAATGAAACATGACTCTAATCACATAATAGGGCAAGAAAAACCAATTCCAAAGTCCAAATAAATTTTCTGATTTTTTGATATTTTTTAATTTTTAATTAAATTTTTTTAAAAAAATTGAAAAACTATTTTTTAATATTAAAATAATAAAATAATATAAAATAGACCGGGTTGGATCTCCACATCCGACCTGGATAAAATGTATATATTTAAAAATTTTCTTTTTTAAAATTTTTTTTAAAAAATTTTGAATATTAAAATAATAAAATAATATTAAAGTAATATTAAAGGACCTGGGTCGGATCTCCACATCCGACTCGGATAGGGGACTGACCCAAGTGCGCCGGCCCGAGTCCATGACCGGATCGGGCTCATTTGTCGAGCCCAATGTGGCAAAAAATTTTTTTTTTAAGAAAGAGGGCCCAGCCCAGAAATTTTTTTAAACAAATTAAAGCCCAATCAAGAAAATAAAACACCAAATTAAAGCCCAAGCAAGCACGAGGCTTCGCGGGCCGGAACTCGCGCGAGCCGGACGTTCGCGAGCTCCGGCCAATGAACCCGAGAAACAGGGGAGTGAACAAAAAAACAGGGGAGAGGGGTCGCCGTTGCGGCACTCCCTATCCGACTCGGTGGTGGCAAACGGGGGCAACCATGAGAGGTTAGACCAGATCTGGTCATCTCGCACGCCTTCAAGCCGAAATCCTCGGGAAAACACCTCGAATCAAACAAAAACAAGCCGAGTAAAGTCCAACGAGGACTCAAGTTGGGACCTACCGTGAGGAATGGGGTTCACCGAGGCTTCGCCGGCCACGGCTGGGGTGTGGCAATCACCGGTGGGAGACCCCTCAACCACCGATCTCATTCTCGAATGCTCTCGGTCTGACTTCCTCGGATCTCTCTCTCGGAACCCTCTCTCTCCCTTTCTGTTCTCCCCGATTTCTCTCTCTATGCCCCAATTTAAGGTCGGCCAGTAGGCAGGAGCACATGGCCCTGCCATCGCCAGCCTGTCACGGCCGGCCGATCCCCGACTCGCAGATCACGCTGGCCCCTGCACTGCTCTCCCTCTGTTCCGGCTTCTGGCTTATGTTCCGGCTTCTGCGTTTTGTTCAGTTTCTGTTCTTCCTCCCCCGTACGTTCTGAAACATTGACTGGGGAGGGGGGAGCTGAAAGTGCACGGGCCGGGCCGTGGGAAATGGGTCGACCTGCACGAAAATAGAAAAGGGAAACATGGGCCGCGCACACTAAAAGAAAAACATGGGGAAAAAAGAATAGGCCGACGAACACGGCCCGAAAATCTCTTTTTTTGTATCCTAATAGGCCCTATTAATGCAAATGTGCCTAATGTCTATATGCCATGCAATTTAATGAAAATATCTTTTTGTTTAGTGGTTAAAATTAAACCCTAATAATAATTTTGTATGCGATAAAATCCTAAATGATTGAGTAAAATTTAGGTGTCAACAGTACCTTGTGGCTATTTACAACCCACAGTCAACGGTTACAAACGGTTATTGAATTTAAAAGGATAATTTCCTAATCCTATGTTCAGAATAAATAACTTCCTAATCCTATTGCAATTACAAGAAGTTACAACAACACTTATCTACAATAGGTTGCAAATATGAAATTATCGCTACTCAACAATTACATCTCAATGTCGACGACTTCATCTCTAGATAATTGATGTTTGCTATCGGATAACTTCCTTGGCGAGTATTAGGACTTTTGTTGTTCACCAAATTCTGCTACTATCAACTAAGTCTGTCACTTGTCGATTATAATCAAAAGTTAGTCATTTTTGTGTCAACATATGTCTCTTTTAAATAATTCGTCGATCATTTGATTATTTTAAATAAGAAAGTCAAGAGTCATCATGCCTACTTGTTATCGACAAAATTTATTTTTCCTTACTAAATTGCCTCTTCATGGTGGCTACCATATGAGGCTTTGGTGCAACTTCTCTCAACTGCTCTTCATTGAGACTTTGGGAAAGGCCTACCCCCTTGTGTTGGTCTGCCATTCAATTAACAGCTGAAGATTCGGAGTGCCCACCAACTTCGTCACCAATTTGTGGCACTGGATTGATGTTGCAAGCAGCATTATCAGACCATTTCTAGTTATTACCATCGTAGTCTCCTTGAATCCACAAAATACATCAAGTAGGAGTGCCGAAAAGATGTTTTGCCGAAATCGAATCGACCACGAAATACCTTTCAATATATCCAAAAAGATGTTTCATCAAAACTGAATCAACGATGAAATATCTTTGAATATATATGGATCGTTGTGTGAACTGACAAGGTTGCAAAGGTCTTTTCTTGATTTTGGACATGAAAGTAAATGACAAGAAATTTAAAGTACAAAGACCGGAGACAATTGTGTTAAACCATGTAAAATGTGGAAAAATAAAAATAAAGATAAATTTGCAAAGAACTTTGAGTACGATGTGGCTATTTATAGCCCACACTCGATGGTTACAAAAACTAATTGAATTTAAAAATATAACTTCCTAAATCTAAGAACAAATAACTTCTTAAACCTATTTGCGGTTACAAGAAGTTACAACAACACTAATCCACAAAAATTTACAGATTGGAAACTATCGCTACTTAGTAGTTACACATCAATGTCAATAACTTCATCCCAGATTACGGATATTTGCTATCACTAACTTCCTTGGCAAGTTGACTAAGCTCTTTAAGTTGTCGATTGTTCTTTTCATTAATGACTTCTGTTGTTCAGCAAACTCTCTTACTATCGCCTAGGTCTATCACTTGTCGATTATAAGCAAAAGTTGGTCTTGTGTCTACAATAGTAAAATGTAGAATTACCTCGACAAAAATCGAAGACCATAAATATTCTCTCTCTCATATATATTTAAATATATATAATCACTTAAAATGTATGTTTTTGAAATGAAAGACATCTGATTGAACATGATACAATTAGAAAGAGCAATTATATTGAATTAAAAAGTCGTTGAATATAACATATAGAAAGCGCCCTCTAGGCTAGAGCCATATTAATTACCATTTTACGATCATTGATATGTTACCATATCAAATTTAAAGTAAGCTAAAACAGGAGAGATTGAGAGTAGCATCTTTTCCTAATATAATTCACGGCATAAAAATTCTACAAATTTCGGGGCTGCTACTGATAAACTTAATAAGGTGATAGTAATTTTTTCGGACTTTTCGGTGATCTTATATCGGTATATATGGCAAACCTTTTTCATATGTTAACGCACGGACTTGTAGAAATCATCCATTCATTAAGATGATTGGGGCGAGCAAAAAAATTAATTTATGATTGTGAATGGAAAAACAGTCTCGTCCAACCAAATTAAATTAGTTGATTATGAGGGTGGAAGTTCTTTTGTTGTTCTCTTAATGGACCTTTATTTTTTTTTGGTAAGGACATAAACTTAATGGACCTTTATTCCTCCATTCTTGGTTGAAGGAAGTATCGACTAATCACACCTCTAACCAGTTATGTGGCCTGCGCTGTGCATGAGCATATATTCGTAAACATATAATTGCACGTGTTTGTTCTCCCTCATTTTATTAGATACAATAAGCTTTTACAGATGTGTTACTTAGGATTTTTATTCATTGAGTGTAATAAATATGAAATAAAACCTTTCTTAAGTTGGTTATAATAGAAAAATTAGAAAATGAGAGTTTGAATACCATAAGTTTTTTTTTGTGCAAATTCTATTGTATTTGAACTTTAGAGTATGTGGATTACACAGTGCCATATTTTTTTAATGTATTTTGTTACTAATATTTGTAATGGCTGAGTCACAAAGTGAAAACTCGAGGCCATAACTTTTTATCTAATATTTAAGTTTAGTTGGAATTTGTAAAATTAAAGATAAAAGTTGTCGAAAAATAGACTAATAAGTCAAAACTTATGAACTTCTCTTATATCTGATTCTTTTCCTGAAAAATATCTCAATTTCAAATTAAGTGGATTTTCTTGGTAGAAAAACTATATCCTCTTTCATTTTCTTTAAACAAATTTGCTTAAAATAATATGATATATATTTCAAATGAGTGGACTCTAAAAGAAGGAAGCAGAACTAAATGAATTGTAAACATGAATGTTTCAAATAAAATGCAATTATTTTTATTTTGTTGTAATGTTTAAATTTAGTGAATATTAAATCAACTTTATTCATGTAACCAAATAAGTTATCCTCAATTTTTGTAAATCTAAATGGAAAAATAATTCGTATATTCACGTGATGAACAAAAGCTATACTTCAAATCTTGAGTGCCATTCATGTAATAAGATATTTATGTAATTTCAATTTAATTTCAGATTAGTCGATAAATTGTTTATTTAAAGTTACTTTATTTCTATTTTCTTTTTTTCCCAAGATCAAAATCAATGACATAAGTCGACAAAAAATAAATAGAAATTTATTTAAGCTATGTAATCTTTATTTGTTTATTGGTCGATTTAAGAACAAATTTGAGAATACTTTATCTTTATTTTGTTTAAATTTAAATCAATATAAAACAGACATTGTGGAATGACAAAGCAACAAATGTGGCATGTGACTTGCCATGTGGTGATTACATAGATAAAGTTAAGTGTCATGTGGTGAGCGTAGAGTCCAATATTTTTTAAGTTCCTGCTTCGTGGTGAGCGTAGAGTCGAATATTTTTTAAGTTCCTGCTTTAATTATATATATAATTGATCAGTCGATTGTACATATAGATATCGTTATGGTCATATTTAGTTAAATTTACATGTGGTTAATGTCGAGAATAATAAAACCCGGGATATAATCTTAGCGAGTCGATGGAAACATTAGCCGGTATAAATAACGAATATCAATAGTAGATTCTAAGCTCGTTTTCTTCGTCGCTATTTTTCCCCTATTCAGCATTTTCTTCCAGATTTCACCGAATTCAATGGATTAAATCTCCTTTTCTTATTCACAAACAGGTGCAAACGGATCTACTTTTTTGTAAGAAAAAAGTTCATAAAGTGTCTATTTTGTTTTTTGACCTAGAAAAAATAATCTCCGCTTTTCTTTCAAAATTTTGAAGATAAAGAAAAACACTTTAAAACGTTAGAAAACTATGATTGTTTTATAATAAGTCAAATATTTAAATGTTTTGCAAGATTTCCTATGTTTTTTCGAAAGATTTCCAGTGCTTGACACTAAACAAAGGTGAGAACTCAAATAATATAACAAAGTACAAAATTAAATATCGAAGCGACTCCAAAATAAACCCTTAGATTAAAAAAGGCCTTACTACATCTTAATTTTATCCCCAAACTCATTACACCTATCAGTGTCAAATGTCATTATGGATAGTCTAAAAGGCTGGTGTTAGGACCACTTTAGTAGTTAGCAATTTTTCCAATTGTGCAAGACTAACTTTATCATTGATGGTAAATTTTCAAGCTTGTTTTAGCTAAAGCATTTATATACGGATTTGGTGGCCAAGTGTTGCCTTGGTAGAGGGGTTAATTAATGGACCGCACCTATTTATTATATAGTGGATTAATGGACCGCACCTTTCCCTCTACTGGAGTCCCTACTAATCTCTAGGCTAGTAATTCTATTGTCATCAAGAACCCTTTATGCGAGGGTTGGTGGGCGTTTGAATCATAAATAAATCTCAGTAGTTGATTGAGAACGGTTATAACGTTTGTGAGATACCACATTTTCATGTTAAGATTCCGATAGAATATACGTCGTTATGACCACACCGTAACGTAAAAATATATTATCTAAGAATGCGTTTGTTTCGCGGAAAATAAATGATTTGAAAAATATTATCCTAAAAATAATCGCTTGTATCGCTTAAAAAAATTTAATGAACGAAATTTTTTTTCATTTCACAAAATATTTAGACGTAAATTGTTCTTGATAATAAAATATTTTCCATTAACTAATTATTTCAAGCATTATAAACGATTATTTTTAGGGAAATGTTTTTCATATAAAAACCCTAAAAGAAAGAAAGGGTGCGGTTGGGAAGATAATCAAAGTTTTGCCTATCTTGGTTTGTGCATGCTTGCTTAAACCCTTACTTTAATACAAGGAAAAAGTCACCAAAAATTTTAAAATATGTCTATTGCGACATATTTACTCTAATTTTTTTTTGACATTATAAATCATAAATTATGTCCACTATGACACATTTACCTTAAACTTTTTTTATGACTTAAAAAATCCCAAACTTGTACATATAATACACATTTACTATCCATCAAGGTACCGTCATATGATATTTCAGTCATAACAACGTCGTTGGCCACATGGACGCCAGTCAACACCAAAGGATTTTCGACGTCCATATAGATAGATTTGTAACGGTACTCATTGATGGAATCTTGACAGAGAGTATATGTGTCACACAAATACAAGCTTGAGATTTTTAGTATCACAGAAAAAAGTTTAAGGTAAAGATATCACATAGCGAGTATAATTTGGGATTTTTTTGCGACTTTTACCCTTTGATATATTAGTGATCTTGCATGGGATCTTTTGCGCAGCAGATATTAAACGTAGCAAACGGCCGTATCGGCGAGGGCAACTTGTTCGGAACGGATGTATATATTTTCATCGTTGATTGAAATGTGGACATTCAAAAAGGGACCACATACTACTCTTCATCCAAAAATACTTGATGACGTCGGATGACATGTGGATGACATCGTGGGCCTGGCCCACTTTAGTCGAACGACATAAATTCCCACTCTAATTCGTTCAAAAATAGCTGCGCGGTGCCGGTGGGGGTCGTGGGGTTTGGCCATGTGGGGTGGGGGGGGACCTCGCATCCAAGCGTGGAATCACAGATAGCCACTTCAACTTCGGATATTCTCTTATTCTTCTTCATTTTTCTCAATGTTAGACTTATTTCGGCGCAAAAAAAGAGTTTAAATACGACTTATTGGGTGACTTACAGACCAATGTAAAGTCGAGAGACTTCCGGCTCTGGACGATGCCTGCGCACGCTTGTAGGACGGAAGCTGCGTTCAATGAATTGGGCACGACACAGGGCATGATCTGTACAAAATCAAGAGGTTATGCACATTATAAAGCGATGATAAAGCATGACGGTGGCGACATGGCTACGCAATTGCCGGACCTATATGAGATTGGGAAGCTTTCATTTAGCTGTTATTTTGCGCAAATTGGTTGTCCAGAGATGATTCTGTCGTCGGCCATATCAGTCATTGTCGTTGATCGTGTCATGGATCAGCAGACGAGACCCACATGACCTGATGCCCATGATTTGCGTCGACCGTGCAAGTGGTTCGCTGTTTTTTGCCCGTTTCGAAGAGGGGTGACTGTTCATGCTAGAGGAAAGGACCACATGCAGATGGATGCATTCGAAAAGGTTTCGGAGGAATCTTTGGAATGTAGTGTAAAAATCATCAGCTTCCAAGAATGGGTTGATGTGGTGGTGCTTCGTTCTTGGAAATTGTCAAATTTAGGGGTGTACAAAAGAATCAGGAACCGCTGGGAACCAAATCGGAACCGGTGGTTCCTAAGGGAACCGGTCCGGTTCCCGATTTCAATTTTTGGGAACCGGTGGTACCGGTCCGGTTACCGGTTCCAGGTGACCGCCCACCCGCCAATCCGGACCGGACTAGTAATATAATAATAAATATAGCATATTTATTTAATTTTTATTTTTTAAAAAAAAGAAAAATCTTAAATCTCTAAACTAAATTTAACTCGCTCGACGCTCACAGCCTCACATTAAGCCGAGAAATACCTTCTTTTGCTTTCGCCTCACGCTCACGCTCACTCTCACTCTCTCATTCTTCTCGGTCGGTGCTCACCTCACCGTCTCTGACTTTCTATCTTCATCTTCGTCTCCGTCTTTCCATCTCCTTCATTGGCTAGTGGAACTGGTTCCATGGACCCATCCTGGAACCGAACCGGACCGGCGGTCGGGTTCCCAGGTGGATCCATGGAGCCAACGGCAGTTCCCAATTCTAATTTTTCGGAACCGGTCATTAGCGGGCGGTTTATGATTCCAGGGTGGGAACGGTCCACCCCGACCATGCTCACCCCTAGTCAAATTAGATCTTTTAGGTCGCAAATAGTAGGCCCACTGTTGCTGTTTTCAACTGCCAGGACATTGTCAGGTAAAACGAAATGAGTTTAGTTAATTAAATTTAACCAATTGCCGACTTTATTTTGCCTGAACTTAGCTATGTGACTACACTTAGCTTACGCAGTCGAAGAAAACTGAAACTGAAAGTAATTTTGTGAGAAGCAGATCAAATCTGCATATGACGATGCAGTTGAAGTATCCTCCCACATGATATCTTGTGACGAAGATTAGAAAGTTTTGGGTTTAAACAAGAGTTTGTCTTCCCTCACTTTGTGTCAGCTGATCCTGTTATTTGGGATTGGAGCTAATTCATCGTGATTTGCCAAAGTGAACAAAGAATTCAATAGCAAGGCACACAAGTCAACTCACCCACGGACTCTAAGGCATGATTTTTGGTTGAGACTGGAGAAAAGTTCAAACACCTCTAGGCCGAGCCGAATTCTGTCATCTAGAGGTTGAGACATCACATGGGTGAACTCCTAATTTATCAAATATGAATAGAAGAATATCACAGCAGAACTGCATACCATTACCCAAAGCAGAAACCTGAATTTTGTTCTAAGAGATCTTTCTTCTGAAAATATGGCTATTGAGGAGTCAGAGAAGGGTTGTGCAAGTGCAGTGGATCTGTGGATAGAGCATTATCGAGAAAGCATTACCAATGATCCGATCGATTGATGCAAGAAAAGAAAAACTAGAGACCCTCTAGAAACAATGCTCTGCTTCTTAATTTTCAAAGTCAACGTGGTGTGACTCAACTATTGGGGTCAAATATGCCTGCCGTCTCAACGCCCCCACACGCGCACAATCCACTCCCACTACTTTTACCTGATAAAAAAGGTTGGAAAAGTCACAATTTCCAATTGAAATCGAAACACAACTTTGTACCATGACTTCTCTATTCAATCTCCTGCTCTTCTTCTTCTTCCTAGTTCTCCCATCTGTTTCTAATGCCGAATCCGCCGATCCCTTGGGCCAATTCTGCAACCAAGAGACAGTCATCAGCAAGGGCAGCCCGATTTGGTCGAACATCGACCATGTCCTGACCGAGTTAGTATCGAAAGCCCCATCAACTGGCTTCCTCACGACCTCTTATGGCTCAGGCTACGACAAGGTATATGGCCTAGCACAATGCAGAGGAGATGTAAGCCAAGACGACTGCTCGAGTTGCATCCAAGATGCGGGCAAGCAAATCCGCCAGCTCTGCCCAGACCAGGCCGATGCGAGGATCTGGTATGACTATTGCTTTCTACGTTATAACAACCAAACTTTTATCGGTGAGGTCGACACATCTTTTGGGATATTTTATTTCAATGTCGAGAATGTGACCGACCCCGAAAAGTTCAATAAAGAGCTAGGGAGCCTGATGGACCGGATTGAAGACGATGCGGTTGTGCCTAAGAACAGAGGGCTCGGGAAAGGCGAGACTAAGCTCACACCATTCATCACTCTCTATGCATTGGTCCAATGCACCAGAGATCTGCCCAAGCTGTCCTGTGCTCAGTGCTTGGCCATCGCTGTCGGGAATTTCCCAAATTTCTGCAATGACCGGAAGGGTTGTCGAGTTCTGTATAGCAGTTGTTACGTCCGATACGAGCTCTATCCGTTTTTCTTTCCGCTCGACAGAAATGACAGTAACATCGCTAGCGGGGAAACTATGAAGAAGTTGGTCTATCCATAGACTTACACCTACACACATTTCTTGCTATTGTTAAAGTTACCCGTTTGATGGCTGACGAAACTCCGATGCCAAAGGCACGAGACAAGGAAAAAAATAACTAAATAAGAACGATGTACTTTGGGTATCCATCCAATATGTTTCACTCACTATGCCTTTGTGTCCAGTAATTGATTCCACAGCCTTACCATTCAACATTAGCATTATGCATTGCCTCTGTACTATGGGCATTATAATGATTGTTTCTTCTTATGGTCCAACGATTGGACAAGAGTAGACAAACTCAGCCACATGAAGTGCCTCCTTTTTGCTCCACTCAATAAAAAGCAGTTGGATTTGACTGCAGCAGCAATTCTCTTCACATTCTCGTCCCCAGCCCTGTGTGGTCCATGACCATGCATGAGAGTTGGATTTTGCTATTGATGTTTGCAATGATTCACTGAATATTCCCTTCCTCCATACATCGCTCACCAGAAGCAGTAACGAGTGCAGAGAAAAACCAAAAGCACAGCAAATTGTCTGCAATGATGGATCATCCTTTCAATTAACTCCATCTTATCCTTTTGGTCTTCTAAGTATTGCTATTTATTGAATTTGATCCTCTACCTCTTTCTTTTTTACATAACAATCAAGCGATTGCCGAATTTGCGCAAACAAGTCCTTGTTTTAATATCCTCAACGAAGTCCTTGATTTTATATCCTCAGTGAAGCGACATGATATGTGATGCAACTAATAATTATAATTTAAATGAATTATAGGATTCGAAGATTAGACTTGACTAATTATTCTTGGGTTTGAAAATCCTTGCTCTTAGTTGCTCATGATTGGGAAAATGCTAAGTTTTCTTATGTAAATTGTGGGCCTTGGGGCGAGCCTATCTGGGTCCAAGAGACAAATGATGTACTTAGAGGCCCACCATTTTGACACCTCGGGTCTGGTGAGTCTAGGGATCAAATTCTTGTTCAAAATAAAAACTGACTAATTCAAAATTATAAAAGGAAAAAAAACTTAACAAAAATGAAAAGGTGGTGCAATGAATTAAGAGAGCCGGAAATTGCGATCCGCGACTAAACAACCTCAATCGTGCAACCTATCGCTACTATGTCACAATTGCCGCCGCAATCGTCTTACCAGCCAACACGGCAAAACGCATCTTCCTTTGCTCTATGTTTTACCATTTTAAGGTTGATTTCTTTTAATTTGACTTTACTTTTTAACAACAACAACAATTTAATAGTTTGTAAAATAGAAGGACTTGATTGCAAAAAGATTATTCAAGATTTGATTACACAAGAAGGAAGTTAATTAGAGGACTAACATAATAAGCAACGTTGCTACTCCATTTCACTTTGGAAATTCGACTGTTCCATTGGCAAAAAGAATTGACTAATGGTATAACAATAAGGGATAATGCCACAAGCTTAAACTTTGGCTCAATATACAATATGATTCATGAACTTTAGCTCAATATGTAATACGGTCCTTAAACTTTTAATTTGTTTAATATGATCTCTACATTTTTTGTACATATTCAAATTTGTCTCTAGATTATTTGAAAATGTTCAATGATATCATTTAGTTAATTCAAATTCAGGGATATTATTGAACATTTTCGTATAATCTGAGAATTCGATTAAACATGTGTTAAAAGTTCAAGGACCACATTGAACAAGCTGAAAGTTCAGGGACGATATTGTACATTGAGTTAAAATTCACGGATCACAACGAATAAATTAAAAATTTGAAGAACCACGTTAGGGTTCATTTGTTTCATTTTCTCTAATAATAATCACATGGCAGGCAGGTCTTAGGCTCTGTTAAGAAGCAACAAGAACCCAAGGGATTGTCCGTTTATCGCAACCTAAGTTTAATCAAGAAGGTGTTCTCTCTCTCTCTCTCTTCGCCGGCGCTCACTTCACTTGCTCGATGAGGAAAAGAACCGTGGGTCAGTTCCACTTCCTTCATGTTTGCTCTTCTATTTTGGTCCTTTGTGCCGATTTTGCAGAGTCTGGGTTTACGTGGGGGATGTCAAGTTTGATCATTTAGCTGCCATTGGTCGAGAAAATGGATGAAATTTTAACTCACGCTGGACAAATTCGCGCTCCTTGCGGCTGAATTTTTAAGTGTCGGGTTGCGATTTCGCAGAGTCGGCGTGGTGGTTATGATCTCGCCGGAGATAAGATATTGCACTTGGCAATTATGATTCGTCAACTCTCGACATTAAGTTCGATGTGTTTGATTCTTGATTTGCCTCGATGGTGTTTGATAAAAGTCCTCAACCAGGGTACTGAACTTGGCGAAGTCTCTACACTGCTTATACGATGTCGGTGCTTTATATAGATAAGAAATTTGTAAGAAATATGGGAAATTGCTGGTGCAGGATTCTAGAATTCTTTGGCAAAAATCGGGTTGCCTGTTAAGTTAAATCTTTCTCCTTTGTCTGCATTGCATGCTTGTAGCTAAATCGTTCCATATAGTTGCTTCGGAGTTTTGAGTGTGTGGATGTCAGGATGATTTGAATCAACATCCAAACATTATTATGTGGATCTTAGATTTATGAGGTACAACATGACTGATCCAGCTTCCTGCGGTGTAAACAATCTGCCCAGTTGGCTTGACCAATCACTTCGCGTTAGGAATGCCATTCTTATGCTTTTAGTCATTCTGTAACTGTTGATATGCCCTTGCAGGCTGCTAGTGATCGGAGGAAACATCAGATTTGATTCTAGGGCACTTGCACGTGGGCCATTTGCTGATCAGTTTTGGCTCATAAAATGTTCTTCTGATCAGGTGAATCTTGACCAGAGTTTGTAATACTTGTAATGCTTATCTTACCTAGGTTTCCTGCGGGTGATCATGAAATGGTCTATTATAATCAGTCAATCAGACTGCATTGGTGATCTATCCGGTGAGGTTCTTTAGCAATACAGTTATCTCCAGTGCCTCATATTTGTTAGAATTACATAAACTACTTTCGAATTTCAACCTCTAAATAGAAGATTTTTAGCTTCATGCAGGAACCTGTGCTTACTGCTTTCACTGGGCCATGCGAAGTTGCTGATAGATTAACTTGTAGGATTCTGGAGGACTTTTTCCATGACATTGATGTGTGCTGAGAATTGAGGGCCCCATCTTTTGACATAGATAATTTGTGGATACCATGCCTGTGAGATGGCCACGACTCCTAAATCCTACTCAGCTTTCTCAGATACTAAAGTGCCAGAAAAATCCAGTTACAGCTCTTGAAATCTTCAGAGAAGCTAGACATAAGTACCCGAGCTATCGTCATAATGGCCCAGTATACTCCACCATAATTGGGATTCTAGCAAACTGTGGCCGAATTAGTGAGATGGAAGAGGTGATCAATGAGATGAAAGAGGATTCATGCAAGTGTGCAGATTCCACTTTTGCAGCTGCAATTAACACCTATGCGAAACATGGACTGCTTGACAAAGCTGTTGGTCTTTTCAAAAATCTTCCACTGTTTAATTGTGTGAACTGGACGGAATCTTTCAATGCCCTTCTACAGATTTTGGTAAAAGAATCCAGGCTTGAAGATGCCTATCATCTGTTTGTACAGAACTCTCACGGATGGGCAGTGAAGTCCCGTCTTCGTTCCTTGAATTTGCTCATGGATGCTCTATGCCGGAGAAGGCGTTCTGATCTCGCGCTTCGTATTTTCCAGGAGATGGATTACCAAAATTGTTATCCTAACAGAGAGAGTTATGGTATTCTCATGAGAGGACTGTGCGGAGATGGGAGATTGAATGAAGCCACCCATTTGCTGTACTCAATGTTCTGGAGGATATCCCAAAAGGGAAGTGGTGAGGATATTGCTGTCTATAGAACCCTCTTGTCTGCATTATGCGATAATGGCCAAGTTCAAGAAGCGGTAGAAATTGTCAGAAAAATCTCAAAGAAAGGACTCAAAGGACCTAGGCAGCATCTTCAGTCTCTTGATCTTACAAGATGTAACAAAGCTGAAGAATTAGAGGTCATGAAGCATTCCATCAACGATTCTTTGATCAAGGGCGGGGTCCCCAGTTCTGCTAGTTATAGTGCCATGGCTGTTGATCTGTATAATGAAGGAAAGATTAAAGAAGCCGAAAAGGTGCTTTCTGAGATGCGCAGAAAAGGCTTTAGGCCACCGAATTCTATTTACGAAGCAAAATTGGCTGCTCTTTGCAGGAATGGTGAAGTGGAAGGAGCAGCGAAGGTCATTGATGTGGAGATGGTGAAGGATAACTCTGTTCCAACACGAAGAGCATATAATATCTTGCTTGAAGGACTGTGTAATCAGGGGAATTCGGTTGTGGCTGTTGAATATCTAGAAAAGATGAGTGAAAAGTTAAGTTGCACCCCTGACAAGAAAGCTTATGAAATTCTGTTGGATGGGCTCTGTCGCGAAGGTCGATTTGGGACAGCAAGCAAAATCTTGGAGCAGATGATTATCAACTCGCATCTTCCTCATGTTGGATTTTTCAGTACAATTATACAAGGCCTTTGTACTATTGGCAGGCAATATCAAGCTGTCATGTGGTTGGAGGAGATGGTCAGCCGGGGCGACATGCCGGAAGTCCCTGTTTGGAACTCCTTAGTTTCATCTGTTTGCTGCAAAGTGAATGGCTTTGGGGATTTGTAGCGACTTCTGAGACATGTTCTGGATTCTGTAAGCTTCCGTTGCCCATGGAAGAGCACGCCATTGATCGTTTCTGATATGTTCGAGCTGCTTCTTCACATCATAACACCAAATTTTTGCAAATCGTTTATTTTTTAAAGGAAGTTGCATGCTTACATTTCTCCATAGTTGTAACATGTAGAGTACAAATTGATAGGTATGAACTGACTGTAATCGTATCTAATAAATAAAATCAGTTGCCTCGATTCTTTACTTTGGATCGCAGTTTGATGTATCCGGCTATTAACGTTGTACCGGTCAAATCAATTCCAGTTGAACTATAGAGGACCTTCATTGTAGTAACAAGTGGAAGTCTTTTGGTGAATGATAATATAAAGAAAAAGGAAAATTTTAAAAAGGCTGGGCACCGTGATTTTAACACAGAAGTTCAAGTTGATGGCGGTCCTGTTCTTGGCGTTAAGTACAATCAGTGTCGTATCATTTCCACTGGTGCTTCTGTCTTCATAGATTCAGTAGCAGCGTCTTGATCTTTCTCATGCTCTTTTTATTGCATGTGAGTCCACAGTCATAAGGACCACATTCTTCATTCTCCTTTCCAATGCGACAACGGTTAGGTGAGCAAGTCCCTCTGTGTAATAGAAAGAACAATTACATCATCATTGAACAAGCAACAATTAGTTGTAGACTTGTATTGTTACACAGGACTATGTAATATCATCTAGCATAACAGATAATAGAACTGCACACAGCAAAGACTAAAATATTTTTTCCTTTAGGCGGAGCCATGATTTTACACTGGAAACAGCATTAAATTCCTGAATTATTTGCCACATTGCATATCTGACTCGGAGAGAGCCCATACATGGCTTCCATGCTCATCCAGGATCTTCCACTCTTTATTCTCTCTAGGCAATTCCTAAAGCTGCTTCTCGGGGGCCAACACATGATGATGATGAACCCACAAAAGAACTTCTCAATTTCCACACAAGATTCTCGATCCAGAAAAGCCCCTTCTTACAATTTGAAAGAAATCACTACTATATCCCAACCGACGGGCAATTTAGTAATTTGGCAAGCAAATTGCAATTAAATTCAACTTTCTTTTTGTTGGTTTTTTGCATGCGGGTCCGGAATTACTAAGCAATCTGTCGGTTGAAGAGTACGTAGGGGACCTCTATTTTTTAGGTGGTGAAGGAGTGTGCCTCTTATCTGAAACACTTGCAGGGTTCTAGGTCAGTCTATCTCTTATGGTCAGTAATTGACCACAACCCACCCCTTCAGTCCTCTCTCTCTCTCTCTCTCTCTCTCTCTCTCTCCCCCTTATCTTTCAGATAAATTCGAGCCCCTCGCTTTGAAACTTCAGAGAAAGAGAAAGCGTTTGATTCGCATTTCAAGAATGGCTAAACTTAAAGTACCTCCCTTTCTGCTGCTTCTCTTCAGCTTGATTCTTGCTGCTTCCGTTATACAAGGTCATTGTCAGTGTGGCAGATAATCCTGATGAGTGTGTTATAGGCTTCGTTCTTTTGCAATCTCAACACTTTTCTCTCAAATGTGCTATCTTTTCATTACAAGATGAGTTGATAAGTCATTCTTGTTGGTATTTCAGGTTCACGAACTAGGCCTGAATTCCATGTAGCTTCATTACAGAGAGAGGCCGTGCATTTGCAGGTGAGCACTCAGAAACCTCTTGCAAGTGTTGCCGCAGAAACATAAACCAATCTTTTATTATATGCTCAAACCTTTCGTAGTAAATGAGCCATGTCAACTCAAACTTAACAACACATGATGACGAAGAGAATCATACCTCAATGTTCAGTAGCACCAGCATGTTTTATACTACGTACTCTAGCACTTGCTATTATTAGTAATTTGCTTTTGAAGGGTTCTTGTGTTTCTGAATAATTATTCCTCGAATTATTTTCTCAATGGGATATGATTTTTATAGGGTATGAAGCTACAGGGGGACGAAGATGAGAACATATATAGGGACTCAAGGAGATTAATGATTGGGTCGACGAGGCCAATATGCACATACAATGAGTGCAGAGGTTGCAAGTACAGATGCAGGGCTGAACAAGTTCCAGTTGAAGGGAATGATCCCATTAATAGTGCTTACCACTACAGATGTGTTTGTCATAGGTAAATAAAAATTAGATAAGTTTATATTAATCTAGGGTTTGGGTAATGATCATAATTATTCGAATGAGGGTTTGGACCTAAGTGAAAAAAGAGAAACAGAAAAAAAACTCTCGATGCTTTATTTTCTTTTCTTCATTTTAAATTTCTTCTATTGTCTGCATATAAGAGTGAGTAGCTAAGTAGAAGTGGCTGTCCAAATTTTTTAGGGTTTTTCTTTTTTATCTTTTTGTTCTTTGAGGGTCAGATATGGTTCAATCGAATTCTTGATTAGTGTAGCAAAATCGTTGTTGAAAGACGGAAGTTTCTCGCGTGTTATTCTTATCTTTTAGGCCTAGGTTTTGGAGTTAATTACTCGTCTTTGTTGAGATGCAAAATGTGCTTCTGCTGTCAGAACTAAAATGCAGAAGAAAATAAATAAATAAATATTCTTATAGTCCATCTTGCAATGTCAACTTCTCCTTCTCCTTCTTCTCCTTCTTCTTAACCTTTAATGCACATGGAATACTACAAACCTCAGTGACGACTAGACCCCTAGAATAAATAAAAGCATGCAGATTTTCCTTTTGTTTTTAGGAGCTTATCATAGTAAAATTGAGCGACTAATATGCCGTCGGAGATACAAAAGTGTGTGGTTTAGGAGGGGAAATACAATTTGCAAGAAGTTTTAACATAAGCAAGGAAATGTGATGGTAGCAGATATGATAGTGAGAATAATATATACTAGCCCTCGCTGATGCGATGCACAATTACTTTTACCTCTGTTATTTATAAATGTATTTTTTACATTGAAGTATTTCCATTGATATTTTAGATTAAGTCTTTCACAAAATGACTTTGCTTCTAGCTCTCATGCACACGTCATGCAAATTTTTCGTACTTGTCATACAAAGAGTACCATATTCTAAGGAAAAGTCCCCCAGGGTTTGGCGCAGTGGTAGAAAAAATGTGACATCTTGGACACCATTCGAGTTCAAATGGCATGGACATTCGCATTTAACCGGCATTTGGGATTAAGCATTTTTGACGTTTCGATAGGGTATGACATATGATGATGCAAGATATTTAAAACTTTATTCGTACTAATCAAACAAAACAGAGAGGATTTACATGCATGAGGGAAGTAAAGAATGTGTCTGACTTAGTTTTCTGCAAGACGTTGGGAAACTCCTCCACTGTAAAAACTCAATCATCAGTATGAAGTTGAAGAGGACATTCCAAACAAAGTCTCCACGAGCTGCTAGGGTTTTTGTCTTCTTTTTTTTCACTTTGGCCATTTGGGAGGATAAGAGGGTGTGTTCTTCTAATTAGTCCTCTCTGGTTTTGGCCACATGGAAGGTGGTCCCAAGAAAGAAGACATAATAATGCTTAGGGGGAATCACATGTTGTGGGGGCTTTGCTTCAGTTTTGTTTTCATTTGCAGAAAATGGCAAGAATGGATTTAATGAAGCCAAGAAGGATCCATCACTTGGGCATGAAGGGTCCTTTCTTAGAGTGTACCAAAAAGAAAAAATAAAGAAATGAAAAGATCCCATCATTCTTGTGCACTGTTCAATTTTTTAGTGCATTTTGGCCTTTTGGGTCTTTTTCTTCCTGAGAGTTCTACAAGGGTCATCGAGAAAGCATGCCTCTTAGGAGTACAACATCCATCATTTTCAGCCATTGCTGAGCCACTTGCTTCTTCATTCATGTACATTGGTAGTTATTAATGGTCGTGATGGACATTTATCTCTCAATGGCCACAAGACATCATTCCTTTATCACATGAAAGACTTTGAATCTAATCCTTCTCGATCATGCTGTTTTATCTTCACACCACAAGAAAATGGGGTTTAGCTACAAAATCGTTGTCTACCCAGCCCGTATTTTTTTAGCGAGCACTCTAATAACAACACGACGTTGGATCTTCATCGTGCCCATCAATTTGGTGAACCGGATGTATGCAATCTCAGTGGGACCAACAGTGCTGTTTGATCGGGTGGATCCCACAATCTTTTAGAGGGGTGGATTAGAAACGTATGTGGATTGCACAGCCCAGCCCAATCCACCGACGAGTCTAAATCTTGAACAAGCGATCTAAAGCTAACATTGTTCTCTTGGTTGTACTTTTTGATATGTGCCTAAACTATAGGAATCCAGTCCTCTTTTTAATGGTTGAGCCAATTCATGTAGTTAGAAGAATTGATACTAGATGCGATATGAGTATAAAAGATCGAACATTCTTCATGAGCTATATAAGCTTGTCTATCGTTGTTCTCTCTATATGAAAGATCCTCTAGACAGATGCCAAACCTCCATGTGTTTTAAGCATCCAAATAACACTTTGTGTGATGGTTAGACAACGAGGTAATACATCGAGAAATTGTCCGGAAAAAAAGGGAGAGTTTCGATAGTTGAAATGCGAAGGCCGATTGTGATGTATGTCATATCGATGTGGTGTTTGGTTTGTTACACCACATCAGCTGTATGATCAACATAAAATAATTTTCCTCGGACTCTAGCTAAAAAGAAAAAAGTTACTGCTGTCTTATACCCAAAAAACTACTCTTCTAATCGTTGATTATGATTTTCATCGATTCTAATTTACAATATGACGCAGTAAATTTTTTTTGGATGGTGAACATGATTCCCCTTGCTTGCTATATCCCACACTATTTTGTTAGCCCGAATTTGTAAAATAATATTACCATATTCTTTAACATAGTCCATCATGACTCGATACGGAACCAACCATCAGGCGAATAGGATGAACTTGATTTGTTCTTTTGGTCCAAACTTGAGATTTACTCATCTACTAAGCAATGAGTATCATGTCATGTTATGATTGCAAAAAAAAATGTCGATTTGATCTGCCAACCGAGATTAAGTTAAAGTGCTTCTCGCTCCACAGGCAGCGGTGTGCTTGGCTGGAGCTCTTCGCTATGCAAACCCGTGTGGAGTTCGAGTCCCCCACGAGTAGTTACTCCGACTCGCTCCGTGTCAAGGGCGGGGTCCTCCCCGTTGCCCCGTGGATCTTTCACACCAAAACCGGCACAAGTGAGAACGACGCGGATTTTACATGGTCATTAACAAAAAATGAAAAGAAAAGAAAAACAGAGTTTGGCGCTTCTCAGCATAGGCTACATTCAGATGTCACTTTGGACTTGTACCGGTCCAATCCCCAGTAATCGGAGTCAGCCAAAATCATGTCCGACCCAAATACATACCCGGCCCGCCTAATGATCCGTTTCCTGTTTTGGGCCGAAACCCGACCCGACTCAATCGAATCTGACACCACCAATCGCACCTCACAGAATTCGCACGTGCTTTTGACTGTCGTGGATTGTGTATATAGTCCCATGTAAAGCCCAAACTTAAGGAATCTTTTCAGCTTTTTTTGAGCACTAGTCTCCCAAATTCAATGGACAGAAACTCACACTTTCGGTTTCGATAATGTTGTCCAATTGACGGTGACGTCGGAAAGTCGTACCTGTTCCCTGGAGAATAATAGCACACGGAAGAGCTAAGGCTAGGGTGGAATTTGGCATATCGATCTTAGGAAAGAGCTCATCTATAGTCCTTGAGATCCAAGAAACTCAAACGGGTTGATTTGATTTAGTAGCGAGTTTAAAGGGAAAAGTGGACGATGGGGTTGTAATTTCTCTAATCCAAGTCATCCGATTGAAAGGTTACGAGGTAAGGACATCGCCCTAAGAGTGGCCATCGAGCCCTATTTTTTCAAGAAAGAACAAATTAACTTACTTTTTTTAAAAAAAAAATTAACAGTAGAGAAAAGATTAATTGAGGAAAACCAATAAAAACACTCGTTCAATTAGAGCAAATCGAAATAAAAACATGTCTTCAATTAGCAGTGCCCTCGATTCGA